>CM074720.1:551355978-551715978 GCA_037306005.1 Rhinophrynus dorsalis
AGATAGATAGATAGCGAGATAGATGGATAGATATGAGATAGATAGATAGATAGATAGATATGGGATAGATAGATAGACAGATAGATATGGGATAAATAGATCGATAGATATGAGATAGATGGATCAATAGATAGATATGAGATAGATGGTTAGATAGACAGATAGATAGATAGATAGATAGATATAGATATGAGATAGATATGAGATAGATATGAGATAGATAGATAGATAGATAGATAGATAGATATAGATATGAGAGATAGATAGATAGATAGATAGATAGATAGATAGATAGATAGATAAATAGATAGATAGATAGATAGATAGATAGATAGATATGAGATAGATAGATAGATAGATATAGATATGAGATAGATAGATAGATAGATATGAGATAGATAGATAGATAGATAGATAGATAGATAGATAGATAGATAGATATAGATATGAGATAGATAGATAGATAGATAGATAGATAGATAGATAGATAGATAGATAGATAGATAGATATGAGATAGATAGATAGATAGATAGATATGGGATAGATAGATAGATAGATAGATAGATAGATAGATAGATAGATAGATATAGATATGAGATAGATAGATAGATAGATAGATAGATAGATAGATAGATAGATAGATAGATAGATAGATAGATAGATATGAGATAGATATGTGATAGATAGATAGATAGATAGATAGATAGATAGATAGATATAGATATGAGATAGATGGTTAGATAGATAGATAGATAGATAGATAGATAGATAGATAGATAGATAGATAGATAGATAGATATGGGATAAACAATTTCCTTGCAGTGAGACTCACTTAATAAATGTATCCTGATATTTCTCTATCTTAATGTGCAAATTAATCAATTACTTTTCTCCTTCCTATCACCATTAAGTCTTGGTGCATCTCAGAGACCAGTGTGTATTGCCCATGAAATACAGGTGGATATTCTAGAAACCAGGAGAGAAAATATAATACCTGTATTGGCTAATGACGAGTCCAAAGTGGTATCGAAAGCTTGCACTCCAACGCCTCTCATCAGTTACATTATCATATTTGTATTCGTTGTTATAGAATTGCTCTTTTTAGTGCAGCAGCCTCGTATTGTGGACATTTAAAGAGACAGGAGTCTGATCCAGAGCAGGTCTCAGACTGCAGTGTAGTGTAGCCTTCATAAAATTAAACTAAAAATAGTAAACAAAATTATACAAATATTATAATAAAATTGCTATATATTTAGAAAAGTACATTTAAACCTTTAGATACATGGAAAACCTACACATAAAAGTCATTTTTAGCATGTAAGGGGAAAATGACCATTTTAATCAATCAACCACAATTGGTGTGGTGTTTGTCTCAGAATACCTTCACTTTGGCTTACTGTATACGGACAGATCTTTCTATGTAAATTCCTTCCTGCATGCATAGATTCAATGTACACAATTCCTTAGAATCTTTTTTTGTCTTCAGCTCTTTTGCAGCCCATTGTGCAATGAATTCCATTTATAAGCACCTTGTACAAAGAGGCCTGAAACCCCCCGAGATTAATCAGTAAATAATCAGATACAATTTTATGTTTCAGAGCGGATTGCAGCTAATTGCTTATCACTGACCTCTCGTCTTCAATTTTGTACTACACAATTGATTTGCCTAATGATTTATGTTTGTATGTTTAACTGGGTATGTTTGTATGTTTAACTGTTAAAGGGATAGTAAAAATGTAAAATGTAAAAAAATAATATGTAGTGGGGTTTATCTCTCAGAGTAAAACAAGGGTTCTCACACTCCTGAAAGGTGTTTTATTCAAAAGTTATTACAGCTCAAAGTTGATTTTTTTTAGGTAGCGGTTGCTACACCATCCTATGGACAACAGTTGACCATAAATCTCTATAGGATGGTGTTTCAACAGTGCCACTGTATAATTTTAGGCCACAGTGATACTGCACCTAAAAAATTATAGTTTGAGCTGCAATAACTTTTGAATAAAACACCTTTCAGCAGTGAGAATACACTTCTTTAACTAAGTAGGATATACCCTACAAGATATATATATATATATTTTTTACATATTAAGTATTACCATCCCTTTAAAGGACCAGAGGAACAGATTGCTTCACAATGCATAACACAAAGGAACAGATTGCTTCACAATGTATAACACGAAGGAACAGATTGCTTCACAATGCATAACACAAAAGAACAGATTGCTTCACAATGTATAACACAAAGGAACAGACTGATTCACAATTCATAACATATCGCTCTGCTACTAAAATGGTTAAGAATCTCTGAGGCCTCTGGTGAAGCTCTGAATGGGCCCCAATATATAGAAATAGATTTGTGCACTCAGAGTGGCCTCACTCCTTCCTGACCTTATAACCACAGAATTAAATTGGTTCCTTTTTTGAGGAATTATCCCTTTGGGAACCCAAGATGGAGACCCCAGTGAACACCTGGTACATCCATACATGAAAATGCCCCCCCTTTTTTAAAATATAAAGCTGTTTTGATTAAAAAATGTAAGAGGATAAAAAAAAATCTAAATCTAAAATTCATAGCAACCCATGCGAACCGTTAGAGAAGGGAGATGGGTGAAACTGATGAATTCTGGTTGTAATTTTTCCTAGGTCTGGGGAAAAATAATTTTCTCTGAAATGGTTTGAAATAAAATGTAGCATAGTAATGAAGTCATAGTTTTGGTTTAACGTGTTACTCTGCAATTAAGGTTTTAGTAAATTTTAATTAAAAACAAAGATTTAAGTAAAAAACAAAACAACAAGTAGATAAGATGGTAGGATTGAAGGAAGTCACGGTAAGGAATGTAGGACGTTAAGCAGGGAAAGACAACTATGTTAGGAACAATTGGGGTGGAGGGACTCCACCATAACGTAATTTGGAATAATGGTTATTGATTTCCTGCTAAACACACCCAGGGCCCAGGGAAAGTATTGAGCTGTAGTTGGGTTTAGGGAGATATTTAGGCATTTCTCTACTTTGATAGTTGTTCTATGAAATAGAAATTGCAATCCTTAATAGAAATGAAGTAGTATTTTTGAAACTTGCCTTGATGTTCAGAAAATAAAGCAAAAATGGTTTCAGTTTCACAAATATCCCAAGCAGTCAGAAGCTACCGTCAACTAGATAAGAGAAGAAAGCGTGAGAGGTTTTATGCACACACATGGCCCATGAAAGGAGATAAGGTGGAATTGAATTTAGTGGAATTTTTGGGTTGTACATAATGTATTAAGAATATTGTAGAGTTGTGCAACTTGTTTTTTTGACTCTAACCATTCACCGACTGAGACAGACACACAATGAATGGCTTCCTATTCAATAGGATAGGGCCATCTCGGGGCTGTGGGAAGGAAGGGATTAGTGTTACCTCAGCCAAATAGGCTGAGGGTAAATGCGGGCTATCAAGTGCTATATGGGATGGGGTTTATAAGGCAGTGTGTGCATTGTAACCTCAGCACTGCCTGAAACATTACTGGGGTCCATCGGGTCCAGTGTTCAGGCATCAGTTTACATGGGTTGGGCGAAAGATTGCCTCTACTGTGCTCTGTCCACTTCAGGTCCCCCAATCGTTAATGAATCCACAGCTGAGGGAGGTACCTCAGAAGAAGAAGATGAATGGCCATTGCAGGAGGCTGCAGAGGAAGAGGTGGGCCAGTACTCTCAGCATGAGACTGCCTCATTGAAAATCAAGAAACAAAAGGAAGGGAGAAGCAGTGTCAAGAGGAAATCAATTAGAAGGGCTTCCAAGGCTACTTCTAAGCAACCAACAAGACAAGAGGACTGTGACGGTACCAGGAGACACCCAGCATTGGTGTCACCATCAAGGAATCCACCAGCGAAGGCTCCCGCAGCATCTTGCAATGTACTCTGAATCAGGGTCAAGCCAGTGGCTATATCTCCCCCTGGATGCTGGTCTCAGTTTCAGTTCCTTGGAAGAAGCTGAATCCCACCGCTTGCCACCAGATGTGACAGTACCAGCAGACACCCAGCGTTGGTGTCACCATCAAGGATCACTTCTTCCCAGAATCCACCAGCAAATGCTCCCGCAGCATCTCGCAGTGTACTCTGAATCACCAGGCAGAACCAGTGTCAGAGTAACCAGAACCACACTCTGGATACAGCAAGCTTACCCCACCAGACAACACCAATGTAGGTAAGACAAGAACTCACTTTATTTAAACAAACCAAACATATTTATATTCAAACCTTACATTCAAATACCATGCTAGACCCTCACGGGTCGGCTTGGGAATGTCCGGGTCAATGTTCCAAGTCAGTCTGCCGGGACAGACCATCTGCATTACCATTCTGTTTTACGGGGCGGTATTGTACTGTGAAATTGTAGGGCTGTAATGCCAGGCTCCACCGGAGTAGCCGGCCATTGTCCCCAGCAACCCTGTTGAGCCAGATCAATGGATTATGGTCCGTGAGTGCTGTGAAGGAACGTCCATAGAGGTATGGTTGTAGTTTCTTCAAGGCCCATACCAGGGCTAGGCACTCCTTCTCAACTGCCGCATACCCAACTTCCCGAGGCAGTAGCTTTCGACTGAGGTATGCCACTGGGTGTTCACGGCCATCTGTCCCCACCTGGCTTAGTACGGCTCCCAACCCGAACATGGAGGCATCTGTGTGAACACAAAAACGTTTGATTGGGTCAGGAGTAGCCAAGACAGGAGCAGACATCAAAGCTTGTTTTAACCGTTGAAATGCAGTGTCACATCCTGGGGACCACAGGACTTGTCGGGGAAGATTTTTCTTAGTAAGGTCTGTCAGGGGTTTTGCTATGGAGCTGTAGTCGGGGACAAACCAACGGTAATACCCAGCTGTACCTAAAAAAGCCAGGACTTGTGTCTTAGTTCTGAGGGTGGGCCAGTTGGCAATGGCTTCTATCTTGGTGGGCTCTGCCCGCTGTCGCCCGCTGCCCACTCAATTTCCTAGATACTGAACTTCTGACATGCCTATGCTACATTTCTTAGGCTTCAGTGTTAGTCCTGCGGCCTGAATGCGGTCTAGCACAGCACCCAGATGGAGAAGGTGCTCCCCCCAGGTGCTGCTGTAGACTGCAATGTCATCCAAGTACGCACAGGCATAGTCTTGGAGGCCATCTAAAAGCTGGTTGATCATCCGCTGGAAGGTCACCGGAGCGTTCTTCATCCCAAATGGAATGACTTTGAATTGGTACAAGCCAAATGGGGTGATGAACGCCGACTTTAGTATTGCCTTCTCCTCCAGCGGGATCTGCCAGTATCCCTTACACAAGTCAATGATCGTGAGAAAGTTGCCCCTAGCTATGCAGTCCAGTAATTCGTCCACCTGTGGCATAGCGTAAGCATTGGTAGTGGTCGTTAAGCTTGCGGTAATCGACACAGAACCTCGTAGACCCATCCTTCTTGGGGACCAGAACAACAGGGGAGGCCCAGGGGCTGCTAGATGGCTCTATTACACCCAGCTCCAACATCTCGCTGATCTCCTATCGCATCCCTTCCTGTACTGCCTTGGGTACCCTGTACGTGGCTTGGCGTATAGGCCTTTGCCCCGGTGTTTCCAGCTGATGCAGGGCTATCATGGTGTACACGGAGCAGGAGGAAACATCGCTTTCCTCTGTCTGAGGACCTGCCTCACCTGTTCCACCTGTTCTGGCCCTAGCTGCTCCTCTATCTGCACTGCTTCTACGCCTACTTTCTCTGCGCATAGTCTGGGGAGCTCCGGCAAGGGGAGACACTCAGTGTCCTCCGCGGCCGGGGCGCAAATAGCGGCTACCTCCTCTGGTCTACCCTGGTATATCTTCAACATGTTCACATGAAAGGTCCTCTGGACTCTTTCATCGGAGCATTTGGCTACTAGGTAGGTAGTGTCGCACAGTTGCTTCACCACCCGATAGGGTCCCTGCCAGGCTGCCTGCAACTTGTCCTGCTTAAGGGGCTTAAGGGACAGCACTTGCTGTCCTAGAGGGATTGTGCGAGATCGGGCGGTATGGTAATATCACCGTTTCTGCTTGCTCTGGGTGGACTGAAGGTTCTCGCGGACCATTTCAGTAAGTTCCTTCAACCGGTCACGGAAGGCTAGGACATAGTCCACTACTGAGGTCCCCTCTCCTTCTACGGACCCTTCCCAGTGAGCTCTAAGGAGATCTAGGGGGCCCCTTACCTGCCTCCCGTACAGCAGTTCAAACGGGGAGAATCCCGTAGCCTCCTGGGGTACCTCTCGGTACGCGAACAGGAGATGCGGGAGATGCTTCTCCCAGTCCTTATGGGAAGTGGCGAACGTCCGAAGCAGATGCTTCAGGGTTCCATTGAATCGCTCACATAGGCCATTCGTCTGGGGGTGGTAAGGGGTGCTTTGTATGGCTTTGATGCCACAGAGTTTCCACAACTGTTGGGTGACCTCTGCTGTGAATTGGGTCCCCTGGTCAGAAATAATTTCCTGGGCAAAACCAACCCTGGTGAAGACTCGGAGTATAGCATCAGCTATGGTTTCGACATGAATGTTCACCAGGGGAATGGCCTCCAGATAGCGGGTGGCATAGTCGACCTCCGTTAGGATATATTTCTTACCAGTGGGACTTGGTCGCGGCAGAGGTCCTACTAAGTCTATCCCTATCCAACTAAAGGGCTCCTCAATGATAGGTAGGGGTTGCAGGGGGGCTTTGGGGTGATCGCCTGTCTTTCCTACCCGCTGACAAGCATCGCAAGTCCTGCAATGCTGTTGAATATCTCCTGTGATCCCGGACCAAAAGAAGGACTGGGTGATCCCGTGGTGGGTCTTGGTTACCCCTAGGTGGCCAACTAGGGGAATGTCATGCCCAATGCGCAGCAGGTCGTGCCGGTATTTCTGGGGCACGACCAGCTGACGCTTGGGCATCCTAGTCTTCCTTTTCCCTTCAGTGATTCTGTAGAGTAGGCCGTGGTCCCATTCTAGCCTGTCCCCACCTAATCCCCCTGGGTCAGTCCCTGCTCTAGTTCTATAGGTTGCCAGAGTGGGGTCTGTGAGGGTTTCTTGGGCAAAGTTATCAGGGGAGTCCCATGAGATCGGGGTCTGTGAGGGCGTTGGTCTTGAGTCGGTCGTTAGGTTAGGGTCTGTTTTTCTCACCTGGGTCCCCTCTGCCAGTGGTTGGGATGCGGTGTGTGCCTGATGTCGAGTTGTTGCAGGGCAAACTTCGTGTGACGGAGCCTCCTCAAATGCAGACGTGAGGCAATCGAGGTCATTGCCCAGCAGAACTTCAGCGGGGAGGCCCTTCATTACTCCCACCTCGACTTCCTGAGCCCCCACCCCCCAATCCAACTGAATCCGGGCTGTAGCACCGTACATCCGGCCACCCTGACTGCTATAGACTGGCCTGTGCGTTCAGTGGGGGTCACTAGCTGAGGCTGAATTAAGGTCACTGTAGCCCCACTATCCCAGAGCCCTTGGGCTGGACAGCCTTTGACCCAGACTGCCTGTCTATGGCGCAGCCGGTTGTCAGCTGCGGCCACTTGCATGGGGCCCACCTCATGCAGTATTCCAAAGTTCTCCTCGCCCCATCTTTGAGTGGTTAGGCAATTGTCGGCCTCTAGACAATGGGCAGCCGCTCGGGGAGGTCTGGCATTTTGATGATTCTAGGCCTCTCTGGGGGGGTTTCTGGGACAGTCCGCTTTGATGTGGTCCACCTGGTCACAACCGTAGCAGCGGATGCCCTGTCTCCGGGGCGCTCCACCTGGAGGTGGTCGGGAAAACACAGGGGTAGGTAGTGGAGGTCATGGGGTCCCGGTATCCTGGTCCATCAGGGAAACAGTACGGGCCTGAAAGCGGGTCTCTGGGGATCGCCTAGAGTCCATATACTGGTCAGCCAAGATGGCCGCTTGTTCCACGGTGAGGTGCCGCCGATCTAGAAACCAATCCCGTAGAGCCACTGGGGAGTGCTCGTAAAACTGTTCCAGCAGCATTAGTTGCAAAGCATCCTTCAGGGTAACCACCTGGCAGCCGTTTAACCAACTTTCTGCAGCCATCCGATGGGCCCAGTCAGTAAAAGGCTGTTCATCTTTCCGCCTAAGGTTACGGAATTTCAGTCGTTGAGCTTCAGGGGTAATGGCATATCTTCCCAAGAGGAGCTCTTTGACACGTTCGTAGTCCGTACAATCCTCCGTGGGTACTGCTTGATATGCCTCTACAGCTCTTCCGGCAGCTTACTGACCAAGATGGTAACCCGATCCGCCTCCTCGATCCCTTGTAGGGCACATTGTCTCTCGAAAACCTGCAGGTAATTGTCAATTTCGTCCTCGGCCTCGTTAAACATTTTAAAGGCAGCGAAAGGCAACTTTTTCTTGGCCCCTCCGCCCATTCTGCCGGTTCCCTCCGGGACTGCTGTAGCTCGGCCATCCGCAGGTTGGTGGCCTCGCTGAGGATCTGCATAATCACTTCCTGAGGCGGTGTAGTGCCATAGAGGGCCAGCCGCCACTGTACTTCGCGCTGCAGCTCCGTCATGTCGGTGGCTGCAGATGACTGCATTCTGCTTTGATCCCCCTCCATGAGCTCAGCAATCAGAGTGGCTTTGGACTTGTTGCTTGACACTTGTCCTCGGGATTCTAGCAGGTCTTTCAAGGTACTCCGTTTTAGACCGTTGTACCGCTGCTCCATCCACTGCTCGCTGCGTTGCTGAGACCGGGGTCAAGCCAGAGGCTATATCTCCCCCTGGATGCTGGTCTCAGTTTCAGTTCCTTGGAAGAAGCTGAATCCCACCGCTTGCCACCAGATGTGACGGTACCAGAAGACACCCAGCGTTGGTGTCACCGTCAAGGATCACTTCTTCCCAGAATCCACCAGCAAAGACTCCCGCAGCATCTCGCAATGTACTCTGAATCACCAGGCAGAACCAGTGTCAGAGTAACCAGAACCACACTCTGGATACAGCAAGCTTACCCCCACCAGACAACACCAGTGTAGGTAAGACAAGAACTCACTTTATTGAAACAAACCACACATATTTATATTCAAACCTTACATTCAAATACCTGGACAAAGCAGATAAAATAGGGACATAATCCAATCACCATACAGTAAACAGATGGTGTAACAAGTACAATGACTTAGACATGATTACATTTCACACACAAAAGGGTTGCTGAACTCAGACAGTGGACACAAAGACTTGAGTGGCTTGAATGAATTAACACACACAGGGGGTCTCAGTACAGTTCACAATACACTGGCTTGAGTGACTACAATACACATTGAAAGTAACTTTAGGTAAACTCAAATAATTAACCCTTACGGTCCATTGCCTTGGAAGCAAGCCAGTAGTCCATGGTTGTCAGTCCTCAGTAGTTGGTGAAGTGTGGTGCTCACCAGGTCAATAATCCAGGGTTGCCAACATGGGAGTTTGGTCCGGCTCCCGTGACAAGGACATTTATGATTTTCCAGTCAGATGTGCACAGAAGTAGAAGAAGAGAAATTCAGCACCCACAAGAGTTTTCTCACCTATCAGCAGTCAAGCAGCAGAACAACACACACCAAGCATATTTGAATTTTAGGATCTGTCAAGCAACTACCAGCAAATTTGTAGCCAGCAGCTTAGTCAAGGGGCTGGTTAGTCTTTGACTACAGATAATAACTCTGAATTAAATAAAATTGTATTTTCTTTCTCTGAATTTTGAAAATCTGTGGTGGGGGATAGTGGGATTGAAACAGCTAATGCACGATCTAACTCTACAAGGTTGTCAGCAAATTTTCAGTCAAATAAAGAAAAATCTAAAAATGTTGAGAAGCGTCTCAGTAATGATTCCTGTATGTTAGATCATAAAGAAAAAGGTATAGATGAGGCTAATCTTAAAGAGGTGTAAGCCTGTGAGGCTTCCGTTTTGGGTTTTCACTTATCAGTGGGTATTACAGAGAAGATATGGAAGGGAGAGTATTTAGATCTCTCGTCATTGTTACCGGCTGTGACGAACAGGACTGTCACAGGTCACACTGCGCAAGAGGCAGAGCCTCTCCTCCCCCTAGCTGGGAACACTTGGACACTAATACTGAATGGTATAGAAAGAATAGGTAGGGATTTTCATGGAAGCCTGTTGCAGCCTCCTCCCACCCAGACTCAGAGGCTCAGAGCTGCAGATGACTATCAGCAGAGATTGATGGTTTTATGGTGTGAACAGCTATTCGCTGGGAATGTATACAGGGTTGATGCTAGGCTGAATCCCTTGGTTATGCTAACGTCCCCCTGGAGATTTCTACAGGACAGAGGCTTAACTAGAAGCCACCGGGCCCTGGTGCAAGAATTGCCATGGGCCCCCCAGACCACATTGGCCCCCTCATCCACATTGCCCCTTCCACAATGCCCCCTTCATCTCCACAATGCCCCCCTCCATCACCACATTGCCCCTTCCACAATGCCCCCTTCATCTCCACAATGCCCCTTCCACAATGCCCCCTTCATCTCCACAATGCCCCTTCCACAATGCCTTCATCTCCACATTTCCCCTTCCACAATGCCCCCATCTTCACATTGCCCCTTCATCTCCACATTTCCCCTTTATCTCCACATTGCCCCTACTTCCAGTCCCTGGTGGTCTAGCGGGGTGGCTTAACAGATCTGTGCCTCCTTCGGCACAGATCTCTAGAGCTGAAGCTGCCGCACGCCACTCTAGTAATGCAGAGGCTGGGAGATGATGTCATCTCCCAGCTCTCTGTATTACTAGAGTGGCGTGCCGAATGGGAGATCAGCTGAGCGACTGCTGCGGGCGAGGGGGTCACAGGGGGCGACCAGGCCCCTGGAGTGACAGGCCTGGTCGCAGGTGTGACCTCTGCAACCCCTATTGTTATGCCACTGCTACAGGAGGTGTTTTCAATATTGGTTTAAGTACAGTGAATGTACAATATATTTTAAGCTTTTAAGATTAAATATACTTGTTAAAGAGTCCAGTGTACCTTTCCTGCCTTCGAGTGACAGCTATGGGAGAAGGAGGACAAAGGACCGGAAAAATATTTATACTACGTGCTAGTAAACCTGTGAGGAGGTTTAAGCCTCTACTTCCAGTAAGTACCCATCTTGAGGGGTTGGAGGAGCTTAAAAAGGTTGGAAGGCCAAACTGTCGAGAAAGATTGCTCTTAAAGGTGTCTTTTCGCTTGGTCTGTTTTTCTTTTCGTTCCAATAAAGGTACTTTACGATCAGATTCTTAGCTCCCGAAAAAATAACGGTTGTTACAAATTGAGTAGCGGGTTCCTTTGATACGTATTATATAGTTTTATTATATATTGTTTTTATATATATTTTATTAATAAAATACTAGCTGTTATCAGCTTATTTACACTTTAATAATAATAATAATATCAAAGTATTTTACCAGGAAGGATACATTGAAATTGTCTCTCGTATGTCCTGAAGGTATAGATATTATTACCCAATTTAATGGTACTTATTTTATCTACCTTGGAAGGGTGAAAGGCTGTTTAAACAGATTCTACAGCTGTTGCCTTAACCAACTGAGCCATCTCACTAGCTTTAAAGGGATAGTAATACTTTGTTTTATCTTTATTTAATTTTGTAGGCATTAAGAAAACATGAATGATATAAGTCTTATCTCTCAAACCTTTATGGTTTGAGAGATATTCACAAGCAAAGTTTCCCCTCCCGTCCCTTTTACCTAGTGTAAGCCATCTCTTCTCAGATGTGGAATCTGGTTGTAAGACCAGACAGATAACAGAAGAGGACAATCTTCTTCCTATGAAAACAATGAAGGCCCTGCCCCCTTGACAAGTTTTTCAGGTTTTTCCCTTATTTTAATTGAAGATTGTCCCTCTCTGCAGTCTACCTGGGCACCTCCCTTCTGATCTGGCTGAGCAGTGTTACATCAGTAAAAGGGGAGAGAGGGGGATACTTTGTCATTGAATTACTCTTGAACTACAACTCTGACAGTATTGAAATAACACTCTCCAAGGTCCAAATACTATGATGATTAATTAGAGCTGCTTTTATTATGAAACATTACTATCCCTTTAAAAGTGTTATATTGTTCTTATTTTGCACTCTTCTCCTTATGCACTGCCTATTGGGCATCAATGCATTTACACAGGTTATATAACTGTTGTAGAAACAGAGTTAGCCCTATATTTCCATCCCATAAGAACTGGAAGACCAGAGTTGGAGAAGAAAGATGTGGGTAACCATCCTGGGGTTTATACCAGGAGTACTGAGGACTTGGAGGCAGTCCTTAATTGCCTCTCATAAACGTGAGTAACATTCTAAGAGCACAGTAGGAATGTGTTGGTATAAGAAGATCTATATATACTACACTTTGAAGGTTTTCTCCTGCTCTGCTGTCTTTTTATTGTCTTTACAGCACTGTGCCATTGGGAACACAGACCCATTTTTGCAAGTTGCGGAGAACCTTTTCATCCTTATTAAGGACTTCTTGTATATCAAAGTTTATTGTATATTAGTGTCTGTTATTGTATTACAATGTGGTGCTCTCTTAGGTGTGATCTCTGGAAATTGCTTTGTAGTTGTTTTCCAGTGGGAACATAATTTTGTGTGCACTTCAGTGCACCTGTATAGTGCTTTATAGTGATGAGCGAGCACCCCAATGCTCGGATGTTCGGGTGCTCTGACCGAGCACCCCCTGAGGCTCGAGTGCTCGGCCGAGCACCCGAGCCCCATTGAAGTCAATGGGAGGACTCGAGCATTACACCAGGCACCCCCTGCTCTGATGAGGGGAGGGTGCCTGGTCCATAGGAAAAGGGCAGAAAAAGATGGAAACACTACAGAAATGGTTCAGGGACAGCATAGGGAGGATGTCTGGATGCACCTTGGACTCCAACATCGCTGCTGGGAACGATCTTTCGCCCGTAGTACGCCATTTTTACAGACTGACCGTAAAACACACAAAAAGGAAAATAAAAACGACTTTAGGCGAAAAATTGTTACCAAACAGTATTTGCTGTATATTTACTTGTATATCATCTGCAAATTCTCCCAAAAATTTCATCGATTTTCTGAAGTGAGGCCATGATTAAGAGGGAAACGTGCGCAGAGGCAAATTATCCCAAAAATTTCCTTGATTTTCAGAACTGAGGCCATGATTAAGAGGGAAACGTGCGCAGAGGCAAATTCTCCCAAAAATTTCCTTGATTTTCAGAACTGAGGCCATGATTAAGAGGGAAACGTGCGCTGAGCTGACCATCTAAAACATTATGGGTGAGGGTCTGCTGCAGAGCTGACCATCCTAAACATTATATGCGAAGGCCCGCTAGTGAGCTGACGCTATAAAACATTATATGAGAGGGCCCGCTAGAGAGCTGACCCAATAAAACATTATATGAGAAGGCCCGCTGGTGAGCTGACCTATATAAAAATTGGCAAACAGGGCCCGCTGGTGAGCTGGCCCTATATAAAAATTATATCACAGGGCCCGCTGGTGAGCTGGCCCTATATAAAAATTATATCCCAGGGCACGCTGGTGAGCTGGCCCTATATAAAAATTATATCCCAGGGCATATGGAAGAGGAGGAGGAGGATGAGAACATTAAGAGTCAACCATATACCCGTTTTTTGGGTGGAAGGGGTGAATGGGAATACAGAGTATTCCCATCATTGTAAATAACATATATAAAGTGAGTTTATGTTCCCCCGGGGCTTTCCTCCAGTGGAGTGGAGAAGTCAGGGGAAATCCAGGCCTTGTTCATTTTTATAAGTGTCAACCTATCAGCATTGTCGGTGGAAAGGCGGATACGCTTATCTGTTATGATGCCACCAGCAGCACTAAATACCCGCTCAGACAGAACGCTGGCGGCAGGGCAGGCCAGCACCTCCAAGGCGTAGAGTGCCAGTTCATACCACGTGTCCAGCTTGGACACCCAGTAGTTGTAAGGCACAGAGGGATCATTGAGGACGCTGACACGGTCTGCTACGTACTCCTTCACCATCTTCCAAAACTTTTCCCTCCTTGTGACACTAGGCTGCGCATCAGGGTGAGGGTGCTGGCGGGGTGTCATGAAGGTGTCCCACGCCTTGGAGAGTGTTGCCCTGCCTTTGTCGGAACTGCTGTGTGCTCCCCTTTTCTCCCCTTCTCGGTTGGCCAAGGTAGCACGTACTCTGCCGCCAGCGTTGTTAGATGGAAAATTTTGGAGCAATTTTTCAACAAGAACCTTCTGGTATTGCACCATTTTGCTTGTCCTCTCCACCGGAGGAATGAGAGATGAGAAATTCTCTTTGTAGCGGGGGTCCAGAAGGGTGAACACCCAGTAATCCGTGTTGTCTAAAATGCGTACAACGCGTGGGTCACGGGAAAGGCAGCCTAACATAAAGTCAGCCATGTGTGCCAGAGTACCTACAGTCAAGATTTCGCTGTCCTCACCAGGAGGCTGACTCTCAATATCCTCATCCTCTTCCTCCTCTTCTGCCCACCCACGCTGAAGAGATGGAACTAAAGTTCCATGGCTACCCTCTGTAGCGGAGGCAACCGTGTCTTCCTCCTCCTCCTCCTCCTCCTCCTCCTCCTCCGCCTCCTCCAATTGTCGCTGAGAAGACGAAGTGAGGGTGCTCTGGCTATCACCTTGTGTAAGCTCTTCCTCCCCCATTTCCACCTCTTCCACATGCAAAGCGTCGGTTTTAATTGTGAGCAGCGAGCGTTTCAGTAGACACAGAAGTGGGATGGTTACACTGATAATAGCGTTATCGCCGCTCACCATCTGTGTCGATTCCTCAAAATTGCGTAAAACCTCGCAGAGGTCTGACATCCATTCCCACTCCTCACTTCTGATTACAGGAAGTTGAACGGAGAGGCGACGACCGTGTAACAGCTGGTACTCCACTACTGCCCTCTGCTGCTCACAAAGCCGGGCCAACATGTGGAAGGTGGAGTTCCAGCGCGTGCTCACGTCACACAGCAGCCGGTGAGCTGGCAATTGTAAGCGCTGCTGCAGCTTCAACAGGCCGGCCGAAGCTGTAGATGACTTACGGAAATGTGCACACACGCGGCGCACCTTGGTCAAGAGATCATGCACATTGGGGTAGGTTTTTAGAAATCGCTGCACCACTAAATTAAATACATGCGCTAGGCATGGTACGTGTGTGAGCTTGCCGAGCTCCAAAGCCGCCACCAGGTTACGCCCATTATCACACACAACCATGCCTGCTTGCAGGTTGAGTGGCGAGAGCCACTGCTCGGTCTGGTGACTAATCCCCTGCAACAGCTCTGAGGCCGTGTGCTGTTTGTCCCCAAGGCAGATCAGCTTCAGCACGGCCTGTTGACGCTTCCCCACTGCAGTGCTACACTGCTTCCAGCTACTGGCTGATGGGGGAGTGGCGGTGTGTGTAGAGAATTCGGAGGTGGAAACGGAGGAGGAGGAGCCAATAACGTAGGTGCTGGTGGAAACCCTGATGGAGGTAGGGCCCGCAATCCTCGGCGTGGGTAGCACCCGTGCCATCCCAGGGTCCGAGTCGCTCCCAGCCTCCACGACATTCACCCAGTGTGCCGTCAGGGAAATGTAGCGTCCCTGGCCACAAGCACTTGTCCATGTGTCAGTCGTTAAGTGGACCTTCCCAGTAACTGCGTTGGTCAGGGCACGGGTGATGTTACGGGACACATGGTGGTGTAATGCGGGGATGGCACACCGGGAAAAGTAGTGGCGGCTGGGGACCGCGTACCGAGGGACAGCTGCTGCCATCAGGCTGCGGAAGGACTCAGTGTCCACAAGCCTAAATGGCAGCATTTCGATGGCCAGTAATTTTGAAAGGTGTGAGGTTAGTGCTATGGCCTGTGGGTGGGTGGCTGGGTATTTTCTCTTGCGCTCAAATGCCTGGGGTAACGACATTTGGACGCTGTGCTGGGACAGGGAAGTGGATGTGGTCGCTGATGGTGCTTCAGATGCTACAGGTGCAGGGCGGGAGGTATGCGGGCCTGCGCCTTCGACAGGCGATTGGCCGGCACCGAAAACAGGGGAAGAGGAGGCAGTGGTGTGGCCTGCAGACACAGATGGGCGATCCAGGCGTTCCTCCCACTTACTACGGTGCTTGGATGCCATGTGTCGGATCATGCTGGTGGTGGTGAGGTTTCTAGTGTTCATGCCTCGGCTCATTCTGGTGTGGCACAGGTTGCAAACTACAAATCTTTTGTCGTCCGCACTTTCCTTAAAAAAACGCCATACCGCGGAACACCTACCCCTTGGCAAGGTAGATTTACGCAAGGGGGTGCTCCGTGGAACATTTGCGGGCCGGTTTGGTGCGGTCCGCCTTCTTTCTGTAGCCACACCACTGCCTCTTCCAGCCTGTTGCGGTGCTGCAGATGGCTCACCCTCAGGACTGCTGTCATCGCTCGGCTCTACACCTTCCCAGGTGGGGTCAGTCACCTCATCGTCCACCAAGTCCTCCTCCACTTCCTCACTCTGATCATCCTCCTCAAGTCTTGATCCCACCACATACTCGGTCATTGACAACTGTATAACATTCTCCTCAACAAGGTCTTGAGAAGGAAATAGTGGTTGATTTAATGGCAACTGTGTCTCATCATCATCATCATCATCCACTACTTCCTTTGACCTTAAATGCCGTTCACATCTGTCATCTTCTTGTGATTGGGTAGCCTCTAGAGGTTGTGAATCAGGGCACAAGATGTCATGTTCCTCTGCAAGCGTGCTTGGAGAGAGGGTCAAATGAAGGATTGGTGATGAGACGAGCTCATCACTATATCCCAGTGTGGGATCACTTCTTTGACCAGACCGTGTATGGTGGGAGAAAGGATGATCAGAGTGAGGATTATGTTGACCAGACTCTTGGCTACTGAGAGTGGACTTGGTGGAAGACAGGGTGGTGCTTAACCGACTGGAAGCAGTATCAGCTGTCATCCAACCGACCACCTGTTCGCACTGGTCGGACCTCGAGAGTGATGTCCTGCGACGCCCTGTGAAATCAGACATGAAGCTAGGTATGGTGGATGTCTTTCTTTCTTGTGCTCTGGCACCAGGCACAGTTTCTCCGCGTCCTGACCCGCGCCCTGAACTTTCAGGATCACGTCCACTTCCCCGTCCCTTTTTACCCGCCTTCTTCATCTTACACGATATATATGACTTTAATATATATGAGTTTGAAAACTTAACAGTATTTCTTACTATTCTGCAACTCTGCAGAGTACACAGAATAGGCTGCTAAACTGCGGTGACACACACTGAATGGAATAAGTGACTTTAATATTTGAGTTTGAAAAATTAACAGTATTTCTTACTATTCTGCAACTCTGCAGAGTACACAGAATAGGCTGTTAAACGGCGTTGAAACACACTGAATGGAATATGTGACTTTAATATTTGAGTTTGAAAACTTAACAGTATTTCTTATAATTCTGCAACTCTGCAGAGTACACAGAATAGGCTGTTAAACGGCGGTGAAAGACACTGAATGGAATATGTGACTTTGATATTTGAGTTTGAAAAATTAACAGTATTTCTTACTATTCTGCAACTCTGCAGAGTACACAGAATAGGCTGTTAAACGGCGTTGAAACACACTGAATGGAATATGTGACTTTAATATTTGAGTTTGAAAACTTAACAGTATTTCTTATAATTCTGCAACTGTACAGAGTACACAGAATAGGCTGTTAAACGGCGGTGAAAGACACTGAATGGAATATGTGACTTTGATATTTGAGTTTGAAAAATTAACAGTATTTCTTACTATTCTGCAACTCTGCAGAGTACACAGAATAGGCTGTTAAACGGCGTTGAAACACACTGAATGGAATATGTGACTTTAATATTTGAGTTTGAAAACTTAACAGTATTTCTTATAATTCTGCAACTGTACAGAGTACACAGAATAGGCTGTTAAACGGCGGTGAAAGACACTGAATGGAATATGTGACTTTAATATTTGAGTTTGAAAACTTAACAGTATTTCTTATAATTCTGGAACTGTACAGAGTACACAGAATAGGCTGTTAAACGGCGGTGAAAGACACTGAATGGAATATGTGACTTTAATATTTGAGTTTGAAAACTTAACAGTATTTCTTATAATTCTGCAACTGTACAGAGTACACAGAATAGGCTGTTAAACGGCGGTGAAAGACACTGAATGGAATATGTGACTTTAATATTTGAGTTTGAAAACTTAACAGTATTTCTTATAATTCTGCAACTCTGCAGAGTACACAGAATAGGCTGTTAAACGGCGGTGAAAGACACTGAATGGAATATGTGACTTTGATATTTTAGTTTGAAGACTTAACAGTATTTCTTCCTATTCTGCAACTCTGCACAGTACACAGAATGTGCTGCTACACTGCGGCGAAGCACACTGAATGGAATATGTGACTTTGATATTTGAGTTTGAAAACTTAACAGTATTTCTTATAATTCTGCAACTCTGCACAGTACACAGAATAGGCTGCTAAACGGCGGTGAAACACACTGAATGGAATATGTGACTTTAATATTTGAGTTTGAAAACTTAACAGTATTTCTTACTATTCTGCAACTCTGCAGAGTACACAGAATAGGCTGTTAAACGGCGTTGAAACACACTGAATGGAATATGTGACTTTAATATTTGAGTTTGAAAACTTAACAGTATTTCTTATAATTCTGCAACTGTACAGAGTACACAGAATAGGCTGTTAAACGGCGGTGAAAGACACTGAATGGAATATGTGACTTTAATATTTGAGTTTGAAAACTTAACAGTATTTCTTATAATTCTGGAACTGTACAGAGTACACAGAATAGGCTGTTAAACGGCGGTGAAAGACACTGAATGGAATATGTGACTTTAATATTTGAGTTTGAAAACTTAACAGTATTTCTTATAATTCTGCAACTGTACAGAGTACACAGAATAGGCTGTTAAACGGCGGTGAAAGACACTGAATGGAATATGTGACTTTAATATTTGAGTTTGAAAACTTAACAGTATTTCTTATAATTCTGCAACTCTGCAGAGTACACAGAATAGGCTGTTAAACGGCGGTGAAAGACACTGAATGGAATATGTGACTTTGATATTTTAGTTTGAAGACTTAACAGTATTTCTTCCTATTCTGCAACTCTGCACAGTACACAGAATGTGCTGCTACACTGCGGCGAAGCACACTGAATGGAATATGTGACTTTGATATTTGAGTTTGAAAACTTAACAGTATTTCTTATAATTCTGCAACTCTGCACAGTACACAGAATAGGCTGCTAAACGGCGGTGAAACACACTGAATGGAATATGTGACTTTAATATTTGAGTTTGAAAACTTAACAGTATTTCTTACTATTCTGCAACTCTGCAGAGTACACAGAATAGGCTGTTAAACGGCGTTGAAACACACTGAATGGAATATGTGACTTTAATATTTGAGTTTGAAAACTTAACAGTATTTCTTATAATTCTGGAACTGTACAGAGTACACAGAATAGGCTGTTAAACGGCGGTGAAAGACACTGAATGGAATATGTGACTTTAATATTTGAGTTTGAAAACTTAACAGTATTTCTTATAATTCTGCAACTGTACAGAGTACACAGAATAGGCTGTTAAACGGCGGTGAAAGACACTGAATGGAATATGTGACTTTAATATTTGAGTTTGAAAACTTAACAGTATTTCTTATAATTCTGCAACTCTGCAGAGTACACAAAATAGGCTGTTAAACGGCGGTGAAAGACACTGAATGGAATATGTGACTTTGATATTTTAGTTTGAAGACTTAACAGTATTTCTTCCTATTCTGCAACTCTGCACAGTACACAGAATGTGCTGCTACACTGCGGCGAAGCACACTGAATGGAATATGTGACTTTGATATTTTAGTTTGAAGACTTAACAGTATTTCTTCCTATTCTGCAACTCTGCACAGTACACAGAATGTGCTGCTAAACTGCGGCGAAGCACACTGAATGGAATATGTGACTTTGATATTTGAGTTTGAAGACTTAACAGTATTTCTTCCTATTCTGCAACTCTGCACAGTACACAGAATGTGCTGCTACACTGCGGCGAAGCACACTGAATGGAATATGTGACTTTGATATTTTAGTTTGAAGACTTAACAGTATTTCTTCCTATTCTGCAACTCTGCACAGTACACAGAATGTGCTGCTAAACTGCGGCGAAGCACACTGAATGGAATATGTGACTTTGATATTTGAGTTTGAAGACTTAACAGTATTTCTTCCTATTCTGCAACTCTGCACAGTACTCAGAATGTGCTGCTAAACTGCGGCGACGCACACTGAATGGAATACGTGACTTTGATATTTTAGTTTGAAGACTTAACAGAATGTGCTCTAATCTGCAACTTTGCACACTAAACAGAATGTGCTCTAATCTGCAACTTTGCACACTAAACAGAATGTGCTCTAATCTGCAACTTTGCACACTAAACAGAATGTGCTCTAATCTGCAACTGTGCACACTAAACAGAATGTGCTCTAATCTGCAACTTTGCACACTAAACAGAATATATATATATTTTTTTTTTTTTTTTTTTTTTTTCCCCCCACACCAAATAACCTGCTGCCCCCACACACAGTAGTCCTAAAAAGGACTTTTGGTTCTTTTTTTTTCGCAATTTTTGTTTTTTTCCTCCCTACACTGCCTTTCCCTTCCTATCCTCAGCTCTCCCTGGCTCAGACTGAGCCGAACTCGCTGGTCAGGTGCTATACAGCACCTGACCACGGGTTCTGGCCAGCCAATCAGTGTAATGCCAGCAGCCAACATGGCTGCTGGCATTACACCGATGTCAGAGCCTCCCTGCACGTTTATTGGCTGCGCAGCAGCCGCAAAACGTGCGGGGAGGAGACCCGAACATGGCGGGCGAGCACATGCGGTATTCGTACGAGTACCGCCATGTGCCGAGCAGAGCGATGCTCGAGCCGATCCGAGCATCGGCCGAGCATGCTCGCTCAACACTAGTGCTTTACTAAGAGCTCAAATCAATTGCCACTGGTAAAACACACAGTAGGGAAAAAATCAATACTGAACGGTACACAGTGGTACCATTTGAATTCAATTGCCCCACTAACATGAGTCATGACAAATGTTGGCCAACCGCACCTAACTTGCATCCCAACATTCATTGTGGTCTTTTTATTTCCATAACCCACGCTAAATAGTGTGAAAAATGGGAACATCAAAGGAAACTAGCTAACGCTCAGTGTTTGACAGTGTCAACATCGAGTGCGAGCTAAAAATCACAGTGACCCTCCCAAACACTAACCCTACCTTTTGCCCTACACTACAACTAACATTAACAATAAAGTTAAACAATACTAGCCCTAACACTATCCCATCACTCATACACCATAGCTGTAATGCTTACCTGGAAACCTAATGTCAAGAGGGATCTTCTGCACCCTGGTCGTCCTCAATAATTTCTCTTTTGCAAGCTTCCATCTTCTTCTTCTTCATCTGTTATCTTCTTTCTTCTTCTTCTTCATCTGTGCTCTTCTTCCATCTTCATCATTAAATGTAGTGTTGTTCCTATAAAAGAAACATAGTTATTAAAATTAATATCTCCAATAAAGTTCTGCTTCTGCCGGTGGCAGCAGAAAAAAAGAACAGTTGCCCAATCCACACAGAGGGAAATTTTAATAGAGACTGGATTTTATATGGCCAGTCGCTGTTCAAAATGGTTCCCACCCTCTTATTAGATAGGATGTGGTATAAAGCAGGGCACCACACTACCAGGCAATCCACTTCTAATGTGTTTTATCATCTCTCCAGCTAGAAACTGATTGGCTGAGAGGAGTGGTTACAGTAGGGCACATTCCCAATTTAGGGGATGGCTGACAGAGATGATGATTCTCAGTTAACAACCAAATTAAATGTCCAATTTACAGATCAGCAGTCTGATGATACAGAGTTCAGTTGAGAGCAGGCTCAAAAGACAGATTGACAGAGTCAAAGAGACACAAGGACTAGAGATCATATAAAGAGTTCATAGAGTGCAAGAGAGAGAGCACTAGAGAGATAATACAACAGCGAACATGAGAGAAAGATGGTGCACGAGTGCACACAAGAGAGTTGTCATAAGAGAAACCACAACAACAACAAGAAAAAAAAATTGAAAAATAATCAAGATTCAACAGGCCCAAAGAAAATCAGACAGAAAGGGAATCGGTGAATGAGACATTAAAAAACAGAACAAGAAAGCAGAAGATCAAGATGTGTATGATACGTCCGGTAAAAGAGAAAAAGAGAGAGCAAAATAGGAATTGAAATGGTAACAGCAAGAGCAGGAGAAAAAAAGAGAGAGAAAGAGGCAATGAGAGTTGCATAGGTTGTGAGTTAAAGTCCTCCTCTCTGAAATATAACTAGGAATGGGCAAACGTTTTGCCTCAAAAGAGAAACATACAAAAAATTACACTTCACTCCTTCCCCAAAAATTACAGCAATCACCATTTTTCCTTAGAGGCAGACAGGAAAAGAGAGGTGGAAATTATGTTTGATTTGCTTAAGGAGACATTTACCAGTTGTGATCCCAGTCCAATCACCTTTTCACAGTTTTTTCAGACATTGTGCACACTGCCTCCTTGCTCCCAAGGAAAAATATTCCAACAACCATGATTTTAGAAGAGGTGGAGGAGGCAAAGGTGGTGGCTGGACAACTTCTCCCCAGAAGCACCTGAAGAGTTGGTGGCTTGTTGTGGTGCTGCTGCTGTCTCAGCACTAGGACTAGTAGGAACCATCACCAACTGTCCCATGTCATCCTTGGTACTGGTTCCACAACCATAGTCTGTAGGCACGATGACACCAGTACCACTCCATCCACCATTACTATTACTACTAGCCATGCACATGGTAAATACAGCAGCCTAATTCTGTGACATGTGATGCTAAGATGAATAAATTAGCATATAATATTCTTGGTGGTGAAGTATCACCTGGTCATATTGGGTCCATCTCCCCTCCATTTACTCCAGCTATGCCATTGCCTGTGATCCAGTCTGTTTTCAGGAAACACCCACTGAGCCTATACCAAGCAGCCTCACATGCACTTTGGCAAAAAAGGAGAAAATTGCTTGGAGCAAGATCAGATGTAAATGTATAAATAAAGGTATGTTGAGATCAGATTTTTAGCTCCCGAAGAAATAACTGTTGCTACAAATCGAGTAGAGCATTCCTTTGATACGTATGCTATCATTTGATTATATACTAGTTACAAAGCCTGTATACATGGGCTGATCCGGAGCCGGGAGCTCGGGATGGCTCACAGCCTGTCTGTGCTCCCGGCTCCGGGGCAGCAGCGGAGGCGCTGGGTGACAGTTTGTCACCCAGCTGCCTCCGCTGCTGTCCCGGAGCCGGGAGCACAGACAGGCTGTCAGCCTTCCGGAGCTCTCCGCTCTGGATCAGCCCGTTCTGCGAGTCCCCACTGCGCATGTGCGGTTACGCACACAGTAAGCGACGCATTCTAGGACTTTATGTTATAGGAGGATCTTTTTTATAAATGTCTTTATTATTAAATAATACTGACAATTATCAGCTTATTGACACTTTAATAGTGTTATATTGCTCTTATTTCCCATTACTCTCATTATGCACTGCTTATTGTGCATCAGCGCATTTACACAAGTTATATACCTGCTGTAGAAAGGGAGTTAGCCCTATATTTCTATTCCATAAGAACTGGAAGACCAGAGTTGGAGGAGAAAGACGTGGGTAGCCATCCTGGACTTTATATCAGGAGTGCTGAGCAACTTGGAGGACATCCTTAATTGTAGATGTGAGTAACCTTCTAAGAGCACCAGGTGAAGGTGTTGGCATAAGAAGATCAATATATACTACACTCAGAAAGCTTTCTTCTGTGCTGCTTTTTATTGTCTTTACAGCACTGTGCCATTGGGAACCCAGACCCATTTTTGCAAGCTGTGGAGAACCTTTTCATATCAAAGTTTATTGTATATTACTGTCAGCTATTGTATTACAGTGTGGCGTTCTCTTATGTGTGATCTCTGGAGTCTACTTTGTAGTTGTTTTCCAAGGGGAAACATCATTTTGTGTGCACTTCAGTGCACCTGTATAGTGCTTTACTGACTAAGAGCTCAAATCAATTGCCACTGGTAAAACACACAGTAGGGCAAAAATGAATATTGAATGGTACACATACAGTGGTACCTGATGTGTCCCAGGCACAGGTTCGGTGGCTGAGCTTCGGTGGCTGATTGCTTAGTAACCAGCTGACAGATGACCGAGGCTGCTAGAAGCGGGAACCTGAAGTGCGTGCCGTGCACACGCTTCAGCAGTACAAAGCAGCCCGTGCTACAGAGCGGTCACGTTCCAAGGGAGCTCCCCTATGCTACCTGGGCATAAAGAAGATTATACCTAATAATAAAAGGAGTGTGCCGGTTGCCACTCTGTTATCAGCTATCAGTGTCCAGCACTGTTATTTGGCTACATCAGTGTTCAGGGAACAGAACAGCGTCTTTGAAAACACCACAGTACCATTTGAATTCAATTGCCCTACTAACATGAGCCACGACAAGTGTTGGCCAGCAGAACCTAACTTGCAGCCCAACATTCATTGTTGTATTTTTTTTTCATAACCCTCACTAAGTAGCGTGAAAAATGGGAACATCAAACTAAACTAGCTAACAATCAGTGTTTGACAGTCTCAACATCGAGTGTGAGCTAAAAAACACAGTGACCCTCCCAAACACTAACCCTACCCTTTGCCCTACACTACACCTAACATTAACAATAAAGTTAAACAATACTAGCCCTAACACTATCCCATCACCCATACCCCCATATCTGTAACATTTACCTGGAAATCTAACATCCAGAGGGGTCTTCTGCACCTGGGTCTTCCTCTATAATTTCTCTTCTGCAAGCTTCAATCCTCTTGTTCTTCTTCATCTGTCATCTTCTTTCTTCTTCTTCTTCGTCTTCTGTGCTCTTCTTACATTTTCATCATTAAATGACTTCTGGCTTCCCTGACCTTGGCTTCCACTGGACTTTGCTGACCTCTAGAATCTTGAGACTGATTGTTCAAATTATCCTGGAGGCCGCTGACACCCTTGTCCCAGGTATTCAATGACTCTTCTGCTTTACCCTTCTAGTCTACAGTACTTCCTGCAACTCTGGTGGACAGACTAACCTAGAGCACCAGCTCCAAGATCTACCACCTAAACTATTCCACCTTCAGATAGGGCAGTATCCAACCCAGAACCTCAAGTCATTCTGCCAGAAAGATTCCACTGAGACAGAACCCAGTTTTGCTCCTTTATCACTTCATGCTAGGTCCTCTTCTCACTTAAGCCACATACATACTCCACAGGCTTCGTCAAAATCTGCATGGTCATTTCATTCCTGGTTGGAGAACATCAGGCTTGGGCCCACCATTTGCTTCAAGCTAACAGCCCCATCCTGGAGACACTATCATGGTGCCTGTGCTCTGTGCTGCGGGCGGTGACATTTTGACTGCTATTTGCATTACCTCTTGCTGATTGGCTGGGTACCTTTGCCATCGCCCAGTGATGGCCATTATATACCCTGTCATGTCTACACTATGGTGCCCTTTCGTGGTGTATGAGTTCCTGACAATTGATCTGTATTTGGGGCTTATTGTGTATGACCTGGCCTGCCTGACGACGTTCCTGAGTTCCTGTGTGCTGCCATTCCATTGCTGACTGTATCTGACTGAGAACTCGCTCCGTTGCTGACCGTATCTGGATGAGGACCCACTCCATTGCTGACTGTATCTGCGCTATTACTTTTTCGACCAAAGGCTGAGCATTTGTGCTTAAGCTGCTCTCTTAACCGCCTCCGGCAGTGTGCACAAGCGAAGTACCGGTACAGTGTTCATAACTCTGACTGTGTTACTCTGATCACTCTCTGTGTCCACCTCCCTATCAGCACTGGGCTCACTCCCTTTGGGAGTTGCAGTTATTCTCTGGGCATTACCTATTGACCCTTTGTGTGCCTGGATCGTCCAGGTAGGGTTAGTGCTTGTTCCTCACTGCAGTAGCCTTGGGCTCAAGATCCAGCGTTGCATTATACCATCCCTCAGGGCAAGGGGACACTGATTGCATTCCATCTATATACCTATATCTCGATCCACCCCTAGCGTTCTAGGGTTTGCCTACATAGCAGTTGCCTTGGTCTTCTTCTGACCCTTACCCTAGGGTCAGTGCTGCCCACTAAGCGGTTGCCTTGGTTTATCTGTGGCCTAAGGGCCAGGGTCAGTGTTGCCTTGCTCCTGTTGGTTCTGTGCCTAGGCGTCTGGGTTGTGCCAGTCCTCTATTATCGGACCACTTGTCACCGATGTCCTGCTGACAGCTCCTGGACTGTGTGCCTTCAGTCTCGCTGGTTCTAGCCAGAACCTTCATTGCCAGTATTGTTTCCAGTTCCTCCAGATTACCTATACTGGTTTGATATTGATGTATCCATTTGTATATATATGTATGTTCTGTACTGTGAGTCTAAGGGCCTATATCCAAGTATGCACTTTATTCTAATATAGTCATTTTTACCTTACCGATCTGGTCTGAGTGTTCATCTAAAAACCTTGACAGACATGGAATATTTTCTATGTTGCCATGGAGTCAATCTATTAGGATCCCTACAGAACCTCAACAGCACAGGTTTTCCTAAGGGTCTTGAAACAGGGCCGCCATCCAGTCGAGGTCTATGTTACAGAGTTTCGGAGATTCACTTTGGAGATAACCTGGAATGAATAGGCTTTAGTGGATCAGTTCTAAATTAGTCTCTCCGCACACCTCAAAGATGAGTTGGCACAAAATGGCCTGCCCTCATCCCTAGAGAATCTCATCCATCTCCTGATGCAAGTGGATAGACATCTGAGGGAAAGATGACTAGAGAGGGCTTTGGTTCCTGCTCCTCCTCATCAGCAGTCCTCTATATCTCCTCCTTCCAGTACCACCCTCACCGATACCGAAGAATCCAGACAGATAGATTAATCTGGGGTCCCCTGCTGAGAGGGCCAGCAGAAGAACACTGAACCTATGTCTATACTTAAAGGCGTACATCAAAGAAAACCTCAAAAAGGGATTCATCCGCCCCTCTACCTCTCCTGTGGGAGCCAGGATCTTCTTCATGGGAAAGAAGGATGGGGGTTTATGACCCTGTGTAGACTACAGGGAATTAAACAATGTCACCATAAAGAATCAATACCACCTACCTCTGATCTCTGAGCTACTAGATTAACTCAGCTCTGCACATGTCTACTCCAGGTTGGAACTTATAACTTAGTAAGGATTGCAAAGGTAGCAAATGGAAGACAGCCTTTTGGTCCAGATACAGGCAGACAGGGTCCTCTGCATCACAGTGTAGCTTTGATACTAAGCCTTACCCCTGTTGTACCCTTGAAAGGACTGACACTACCCTCACACCAGCCTTGCAGAGAACCAAAAAGGATTGTACGCAAAGTGTAAGTAATTCGCTTTTGAATTGTGGAGAGTGGATGAGTGAGGGAAGAAGCCAAACTATGAAAGCTGGCTGAGGGAAAGAAAGACCCACATTGATGGTAAGGGTGGAAGGCAGTATGCACTATGAAGGGGGTTGATATATATTTTATTTAAAAAAAGTTCCCCTCAGTAACATTTGAACAGATAGATAGATAGATAGTTAGATAGATAGATAGATAGATAGATAGATAGATAGACACAGAGAGATAAATAGTTAGCTGGGATGTGAGTTTATGGCTATATCAGTGCAGTAGGACAAAGCTGGAGGTCAGAATGTGCAGGTCTGTGAATACCAGTGCAGTAGGACAAGGCTGGGGATCAAGATGTGCAGTTCTGTGAATACCAGTGCAGTAGGACAAGGCTGGAGGTCGGGATACACAGTTCTATGTACCCCATTGCAGTAAGACAAGGCTGGAGGCTGGGATGTGCATTTTTATAGATACCAGTGCAGTTGGATAAGGCTAAAGGTCGGGATGTGCAGTTTTGTGAATACCAGTGCAGTGGGACAAGGCTCTATGCTGAGATGTTCAGTTCTGTAGATACCATGCAGTAGGACAAGGCTGGAGGTCAAGATATGCATTTCTTTAGATACCAGGGCAGTAGGACAAGCCTAGAGGTTGGTAGAATGTGTAGTTCTATGATTACTGCGGGACAAGGGTTACAGCTTGTTGTTCTATAGATATGACAAGATTGGAAAATCAGTATTTGTGAGTTTCTTGCTACCATGGTACAAGGCTGTGGGGGATCAATAAGTGTGATTCTATGATTACATTGGGCTAAAGCTGGAGTTCAGTATCTGTTGTTCTATGGCTACCATGGCTGATGGGTCAGTATGTGTGGTTAGATGGTACAGTGCAGCAAGGCTAGTGGGTCCATATGTGTGGTGATATGGTACAGTGGGACAAGATGGGGGATCAGTATGTATGGTTCTGTGGCTACTTTGGGAAAAGGATGGTGGTTCTTTAGGACAGTTGGACAAGGCTGGGGGTGAGTATGTGCGTTTCTTTGGTACAGTAGGACAGGGTTTGGGTTCGGTATGTGTTGTTCTGTTGTTCTATGGCTACTGTGAGACAAGGCTGAGGGTTAGTATGTGTGGGTCTATGGCTACTGTGGAACAAGGCTGGGGGTCAGTATGTGTGGGTCTATGGCTACTGTGGGACAAGGCTGGGGGTCAGTATGTGTGGGACTTGACTTGGGGGTTAGTATGCAACAGAAAAAAAAAAAACTACATTTTTTTCGGAAATTACCGCAGAAGGCAAACTTGATGTTTTTCTCACTTATTGCTTTTTGGGAAAATATTTGTCCCTGTCCATATTAACCCCTTAAAGACCCTTGACATACCAGGACCATCACGCCTTGGCCATCAATCCCAGAATCCATTGCAACAACAAAAATGCATCGGCTGGTAGGTAATGTGTTAAAGGTTTCATTCTTGTGGTGTGGGGTAGATTCAGTACAGTGATTTTTTTTTGTAGCAACGATAATATCTTAAACATTAGAACGGGTGATTTATTACAAAAAAAGAATCAAGAGATGGGTGCTTATTTCCTCACTAGTTTGTAGTATAGTTCAAGATCTAATATTCACTAAGGAACAAGAAAGAAAAGGATACCCCTCTTCAAGATGCTTTTAACCCCGTGAATGGGGATGGGTGAAACTTTCAGCCTCAAAATCGTCAAAAAATGTCACTTTCCACATGGCGAAAAATTTTCTGCAAAAAGTGCAGATTTTCTGTTTTTTCCCACTTTTTCACTTAGCTCATTCCATTGAAATCAATGGGAACATTGAAATTACACACAACACATAGCAAATATTATTTTATTTCCCAAATGCATAGTATAAAAGGGGCATGAGGGAGTCTGTGTTGGTGGGGTGTGGGGAAAGAATCAGTTGAACAGGGAATTTGTTTTTGGAGGGGGTTGTTTCCTGGGATTGGGGGGCAGTTAATACAAAATAAATCCTAAATAAAATAAAAAAAAAGTAAGACATGATATAAAAGGATCTGAGGAGGATGCCTGTGTTAGTGGGTGGACTCTGGGGAATGAATCAGTTAAACAGGGAATTTGTTTTTGAGGGGTTCTTGACTGGCATTGGGGGGGACAGTTGATAAAATAAAATAAGAAATTTGTATGTATAGTGATAGAGACAGGAACCCCACTGGGGTGGACTGAAACTTGATAGAGTATTTTGTAGAGGATGATTTGTTAGATTTGGTGTTAGAAGCCCACGCCCTGAGGAAACATTGATTTGTAGGACTTAGGCTTGTTAGAGGCACAAGCCCTGAGGAAACATTGATTTGTAGGACTTAGGCTTGTTAGAAACAACCTCCCCCAAAACATGTTTATTTTTTTGTAGGATTATTTTTTTTTGTGGAATTTGCAATTGCTGTTCTTACTGAGTTGTTTAAGCAGCAGGATGATTAGGCAGCTGAAAGGGAATGGCATCAACAATAGCAGCAACATGGATGATGGATGATGAAGGTTCCAGTGATGTGCCTGAGGCAGTAGCAGCACAATAAGTAACACCCAGTCTATGCAGAGAAAAGAAGAAGTTGGCCATTAATTCATCTCCACTTGGTCCTCCTCCAAAATCATGGGTGTGTTGTTATTAGAATATAATTTTTTCCCTTGAGAGCAGGAATTGTGGCTCTCATCAGCAAATGCAATGTGCACAGTGTGTGTGTGTGTGGTAAATAACATATGGGGGCACAACTGTATCCAAACACCAAGACACCCAAAACCAAGTTCAGCTGCTGTCACTATACCCCTTGTCCAGACCCCATTAAGAACACATGGCAACTTGCTGACAGTTTAATAGTAATGATGAACCCTCACTGCAACCAACTTAGCATATTCTGTGGGATGGAATCTCCTCAGATGCTACTAGATTCCCTGCTTGTGATTCTCCTCCACCACACTGGCATGTGTGGTCAGTGCACCACACAATGTGCAATGGGTAGAGATGACCTGCCACATCCTAACATCAACAGAGTGGCTATCATTTGGCAGGAGAGATAACGATGAACGAGGTGGATTGGCAGAAGATGTAGTTACCCTAGAAGGTGATGATGACCTAGTTGTTTCACTTGTCATGGAACTTCCAGTCTCTGCCTTGGTTGCTCTATTCTTCTTCCTCTTTGATCTCCGCCTCTCCTCTTGTTGCCTTTCTGGAGAGTCAGGGGGTACAGCAACAACGGTGCTTGATTTCTGTGGTGGGTGTTTGGCTTTAACATATTTGACGTAAATGTCATGGTGTCCATGTTTCATGTGCAATATCAGGGTGGTTGTTCCAAGGTGTGTTCCCTCCTTTCCTCTTCTCACTGACTTGTCACAAATTGTGCACAGTGCTGTTGGTGATGACTGTACTGTGCCTGCCCCAAGAGAAAAATAGTCCCACACCCATGACTTCAGGTGGAGAAGAATGGCCTATTTCATCTTGTCCTCCACATTCCCCTTCACTGTCTGTGGCAGTGGATAATGTTGGTGCTATTGCTTCTACTGCCTCAGATTCAGAACTGCAACTAGGACCAGTAGTATTGCTGGTGCTGGCAAGTGGAACCTGTCCTAGTCCCACATCACTTGTTGACCACATTCCTACTGTATCAACTGGGGTCTGTGGACACCAGCTTGCTCCTCAGCATCCTGCTGCCCTTGCAACTCAGTATCAGAAGGAATTAGAGCTGTTGCAAATTCCTGTAATTCCAAAATCTCACTGCTAGTGGTGGTGGTGATGCCCATCCTCATCCCTGTCTCCCATTCCTTCTCAGTTTCTGCTAAATATTCCATCAATGTCTCTTATACTCGAGCTTCTCCAGCATCATCATCACCACCCCCACTAGTCCCTACATGCTGTTGTTGTTGGTGCTCTATTCCAGACATCTCACTGCTGCTTGGAGGAGGTGACGAGCATTGTGACAGAGGGTCCCCTACTGTCACACTTGGCATTTCTTGATGACGAAAGCAGACTGGAAGTGGCAGCACTAGCAGCAGGGGCAGGCAGCTGATCTGTGCTCCTGCTGGTGGTGGTATTAATTGTGCGCCTGCCTGTAAGTGTGATTTAGGGTCCCCTGCTGTCACACTTGACATCATCTTCTCCCCCCCATCCTGAGTACTACAAGACACACTAGCAGCAGGCAAAGTATTGGTAACAGAACGTTCAGCACTGACAGCTGGACTAGCACTGGTGGCAGCAGGTACAGCAATGGTGGCTGCAGGAACAAAAATGGTGGTACTGGCAGCAGGGTCAGTACATCTTGCAGCAGGCACAGGCAGCTGACCTGTCCTGCTCTCACTAGTGCTACCCTTTTCTCCCTCCCTTCCCATTCCCTTTTCTCCCTTCCTTCCAATTCCCTTTTCTCCTTCCCTTCCCATAAAATTCCCCAAGATCCCTTGGGGTGATTTAGGGGGACTGGACAACATTGGTTCAGTACTGCTAGTCACTTCCTCCTCTTCCTCCTCAGACTCAGTGGACACATAATAAGGGTCCTTCCATGTCTTTCTTTTACTTCTTATAGTGATAGGAGTCACTATGAGCCTCTCTTGCCTCAGCTTTACAAACAATTCACAGCAGTACAGCACAACACATCTACCTCTCTCTGTAGCTGCTTCTATTGTGTTGCAGTTCCTGGAATACATCATGTTTTTATAGCGAAAATGCGAAAACAACGTAAATCAATGGGCAGAAACTTTCTAGCCACTGAAAAATTGGCAAAATAGGGGAAATTGGGGGAATTTTGGCCAGAATTGCTTGCGAAAAAGCAGACAGTAACGTGGTCTTCGCTGAATTTCTCACGGGAACACACCGACAACTTTCTCCCATGTCTACCTGTGAATGCTAGACTGTCAATGTGTTGGATACCTCTATAGAAATGGAAATTGCCTCAGTTTTGCCTTTGTTCAACACTTTTCAACTGCAAGGGTATGATTCTGCCCCTAGTACAATGTCTCTCAATGTGAGGTGGAAAACCAAGAGGAAAGCTTTTCAGGAACTTCCTGTTTAATCACAGGTGAGTATTCAGTGGCTCAATTATAGAGATCCTGAAAACCTGACCTGCTTGAGTGCCCCAAGGACAGAGAATCCCTACCTTAGTAAATTTTGCAACCTTAACCACCTCTGTCTCTCAGTCTACTGGAGTCTTCAAACCTCATCATCCCAAACCAGCTGTTGGCAGGTTGGAATTGACTGAAGGTGTAGCCTATCAATCCGAAGGTTGCCTACCCCATAATTGTATAAACCCAGTAAATTTTTTGATTAACCCTCTGAGTGCCAGAGGGTTACACAAAGTATTGCTTTGCAATGCTTTTGCGTACCACTCTGGTATTCAAAGGGTTGACCTCATGAGTGCCAGATATATCTCCTTTGGAGATGACATCTCCATGACATTGATTGGTCAATCAATTTGGAGGGCTACATGTTATTTAGAAAAGATAGGTCAAACAAAAGAGGTGGTGGGGTCTGTCTGTATGTCAAACCAGCATTATTGCCTCAATTGCTGGAAGATATATGTGATGACAGTAGTGAACATGTGGAATCCCTGTGGGTTGAAATAATCACTGGGGGTAAAACTGCCCAGAAAATATTAGTGGGTATTTGTTATAAACCACCAAACATTGGTGACCTTGAAGAATCAAAGCTATTAATGCAAATAGAAAAGGCTTCTCAATTAGGGAGAACTATAATTATGGGGGATTTTAATTATCCAGAAATAGACTGGAAAAATGGAACTGCTTATTCTGCTAAAAGCAACAAGTTTCTGAACTTGTTGAAGGACAATTTTTTGTCACAACTAGTGCAGACCTCAACCAGAGGGAATGCATGTTTGGATTTGGTAATAACTGACAATGAAGAACTTATCTCTAACATCCAAGTTAGGGAGCACTTGGGGAATAGTGACCATAACATGGTATCTTTTGTTATTAATTCAAAAAAGCAATTTGGTATGGGTTCCACCAAAACACTGAATTTTAAAAAGGCCAACTTTAGCAGATTTAATGCATCCCTTGGTCTCGTTGACTGGGATAAAATATTTTCAGGAAAAAAGGTAAGTGGAATGCATTCAAAATAACATTGCAAAAATACATATATAAATGTATTCCTGTTGGAAACAAATACAAAAGAAGCAAATTAAAGCCAATGTGGCTAACCAGTAAAGTAATTCATGAAATAAATAACAAGAAAGCGGCATTTAAACATTACAAAGCTGAGGGATTAGCAGAGGCATTTGCAGTATAGAAAAATGTCAACAAAACCTGCAAAAAGGCTATTAAATTAGCTAGACTGGAGAATGAAAAAAATATTGCTAAGGAGAGCAAAAGCAACCCAAAAAAAGTCTTTAAATACATTAATGGCAAAAAATTAAAGTCTGATAATGTTGGGTCCTTGTTATCTGAAACGGGTGAGATGGTCAAAGGGGACAGAGAGAAGGCAGATATTTTAAATAATTTCTTTTCTTCTGTTTTTACCAAGGAAGACCCAATGGACAAGAATCTGTAAGCTACTGTTACAGAACAGTCACAACAAGTATGGGACTGGCTAACACAAGAAAAGGTGTTAAAACAATTGAATAGTGTTAAGGTAGACAAAGCTCCGGGGCCAGATGGTATACACCCACGGGTACTTAAAGAGCTAAGCCAGACCCTGGCCAGACCGTTATATTTGATTTTCAGGGATTCTTTTATTTCAGGTATGGTGCCCATGGATTGGCGTAAAGCAGATGTGGTGCCCATATTTAAAAAGGGTTCAAAGTCACAGCCAGGAAATTACAGAGTGTAAGCTTGACATCTGTGGTAGGGAAGCTGTTTGAAAGGTTGCTAAGGGAATATATTCAAGAATTCTGCTGGAACAGGAATATCATTAGCAATAGCCAACATGGCTTTGTGAAAGACAGGTCTTGTCAAACGAACTTGATCGCATTTTATGAAAAAGTGAGTAATAATATAGATGAGGGAACGGCAGTTGATGTGATCTATTTAGACTTTGCCAAGGCATTTGATACAGTTCTGCACAAGAGGTTACTGTACAAATTGAATGAAATAGGCCTAGGGGAAAATGTTTGTGTGTGGATCGGAAATTGGCTGAAAGATAGAATGCAAAGAGTGGTAGTAAATGGCAAGTTCTCCAGTTGGATAAAAGTGACAAGTGGAGTACCTCAGGGATCTGTCCTGGGTCCTCTTCTTTTTAATTTGTTTATTAATGACCTCCCAGAGGGCATAGGGAGCCATGTATCAGTGTTTGCCGATGACACAAAATTAAGTAGGATAATAAAGTCTGAACTGGATGTGTCTTCATTACAAGAGGATTTGGACAAATTGAGTAACTGGGCAGGCAAATGGCAAATGAGATTCAATATAGACAAGTGTAAAGTTATGCATTTTGGGTATAATAATAAAAATGCAACATATAGTTTAAATGGTGTTTCTCTGGGGAAATCTACTAATGAAAAGGATTTGGGAGTAATGGTAGACAATAGACTTAGCTGTAGCATGCAGTGCCAGCTGGCAGCTGCAAAGGCCAGTAAGATATTGGCATGTATTAAAAGGGGTATTGACTCAAGGGAGGAAGATATAATTATGCCTCTTTACAGGTCCATGGTAAGACCCCACCTAGAATATTCTGTGCAATTCTGGGCGCCCTTTCTGAAAAAGGACATTATGGAACTAGTGAGAGTGCAGAGGAGGGCTACAAAACTAGTAAGGGGAATGGAAAGTTTTAGTTATGAAGAGAGGCTAGAAAAATTAAACTTGTACACACTAGAGAAACGGCGTCTTAGAGGGGATATGATAACACTATGTAAGTATGTTCAAGGCCCATATAAAGGGCTCGCCAAAGACCTGTTCATTAACAGAACAGTACACAGGACAAGGGGCCACCCGCTTAGACTTGAGGAAAGGAGGTTTAATCTACAACAGCGGAAGGGTTTCTTTACAGTAAGGACAATAAAGGTATGGAATTCACCTCCTGAGGAGGTGGTATTATCAAATACATTAGATGCCTTTAAAAGGGGCCTGGATACTTATTTAAAAGAGCATAACATAGAGGGCTATGTACGTTAGTATTGGGATTAATATTTAGTTAGGGCTTGTTGATCCAGGGAGAAATCTCTTCTTTTGCATCAATGATGGTAAACGGGAATAGGAAAAGGGTTGAACTAGATGGACGCAAGTCTTTTTTCAACCTAAATTACTATGTTACATCTCTATCCTGTAACGGGAAAACAGAGGGCCGGCCCAAGACATTGTGCTGCCTGGGACCAAGGATGAAATGCTGCCCCCCAAAAAAATCTTGCCCACCAAAACACACCTACATCCACGTGAAAGCCTAACGTCTGCCCACATTGCCCACCACAACACTGCCCACACTGTCCACCTCCACACACCGTCCACATCCACAACCTGTCCACCATGTCCTCCTCTACACACTGTCATCGCCACACTGTCCAGCTCCACACTGCCCACACTGTCCATCTCCACACTGTCCACCTTCACACCCTGTCCACATTGGCCCCAATTGTCCACATCGAAATTGTTCACCTCCTTAGTGTTCCACTTGTGCACCTCCACATGCGTGGAAAAAGAAGATGCCAATGGCCTGATGGCTGCTCAAGCACATTCTTTCACACTGCACAGACCGAATGTGATCCACTCCGTGCAGTGTGGAAGAAAATGCTTGGGTAGGTGCTCTATTTGGGTCTCCTCTTACACAGCCAATCCGGCTGCAACAGAAATCTGTGAAGTGCTGAGACCTTCTCTACCCATAGATACATGGGCTCCTATCATTGGCTCGAGCGCCACTCATGTATTTTTTTGCTTGCTGCTGCGGCATCAGCCAGTGGGCTTCTTATTCCTCTCTCAGCGCTTCCCTCTCATTCATTGCAGTGGATCGAAGGTAGGAGAGGAGTTCCAGCTCTTGTCTATAGCTGCCTGAACCTTGCAACTTAGGCACAAAAAAATTTTTGCGGTTCCCCTGTTTCGGTGCCACTTCGCTGCAGCATCCTAAGGTGGCTTCCTAAGCCGCCATTCAGTGTTTTGGCTCTGCTTTGGGGCAGCCAATTGCCGCCCCTGTCAAAGTGCCACCTGGTTCCATGGACCCCTGGGACCCATATAAGGGCCGGCTCTGGGAAAACATAAACTGTATTTTTTATATTTTCAGGTAAATCAAATGATTCCCATCACCTCTGTATTCCAAAACACAGTAAAACAAGCCACATTTGAATATAATATCAATTTTTAACTCTGAGTTCCCACCAAAAATCCAAGACATTAATTGATGCTGTATAAACCAACATTGCAATATAGGAGAAACATGCCAAAAAAATTCTCATTGCTTTAAATGTGGCTTTTATCCCACAAGAGAGGTCCTGATACATTGCGAGCTGGATATCAGAGATTACAGGTGTGCTCCCTTAACCTTTTGCGTGCCAAAGTGAATTGCATCGCACACCCCTGTGACACTGAAAGGGTTATGCTATTAAAGGGATAGTAATACTTCGTTTTATCTTTATTTTATTTTGTAGGCATTAAAAAAACATGAAGAATGATATAAGTCTTATCTCTCAAACCTTTATGATTTATGAGATATTCACAAGCAAAGTTTTCCCCTCCCGTCCCTTTTACCTAGTGTAAGCCATCTCTTCTCAGATGTAGAATGCAGTCCATAGACCAGACAGATAACAGAAGGGGACACTCTTATTCCTATGAGAACAATGAAAGCCCTGCCCCCCTTGACAATCTTTTCAGGTTTTTCCCTTATCTTAACTGAAGATTGTCCCTCTCTGCAGTCTACCTGGGCACCTCCCTTCTGATCTGGCTGAACAGTGTTACATCAGTAAAAGGGGCGGGAGGGGGACACTTTGTCATTGAATTACTCTTGTACTACAACTCTGACAGTATTGAAATAACACTCTCCAAAGTCCAAATACTATGATGATTAATTAGAGTTGCTTTTATTATGAAACATTACTATCCCTTTAAGGAGTGATTGCCTGGCTTCACAGTTCATTCAAAAACAGGGATAACTGGCAAAGCAGCTGTTAGATAAAAGAACTTCTCTGCTGGTTCTGTCTTTACATGAACCAGCTGATCAGCTGTTTCTCGTCCACAGTGGACTATTCTCCCGATCATTAGATTCATGTAAACAGAAGACTCACAAAACACTCCGCTTCCCTTGAGGAGCACCTTGCAACACTTCTGTTTACATGGATCATCTGATCAGCAGATTATCCACTGTTGACTAGAAGACGGGCAATTGATTCTCAATGTTATACCCTTTTACCCTTTTTAGTAACACAGGGGTATGCAATACCAGTGACACCCAAGGGATTAAGGGAAAACAGCTGTTTTCTGTGTTTCTGTGAACACCGACAGCATAGGCAGCAAAGTGCCATATTAACATACAAACACACCCATAGGAATACAACAATGGATGTTAACCTGCAATTCAATATGTAAATAAGCCATTGTGGAAGTAACCACTGCAAAATCATGAACTTGCTTTCCTTCAGTGGGAACCTCCATCTTGAAAAGTTTTCTATGATTATTCTTCCCCATGAATGTAACCCATCCCTCTTGTTCTAGCAGCCTAATATGGAGGGGAGATGAGATTCTCTGGACATGTTAGTAAGTAATTATGCAGCTTACTCACACAGGACATGGGAGTAAAGCTCTTCTGGGATTAGATTATTCAACTACAAGAAAAAAAATCCCCCAAAATTGTAAACTGATTTTAAAAAAATACAAACAAACCCCCACAAGTATAGACAGTTTAAAAGGATACATTTAATGAGACTAAAAGCTTTGTCAGTGGCAGGTCCACATAAGGCAGGGAAATATGACCTGCTATTGATTAATACCTGATATATACACTGCTCTTACTGCCACTTGTTGAATAGACCCCTGTATGGTTGATTCCTGCAGATTCTGCTTAGTCCAGTTTTCTTCAGAGAATCGTGTGCTGAGTAAGCATTGGTGAAGGTTTTTGACACATGAAGAAATTTGTGTAAAACATCATGTTTCACTTTCCATGGGAATTACTAGAAACCCACCATCTTCCATGTTATTTTTTTCTTTGCCTGTTCTGCATGTTCAAGCAGATCATCTTCAAAAATAGAACATAGATTGAATCTGCCGAGCAGACTAAGAAATAAGATACTACTTAAACAGATGACAAGAAAATCTCACCTATGTGGACAGAGGCCCAATGACAGCAAGTAGAGTGTGTATGGACATGCACGATTGAGTATGTGATGATGTAAGTGAGAGAATATGCAGATGCATGTTTGAAGATTATGCACATGGAAATAAACAGGCTTAAACTTCTGCCCATTTAATTTTATGTTTCTTCTGATTTAACTTCCTGCAGGAACTTCCATGAAGTATAGAAAAATGTCTTCCATTGCTGGGAAATTCCTGCAGAAATGAAAAGTATGTTTTTGTCTACTCCTAGTATCTGAAAGCTTGGGATGTCTGTTAGTCTGGAAAAGGCCTGCCAGCTTTTTCACAGTCTACTCTGGCTTGTAGTCAGTGGCATTTTTAACTCCATCTTGCATCACAAGCACATAATGCCTCTCATATCCTGATGCTTCATCAGGTTGGCAGAAAAAACAAAAACGGAAGAACCAAAAATAAAACCCGACACAAAGAAATGGTTAACAAAAATGGAACATGTGAAGGGGAACACAAAGTTCACAAGCTTTAAAAGCAGCAAAGAGTAAGAGAATAACTTAATGTAGCAATTGGGCAATCATCAACATCTATTATGGTTGTCTTTGTTGAGTAGGCATCACTAAAGGAAGACGGGACTCCTAGGATAAAGTTAATACAAGTACAGAAGCACATTAAAGGGAGAAAATAAATCAGATCTGTGTTTTTATTTTTCATCACATCTTTTAATCAAATGAAGATGATGACAAACGATATGATTTTCATATTGATATTGAAACTTGGACAAACTTTGCTCTTAATTTCATCTCTGGTGATGTCAGCTTCTACCCTGCCCTCTTGTTTCATCCTGTTCTTTCAAATTGACTTTTGAGGGAGGTTTAAAGAAGAAACTGGCAGGAAGAGGAGGAAACCAGAAAAATTCAGGGAATACTAACTGTGCAAAAACTAACTATATCTTTTTATGAGTCAGTGAGGCAACTTACGAGTGTCGGTTTTAGGCTCGAAATATTCTATAAGACACAAATCCTTAAGCTAGATTGTACAGGGTATACCTAATGAATACAGAGAAGTAATGACTTCCTATGGTTTCATCAAGAAAAAAATTAATTCAGATATACTAAATATAGTACATTAACTTATTTCTGTAAATGTTTCTTATAAGACTGAACATATTAGAGTCAAGGGAATGTTCCTTTGTGATGTTTACATGATACGTTCCCTTTCTGGCCATTAGTGTCAACATTCCATAGGTGATTCCCAACATGGAGAATGGGAACCAAACCTTTGTGACACAATTTATACTCATTGGATTTCCTCAGGACCTGAAGACCAGAATATTGTTTTTTGTTTTTCTTTTATTAATGTACATCTTGACCTTGTTTGCTAATATTATTTTAATCTGTACAGTTGTGTGGAATCCTCATATGCACACACCCATATACTATTTTCTCTGTCATTTATCCTTTCTGGATTTGTTCTACTCATCAAGCTCTGTTCCAAAAGTGTTAATAGACCTAATGAGAGTCCAGCACCAAATTTCATTTGGGGACTGTATGTCACAAATGTATATAGGTTTATTCCTGGGAGGAACAGAAAGCATCCTGCTGGCAGTAATGGCATTTGATCGCTATGTAGCAATTTGCCTCCCTTTACATTATATGGTCATTATGAGCTGGAAGAGATGTAATAATATCGCAGTCACTGTTTGGCTGGGAAGTTTTCTGTTGGTGATTCTTCCTACTTTCTCCAAACCCATCTTCTTCTGCAGGAAGAACAGAATTAATCATTTTGTGTGTGAGATTTTAGCTGTCCTAGAATTGGCATGTGGAGACACTTTCATTTATAGAATAGGATTACCTTTTGCAAGCTTATTTACTGTTTTATTACCTTTCATTTTCATAGTAGTATCTTACATTCCAATTATAATAGCAGTATTAAAGATTCAGTCTGTGTCCGGAAGGAGTAAAGCTTTTTCGACATGTGCTTCTCATTTGACCGTTGTATTAATGTACTATGTGGCAGGTATGGTCATGTACATAGGACCAAGAAATCACTTTTCATCAAATAAAGGAAAGTATATTTCTGTTTGTTATGGTGTTGCCACTCCCATGTTAAACCCTTTAATATACAGTTTAAGAAATAATGATGTTAAAGGTACTATTAAGAAAATGTTAAGTAAGAATTCAGTATCTCAGTCACTGTAAAGATATTTGCTTCCAACATTAACTGACAACTACCAGAATAAAATACTGAAAAATAAAATAAATCAACATTGAATAAATGTCCTTTTTCCAAAATATTCCAAATAATCTTTTTATATATTTAAGGAACCCGACATTTTTAGAGTAATTATATTCATCTTGCAAGTTTGTTACTATTGTGAGATACTTTCTTGATGGCAAAGAAATTTTTATCATTTTGTCTTCTTGAGTTAGAATGCTGTCATAAGCTGGATTTCATTACATATATTCAAGGACACATGATTTTTTTTTGTGACATATGGCTTTTTAAAGGGATAGTAATACTTCATTTTATCTTTATTTTATTTTCTAGGCATTAAAAAACATGAAGAAGAAGTCTTATCTCTCAAACCTTTATGGTTTGAGAGATATTCACAAGCAAAGTCCCCGCCCCTTTTACCTAGTGTAAGCCATCTCTTCTCAGATGTGGAATGCAGACCAGACAGGTAACAGAAGGAGACAATCTTCTTCCTATGAGAACAATGAAAACCCTACCCCCCTTGACATGTTTTTCAGGTTTTCCCTTATCTTAATTGAAGATTGTCCCTCTCTGCAGTCTACCTGGGCACCTCCCTTCTGATCTGGCTGAACAGTGTTACATCAGTAAAAGGGGCAGGAGGGGGATACATTATCATTGAATTACTCTTGAACTACAAGTCTGACAGTATTGAAATAACACTCTCCAAAGTCCAAATACTATGATGCTTTTATTATGAAACATTATTATCCCTTTGCAATTCATTGCATATGTGTAAAAACAGTTTTCCCATGAACCCTATTTATCCAGCGGAAATCACAGCCTTTTTCCTCTTTCTGTATTGCTTCATGAAGTAGGGTAATGGTATTCTTGAATGTACAGCAAAATAATACACAAATATTCCAAAAAAAGTGTAAGTGTTCTAAATTGTTTACTTTTTAACTATACTTTGTTAAAGTATCATACATACTACTCTGTATAAGATCATAGCATTTCATTTGATAATGACAGTATTTATAAATCCCCTCTGGTAATGAAACATCACTCTATATGTGTAACCTCAGACCTTTATTCTGCTAATGATGTATTAGCTATAGACAGCTTGTCTTAAAGTCTTAGCTCACATAATTCTGACAATGAAGTTAATGCCAACATCTAAAATAAATTCATAGTAATACCAAGGTTTTGTCATAAATACAGTAATATCAAGTCAAAACAATTCAATGAGCAGACAGGGGTAAAGTGCATGGATCAGTAGCAGCAGTCTCCAACATCAAAAGCATCATCAGCAGCAATGATTGTTGAAATCGTCATAATAACACTCATCATTCTATGGAAAATAAGCACAACCAGGACTCCTCCTTAATCACAGGATGACTCAAGAAACTAAGCTCCCACCTACTCTGATCATGTGGCCTCTTCTACATCATCATCATTATCATGACAAGATGCATACTGTTAGGGAATCTTTACCTGGATCGCTGCCTGAGAGGGCACCTGTCACACTCTTAAGGTCAGTCTGTGAAGTCTATGTCAATACTGGTACCAGGAGGCTGTAAAGATCGCAAAGAATGAACACACAACAGCGTATACAATACAAGCTCTCTCTTTATTCTTATCAGACATAGCATTTATAGTCCTATACAGCCCCCCTCCCCTACAGGGAGGGGGGGGGGGCGGTGCACAGCTTCACAGTTTCAGCAAAAAAAACAGAAATTATAAAAAAAGACAAAAAGACAAAACTTGTTCACAGGAAAGGGGGGGGAGGGGAGGGAGTGCAGATAACAGTTTCTTCAGTAACCCATCTCCTCCCCCGTGGGGAGTTTAGAAACTCTGCACATTCTAGCATAACAGCTTTGAACATATTCTAACAACTTTTGCAATACACAGATAAGAAACTAGAACAAACCAGTCTGGTGGTTTCCTCCCTAGTACATGGATTTCTGCAGAAGCAGTCAAATGTAACTATTAACCCTATAGGTGCCGAACATAATTCTTACACACATTATCCCTGTACCCTTCAATCCCTTCTTTGAGTCCGGGTTTACCCGGACTCACACAAATCTTACACCCTGGATAAGGCATCATCATATAGTGGTGCAGGACTGTGGAGGTGCCTGAAATACTGGGTGTAAGGACCTGACCCAGGGGAACAACACCTTTTGGCAATGAGGCAAAGCAAAAAACTTAAATAGGACATAAAGAATAGTGTTGAGCGAGCATGCTCGGCCGATGCTCGGATCGGCTCGAGCATCGCTCTGCTCGGCACATGGCGGTACTCGTACGAGTACCGCATGTGCTCGCCCGCCATGTTCGGGTCTCCTCCCCGCACGTTTTGCGGCTGCTGCGCAGCCAATAAACGTGCAGGGAGGCTCTGACATCGGTGTAATGCCAGCAGCCATGTTGGCTGCTGGCATTACACTGATTGGCTGGCCAGAACCCGTGGTCGGGTGCTGTATAGCACCTGACCATCGAGTTCGGCTCAGTCTTAGCCAGGGAGAGCTGAGGATAGGAAGGGAAAGGCAGTGTAGGGAGGAAAAAAACCAAAATTGTGAAAAAAAAGAACCAAAAGTCCTTTTTAGGACTACTGTGTGTGGGGGCAGCAGGTTATTTTGTGTGGGGGGAAAAAAACAAAAAAAAAAAAAAAAAAAATATTCTGTTTAGTGTGCAAAGTTGCAGATTAGAGCACATTCTGTTTAGTGTGCACAGTTGCAGATTAGAGCACATTCTGTTTAGTGTGCAAAGTTGCAGATTAGAGCACATTCTGTTTAGTGTGCAAAGTTGCAGATTAGAGCACATTCTGTTTAGTGTGCAAAGTTGCAGATTAGAGCACATTCTGTTAAGTCTTCAAACTAAAATATCAAAGTCACATATTCCATTCAGTGTGCGTCGCCGCAGTTTAGCAGCACATTCTGTGTACTGTGCAGAGTTGCAGAATAGGAAGAAATACTGTTAAGTCTTCAAACTAAAATATCAAAGTCACATATTCCATTCAGTGTGCTTCGCCGCAGTTTAGCAGCACATTCTGTGTACTGTGCAGAGTTGCAGAATAGGAAGAAATACTGTTAAGTCTTCAAACTAAAATATCAAAGTCACATATTCCATTCAGTGTGCTTCGCCGCAGTTTAGCAGCACATTCTGTGTACTGTGCAGAGTTGCAGAATAGGAAGAAATACTGTTAAGTCTTCAAACTAAAATATCAAAGTCACATATTCCATTCAGTGTGCTTCGCCGCAGTTTAGCAGCACATTCTGTGTACTGTGCAGAGTTGCAGAATAGGAAGAAATACTGTTAAGTCTTCAAACTAAAATATCAAAGTCACATATTCCATTCAGTGTGCTTCGCCGCAGTTTAGCAGCACATTCTGTGTAGTGTGCAGAGTTGCAGAATAGGAAGAAATACTGTTAAGTTTTCAAACTCAAATATTAAAGTCACATATTCCATTCAGTGTGTGTCACCGCCGTTTAGCAGCCTATTCTGTGTACTCTGCACAGTTGCAGAATAGTAAGAAATACTGTTAAGTTTTCAAACTCAAATATTAAAGTCACATATTCCATTCAGTGTGTGTCACCGCCGTTTAGCAGCCTATTCTGTGTACTCTGCACAGTTGCAGGCTAGGAAGAAATACTGTTAAGTTTTCAAACTCAAATATTAAAGTCACATATTCCATTCAGTGTGTGTCACCGCCGTTTAGCAGCCTATTCTGTGTACTCTGCACAGTTGCAGACTAGGAAGAAATACTGTTAAGTTTTCAAACTCAAATATTAAAGTCACATATTCCATTCAGTGTGTGTCACCGCCGTTTAGCAGCCTATTCTGTGTACTCTGCACAGTTGCAGACTAGGAAGAAATACTGTTAAGTTTTCGAACTCAAATATTAAAGTCACATATTCCATTCAGTGTGTGTCACCGCCGTTTAGCAGCCTATTCTGTGTACTCTGCACAGTTGCAGAATAGTAAGAAATACTGTTAAGTTTTCAAACTCAAATATTAAAGTCACATATTCCATTCAGTGTGCTTCGCCGCAGTTTAGCAGCACATTCTGTGTACTGTGCAGAGTTGCAGAATAGGAAGAAATACTGTTAAGTCTTCAAACTAAAATATCAAAGTCACATATTCCATTCAGTGTGCTTCGCCGCAGTTTAGCAGCACATTCTGTGTACTGTGCAGAGTTGCAGAATAGGAAGAAATACTGTTAAGTCTTCAAACTAAAATATCAAAGTCACATATTCCATTCAGTGTGCTTCGCCGCAGTTTAGCAGCACATTCTGTGTAGTGTGCAGAGTTGCAGAATAGGAAGAAATACTGTTAAGTTTTCAAACTCAAATATTAAAGTCACATATTCCATTCAGTGTGTGTCACCGCCGTTTAGCAGCCTATTCTGTGTACTCTGCACAGTTGCAGAATAGTAAGAAATACTGTTAAGTTTTCAAACTCAAATATTAAAGTCACATATTCCATTCAGTGTGTGTCACCGCCGTTTAGCAGCCTATTCTGTGTACTCTGCACAGTTGCAGACTAGGAAGAAATACTGTTAAGTTTTCAAACTCAAATATTAAAGTCACATATTCCATTCAGTGTGTGTCACCGCCGTTTAGCAGCCTATTCTGTGTACTCTGCACAGTTGCAGACTAGGAAGAAATACTGTTAAGTTTTCAAACTCAAATATTAAAGTCACATATTCCATTCAGTGTGTGTCACCGCCGTTTAGCAGCCTATTCTGTGTACTCTGCACAGTTGCAGACTAGGAAGAAATACTGTTAAGTTTTCGAACTCAAATATTAAAGTCACATATTCCATTCAGTGTGTGTCACCGCCGTTTAGCAGCCTATTCTGTGTACTCTGCACAGTTGCAGAATAGTAAGAAATACTGTTAAGTTTTCAAACTCAAATATTAAAGTCACATATTCCATTCAGTGTGCTTCGCCGCAGTTTAGCAGCACATTCTGTGTACTGTGCAGAGTTGCAGAATAGGAAGAAATACTGTTAAGTCTTCAAACTAAAATATCAAAGTCACATATTCCATTCAGTGTGCTTCGCCGCAGTTTAGCAGCACATTCTGTGTACTGTGCAGAGTTGCAGAATAGGAAGAAATACTGTTAAGTCTTCAAACTAAAATATCAAAGTCACATATTCCATTCAGTGTGCTTCGCCGCAGTTTAGCAGCACATTCTGTGTACTGTGCAGAGTTGCAGAATAGGAAGAAATACTGTTAAGTCTTCAAACTAAAATATCAAAGTCACATATTCCATTCAGTGTGCTTCGCCGCAGTTTAGCAGCACATTCTGTGTAGTGTGCAGAGTTGCAGAATAGGAAGAAATACTGTTAAGTTTTCAAACTCAAATATTAAAGTCACATATTCCATTCAGTGTGTGTCACCGCCGTTTAGCAGCCTATTCTGTGTACTCTGCACAGTTGCAGACTAGGAAGAAATACTGTTAAGTTTTCAAACTCAAATATTAAAGTCACATATTCCATTCAGTGTGTGTCACCGCCGTTTAGCAGCCTATTCTGTGTACTCTGCACAGTTGCAGACTAGGAAGAAATACTGTTAAGTTTTCAAACTCAAATATTAAAGTCACATATTCCATTCAGTGTGTGTCACCGCCGTTTAGCAGCCTATTCTGTGTACTCTGCACAGTTGCAGAATAGTAAGAAATACTGTTAAGTTTTCAAACTCAAATATTAAAGTCACATATTCCATTCAGTGTGTGTCACCGCCGTTTAGCAGCCTATTCTGTGTACTCTGCACAGTTGCAGAATAGTAAGAAATACTGTTAAGTTTTCAAACTCAAATATTAAAGTCACATATTCCATTCAGTGTGTGTCACCGCCGTTTAGCAGCCTATTCTGTGTACTCTGCACAGTTGCAGAATAGTAAGAAATACTGTTAAGTTTTCAAACTCAAATATTAAAGTCACATATTCCATTCAGTGTGTGTCACCGCCGTTTAGCAGCCTATTCTGTGTACTCTGCACAGTTGCAGACTAGGAAGAAATACTGTTAAGTTTTCAAACTCAAATATTAAAGTCACATATTCCGTGTAAGATGAAGAAGGCGGGTAAAAAGGGACGGGGAAGTGGACGTGATCCTGATAGTTCAGGGCGCGGGTCAGGACGCGGAGAAACTGTGCCTGGTGCCAGAGCACAAGAAAGAAAGACATCCACCATACCTAGCTTCATGTGTAATTTTACAGGGCGTCGCAGGACATCACTCTCGAGGTCCGACCACTGCTAACAGGTGGTCGGTTGGATGACAGCTGATACTGCTTCCAGTCGGTTAAGCACCACCCTGTCTTCCACCAAGTCCACTCTCAGTAGCCAAGAGTCTGGTCAACATAATCCTCACTCTGATCATCCTTCCTCCCACCATACACGGTCTGGTCAAAGAAGTGATCCCACACTGGGATATAGTGAGGAGCTCGTCTCATCACCAATCCTTCATTTGACCCTCTCTCCAAGCACGCTTGCAGAGGAACATGACATCTTGTGCCCTGATTCACAACCTCTAGAGGCTACCCAATCACAAGAAGATGACAGATGTGAACGGCATTTAAGGTCAAAGGAAGTAGTGGATGATGATGATGATGATGAGACACAGTTGCCATTAAATCAACCACTATTTCCGTCTCAAGACCTTGTTGAGGAGAATGTTATACAGTTGTCAATGACTGAGTATGTGGTGGGATCAAGACTTGAGGAGGATGATCAGAGTGAGGAAGTGGAGGAGGACTTGGTGGACGATGAGGTGACTGACCCCACCTGGGAAGGTGTAGAGCCGAGCGATGACAGCAGTCCTGAGGGTGAGCCATCTGCAGCACCGCAACAGGCTGGAAGAGGCAGTGGTGTGGCTACAGAAAGAAGGCGGACCGCACCAAACCGGCCCGCAAATGTTCCACGGAGCACCCCCTTGCGTAAATCTCCCTTGCCAAAGGGTAGGTGTTCCGCGGTATGGCGTTTTTTTAAGGAAAGTGCGGACGACAAAAGAATTGTAGTTTGCAACCTGTGCCACACCAGAATGAGCCGAGGCATGAACACTAGAAACCTCACCACCACCAGCATGATCCGACACATGGCATCCAAGCACCGTAGTAAGTGGGAGGAACGCCTGGATCGCCCATCTGTGTCTGCAGGCCACACCACTGCCTCCTCTTCCCCTGTTTTCGGTGCCGGCCAATCGCCTGTCGAAGGCGCAGGCCCGCATACCTCCCGCCCTGCACCTGTACCATCTGAAGCACCATCAGCGACCACATCCACTTCCCTGTCCCAGCACAGCGTCCAAATGTCGTTACCCCAGGCATTTGAGCGCAAGAGAAAGTACCCAGCCACCCACCCACAGGCCATAGCACTAACCTCACACCTTTCAAAATTACTGGCCATCGAAATGCTGCCATTTAGGCTTGTGGACACTGAGTCCTTCCGCAGCCTGATGGCAGCAGCTGTCCCTCGGTACGCGGTCCCCAGCCGCCACTACTTTTCCCGGTGTGCCATCCCCGCATTACACCACCATGTGTCCCGTAACATCACCCGTGCCCTGACCAACGCAGTTACTGGGAAGGTCCACTTAACGACTGACACATGGACAAGTGCTTGTGGCCAGGGACGCTACATTTCCCTGACGGCACACTGGGTGAATGTCGTGGAGGCTGGGAGCGACTCGGACCCTGGGATGGCACGGGTGCTACCCACGCCGAGGATTGCGGGCCCTACCTCCATCAGGGTTTCCGCCAGCACCTACGTTATTGGCTCCTCCTCCTCCGTTTCCACCTCCGAATTCTCTACACGCAGCGCCACTCCCACATCAGCCAGTAGCTGGAAGCAGTGTAGCACTGCAGTGGGGAAGCGTCAACAGGCCGTGCTGAAGCTGATCGGCCTTGGGGACAAACAGCACACGGCCTCAGAGCTGTTGCAGGGGATTAGTCACCAGACCGAGCAGTGGCTCTCGCCACTCAACCTGCAACCAGGCATGGTTGTGTGTGATAATGGGCGTAACTTGGTGGCGGCTTTGGAGCTCGGCAAGCTCACACACGTACCATGCCTAGCGCATGTATTTAATTTAGTGGTGCAGCGATTTCTAAAAACCTACCCCTATGTGCATGATCTCTTGACCAAGGTGCGCCGCGTGTGTGCACATTTCCGTAAGTCATCTACAGCTTCGGCCGGCCTGTTGAAGCTGCAGCAGCGCTTACAATTGCCAGCTCACCGGCTGCTGTGTGACGTGAGCACGCGCTGGAACTCCACCTTCCATATGTTGGCCCGGCTTTGTGAGCAGCAGAGGGCAGTAGTGGAGTACCAGCTGTTACACGGTCGTCGCCTCTCCGTTCAACTTCCTGTAATCAGAAGTGAGGAGTGGGAATGGATGTCAGACCTCTGTGAGGTTTTACGCAATTTTGAGGAATCGACACAGATGGTGAGCGGCGATAACGCTATTATCAGTGTAACCATCCCACTTCTGTGTCTACTGAAACGCTCGCTGCTGACAATTAAAACCGACGCTTTGCATGTGGAAGAGGTGGAAATGGGGGAGTAAGAGCTTACACAAGGTGATAGCCAGAGCACCCTCACTTCGTCTTCTCAGCAACAATTGGAGGAGGCGGAGGAGGAGGAGGAGGAGGAGGAGGAGGAAGACACGGTTGCCTCCGCTACAGAGGGTAGCCATGGAACTTTAGTTCCATCTCTTCAGCGTGGGTGGGCAGAAGAGGAGGAAGAGGATGAGGATATTGAGAGTCATCCTCCTGGTGAGGACAGCGAAATCTTGACTGTTGGTACTCTGGCACACATGGCTGACTTTATGTTAGGCTGCCTTTCCCGTGACCCACGCGTTATACGCATTTTAAACAACACGGATTACTGGGTGTTCACCCTTCTGGACCCCCGCTACAAAGAGAATTTCTCATCTCTCATTCCTCCGGTGGAGAGGACAAGCAAAATGGTGCAATACCAGAAGGTTCTTGTTGAAAAATTGCTCCAAAATTTTCCATCTGACAACGCTGGCGGCAGAGTACGTGCTACCTTGGCCAACCGAGAAGGGGAGAAAAGGGGAGCACACAGCAGTTCCGAGAAAGGCAGGGCAACACTCTCCAAGGCGTGGGACACCTTCATGACACCCCGCCAGCACCCTCACCCTGATGCGCAGCCTAGTGTCACAAGGAGGGAAAAGTTTTGGAAGATGGTGAAGGAGTACGTAGCAGACCGTGTCAGCGTCCTCAATGATCCCTCTGTGCCTTACAACTACTGGGTGTCCAAGCTGGACACGTGGTATGAACTGGCACTCTACGCCTTGGAGGTGCTGGCCTGCCCTGCCGCCAGCGTTCTGTCTGAGCGGGTATTTAGTGCTGCTGGTAGCATCATAACAGATAAGCGTATCCGCCTTTCCACCGACAATGCTGATAGGTTGACACTTATAAAAATGAACAAGGCCTGGATTTCCCCTGACTTCTCCACTCCACTGGAGGAAAGCCCCGGGGGAACATAAACTCACTTTATATATGTTATTTACAATGATGTGAATACTCTGTATTCCCATTCACCCCTTCCACCCAAAAAACGGGTATATGGTTGACTCTTAATCTTCTCATCCTCCTCCTCCTCTTCCATATGCCCTGGGATATAATTTTTATATAGGGCCAGCTCACCAGCGGGCCCTGTGCTATAATTTTTATATAGGGCCAGTTCACCAGCGGGCCCTGTGATATAATTTTTATATAGGGCCAGCTCACCAGCGGGCCCTGTTTGACAATTTTTATATAGGTCAGCTCACCAGCGGGCCTTCTCATATAATGTTTTATTGGGTCAGCTCTCTAGCGGGCCCTCTCATATAATGTTTTATAGCGTCAGCTCACTAGCGGGCCTTCGCATATAATGTTTAGGATGGTCAGCTCTGCAGCAGACCCTTACCCATAATGTTTTAGATGGTCAGCTCAGCGCACGTTTCCCTCTTAATCATGGCCTCAGTTCTGAAAATCAAGGAAATTTTTGGGAGAATTTGCCTCTGCGCACGTTTCCCTCTTAATCATGGCCTCAGTTCTGAAAATCAAGGAAATTTTTGGGAGAATTTGCCTCTGCGCACGTTTCCCTCTTAATCATGGCCTCAGTTCTGAAAATCAAGGAAATTTTTGGGAGAATTTGCCTCTGCGCACGTTTCCCTCTTAATCATGGCCTCAGTTCAGAAAAATCAAGGAAATTTTTGGGAGAATTTGCAGATGATATACAAGTAAATATACAGCAAATACTGTTTGGTAACAATTTTTCGCCTAAAGTCGTTTTTATTTTCCTTTTTGTGTGTTTTACGGTCAGTCTGTAAAAATGGCGTACTACGGGCGAAAGATCATTCCCAGCAGCGATGTTGGAGTCCAAGATGCATCCAGACATCCTCCCTATGCTGTCCCTGAACCATTTCTGTGGTGTTTCCATCCTTTTCTGCCATTTTCCTATGGACCAGGCACCCTCCCCTCATCAGAGCAGGGGGTGCCTGGTATAATGCTCGTGTCGCCCCATTGGATTCAATGGGGCTCGGGTGCTCGGCCGAGCACTCGAGCCTCAGGGGGTGCTCGGTCAGAGCACCCGAACACCCGAGCATTGGGGTGCTCGCTCATCACTAATAAAGAACAATAATACTTTTGGATTACAGCTAGCGAAGCAGGCACGCTGATGAGGCAAGTGGTCAGAACGTCAGTAGGGCTGACCATGGTGCACAAGCAAAAGTTCGTAATGTTCATAACATGCTGATGCTAAGTAGATCCAAACATTGGAGTTCTCCCAGGTCTCTGGGGTGTCTCTGCAGTCCATCTGACCCCAGTGCAGAGACGGCCTTTTAGAAATCCTTACGTGAGTGAGGGTGAGACATAAGTTGCATACATAAGCCAGCCTTCCACCCCCCACACTTATGATGTTAATACACATTAGACCATTATTTTCTATCTTTAGGGGCACCTCCCCAAGCAGGCCACTTTCACTGCCAGAGGGTGCTAGCTTTCCAAAGGGATGGATCTTCATGATGGTCTTGTCCCACGGAGGCAGGTGGTCAGGGATTATTATGCCCGTCAAAACACCTACTTGATGATCTCACAGTGGCAGGCGATGCAATAAGCCTGCTTATGGGTCCCACGGAGGTAGGCGATGCAATAAGCCTACTTGCTGGTATTCCGGAGCAAAAGCCTCAGACCTTCACCCTGTTCTACCTCCCTCTGGGCATCTGCTGGGCACTGGGAGGGCACAGGGCCTTTATCCTGCTCAGGCTCTGGTGCAGCGTCCACTCTGGTGTGGTATATCCAGGTCTTTCCTTTATGCAGCTTGACTGCGCAGTGACTTGTCAACAGAATCTGGAATGGACCCTTCCACTGGGGCTCCAAACACTCTGTTCTCCATGTCTGTACATGTAACGGATGTTATCCGTTACTTAGGCCTTGTCTGGCCATAAGTTTGTTTAACCAAAAACTGTGGACATTCCTGTCATGCCTAAAACAACCCTTGTCTAGGCATATGGATTATCAGCCCAGTGACGCAAGCTATGTAGAGCTTTGGGATATTATATTGGTGGACAGATGTGCCAAAAAGGACTAAAAATCATAGCCTGCTTTCAGGGAACAGGGCCATTAGGGGTTAATAATTTGAGTTTACCTAATGTTACTTGCAATGTGTATTGTAGGCACTAAAGCCATTGTATTGAGACCCCCTGCTGTGTGATAATTCATTCAAGTCCCTCCAGTCTTTATGTCCATTGTGTGAGTTCAGCAACCCTTTTGTATTTGATATGTAATGAAGTCTGAGTCATTGTATTTGTTAGACCATTGACCTTTTGTCTACTGTGTGATTGAATTATGTTCCTAATGTATTTGCTTGGTCCATTTATTTGAATGTAAGGTTTGACTATAAATATGTGTGGTTTGTTTCAATAAAGTGAGTTCTGTTTTGGAGTGAACAAGGAGTCCTGGAGTCTTGTATTGCTTATGGTCTAAAGTATCCACTCTGATACCCATCTGCGCAAGTATCCTGAATCGCTGACCTCCTGCTGCCAGTTTCCTGCATCCTAACTTCGTGGACTGTCAGGCGGCTACGTGGACTTTTCCCTGCTTCCCTGCTTCCAGCGATCCTGCGGCTGTTTCCAGTGACTGTTCATACTTCAACTGGTGCATCCGACGGCGCTTATCTGCGTCGAGAAGGAGAGACCCGGGAACGACGGCGGAAGGCGACGCGGTCCCTTCCCAGCTTCCGTTACATTGGTGGCATAGCGGTGGGATTTCTCCTTCATATCGGGTGCAGCAATTGAGACATGGCAGACGAAGCAGTGCTGGCAGACACTCTTGGAGCATATGAGGATCGCTACAGCGCCATCCGAATACAGTGGTGGACCCGGCTGGGCGATGTTATCTATGACTTCGTTCCAGAGTTGGATGCGTGCATTACAGAGGAGCTCAGAGTACAGGAGTAGTACTGGGACTTTGTTAAATACCTGGACCAGGAATATGGATCCGAGGGCCTTTTTGACTGGTGCCCATCCCGCTTGCGATGGGACATCCAAGGGCTGGTATGGAACACCTACCACATGGACTCTACTTTTGGGTGCCCTGACTACAGCAGATACTGGGAGATCCGGGACAAAAGAGAGGACCATTTTGGTGGATACATTCCTGCGGACTGCCAGGGAAATTTGGATATTCTGGCAGGATGTGAATGGGACCTGGAGCAACTATATGCTGGGTTCATTCAAGAGGTCCGGGAATTCCAAAAAGAGGAAGAAGAATGGGGGGGGTAATGCATCTGAGGAGGACTTCAGCGACTTTGAGGGCCAGGATTGTGTTACCCCTGTTCACTCCACACTGGTGAGTGGGAATTCGTTCTTCACCAGTGCCCCTGTTGTTGCCCCTGCATCAGGAAGTGGGAAAATCGTCCTTCCTGATACCCCTTTGCCCCTGGACTGTGTGTTGCCTGAGCTGAGGAGTGGGAATTCGTTCCTCCTCAGCCAAGAAGATGCCTCTGCATCATGGGATGGGACAGATGTCTCCCCTGATAGGCATGTTGCCCCTTCCCCTGTCTTTCCAGCTGCGGTGGATGAGATGCAGGTCCCCACCAGCAGCGATTGTATGTCCCAACTGATGGGTAGGAGAGAGCCCATCAGTCCCTGTGAACCCCCTGCTGCGGTGAGTGTGGAAGAGCTCACCAGCTGCCCCAAAGTGATGCCCCCTGTTATTGTGGAAAATGCCCTGGAAGCGGAGCAGTATGTGCTCTCCAGGGCCACAGAGGATGCCGCCTTGAGGGATGGGACTGCGGTCTCCCTCAAGGCAGAGAAGAGCCTTGAACGTGACGGCCTACAAGAGGAGGTCCCCAGCGGGCTGGAAGAGAGCAGCGCTGCTGGCCCTCCTGTGAATGTGTTATGTGACCTGATGGGTAGAGAAGAGTGCCCCATCAGCCCCCCTGTGACCCCTGGCCTGGTGAGTAGGAGCGAGCTCACCAGGGCCTGGGATACACCTGCTGTGGTGAAGGAGATGCAGGTCCCCACCAGCAGCCCCAGTCCGTCCCCTGTTACTACTGTCCTGGAGAAGGGGAAGAGTGTCTTCTCCAGGTATCTGAATAAGATGGCGAGGAGGATTGAGATTGCCCTCCTCCCCAAGACAAGAGATGGCCCTGATGTGGGGGGCCAGGAAGAAGAAGGGTCCAGCAGTGCTGCTGCTTGCCCTGGAAACCCTATGTGCTGCCCCAAGACCCCCATGATGGAGAGTAGGATAGAGCTTTCCAGTCCCCCTGTAACCCCTGACTTGGTGCATGGAAGCAAGCACACCAGGTCATGTGAAGCCCTGGCTGGGATGAGTGGGACGGCCGTCCTCATCCCCAGCCCAACACCTGTTCTGCCTTTCCCTGAGACCCCTGGCCTAGTGAATGGGGGCCCAGTCATGCGTAAGGAGCCTGTTTTTACCCCTACACTGGAGATCCCCACCTTGGTGAGTGGGACCGCGATCCTAACCAAGGATATTTGTGTTGCCATGTCCCCTGTTGACCCTAGCTTGGTGGGTGGGAATGTACTCCCCATCAGGCCCATACCTGATTTGACTCAGGAGCGTGGGAACTGCATCCGCTCCTGTCCCTCTGGGGCCCTGGCCCAACTAAAAGGGGGAGATGTGCCTCTCTCCCCAAACTCTGCTGCCCAGATGCCAGCGTCATCATTGCCTCAGGGAGATCCCCCTTATAGACTGGCTCTGGACCCTGAGCCACTGGCCCCAGACCCAGAAGGATTTGACTGTAGCACTGCCTGGAGAAGGGCCCAGGAGAGGCCCCCTAATCTGCTATTGGTCAGGGCAAACCAGTACCAGTTCCCCTGGCCCAGGACTAAGGACAAAGGAACTGGCATTCTCCTCACTGGCCCAGGAGCAGGGCCTTGTGCACCACTACCAGGCCCAGACAAAGGGCTCCTGTTTTCCCCTGGCCCAGGACAGAAAGACTATTTCAATCTCTGGCCCAGGACAAGGGGCCCCACAGTTAAAACTTGCCTAGGACCAAGGCCTCCGGACTAATGTACTGTCCAGGCAAGTGCCTCACCATCTCTATGCCCTCCTACAGCTCCAAGCCAGCGTTTCCTGCTGTACCCGCTGGCTTGGTACTAAAAGGGGGAGAAATGTAACGGATGTTATCCGTTACTTAGGCCTTGTCTGGCCATAAGTTTGTTTAACCAAAAACTGTGGACATTCCTGTCATGCCTAAAACAACCCTTGTCTAGGCATATGGATTATCAGCCCAGTGACGCAAGCTATGTAGAGCTTTGGGATATTATATTGGTGGACAGATGTGCCAAAAAGGACTAAAAATCATAGCCTGCTTTCAGGGAACAGGGCTATTAGGGGTTAATAATTTGAGTTTACCTAATGTTACTTGCAATGTGTATTGTAGGCACTGAGGCTATTGTATTGAGACCCCCTGCTGTGTGATAATTCATTCAAGTCCCTCCAGTCTTTATGTCCATTGTGTGAGTTCAGCAACCCTTTTGTATTTGATATGTAATGAAGTCTGAGTCATTGTATTTGTTAGACCATTGACCTTTTGTCTACTGTGTGATTGAATTATGTTCCTAATGTATTTGCTTGGTCCATTTATTTGAATGTAAGGTTTGACTATAAATATGTGTGGTTTGTTTCAATAAAGTGAGTTCTGTTTTGGAGTGAACAAGGAGTCCTGGAGTCTTGTATTGCTTATGGTCTAAAGTATCCACTCTGATACCCATCTGTGCAAGTATCCTGAATTGCTGACCGCCTGCTGCCAGTTTCCTGCGTCCTAACTTCGTGGACTGTCAGGCGGCGACGTGGACTTTTCCCTGCTTCCCTGCTTCCAGCGATCCTGCGGCTGTTTCCAGTGACTGTTCATACTTCAACTGGTGCATCCGACGGCGCTTATCTGCGTCGAGAAGGAGAGACCCGGGAACGACGGCGGAAGGCGACGCGGTCCCTTCCCAGCTTCCGTTACAGTACATATACCCACTCTCCAATCTGGAAACATGCACTGGGCCAGCCGAAAGCAAAGGCTGTTGAACAGAAAATCTGTGAAGAAAAGAAAGGGTAGGCTGCAAAGCAGTTCCATAGTCCATAATCTGCTGATTACCAATCTCTAAGGTAGGTCCTTGATACATCACAATCCTATTCCAAGGCCTACCAAAGAGGATCTCATAAGGACTAGGCTTTTAAGGATTGGGAAGGGGTCACCCTGAAGTGAGTCAAGGCACGGGGAAGCGCCTCTGGCCATTGGAGTCTTAGTTCAGTACCTAGTTTGGTCAGAGAGCGCTTAAGAGTCTGGTTCATCCTCTCAACTTGTCCAGAGGATTGAGGCCTCCAGGGGGTATGATATCTCCAGTCCACCCCTAGAGTGACACAATTACTTTTAACAATTTCAGCTGTAACATGTGTTCCATGGTCTGACTCAATAACTCGAGGCAAACCAAACCTTGGAATTACTTTTCGTATTAACACCTTAGCTACTGATCCCGCAGTAGCTCCTTTCAAAAGAAATGTCTCTAACCATGTAAACAATCAATCAACTATTACAACAGCATACTAAAATCCCAGTACAGGCTGCAAAGCAACCCAATATAATCTATCTGGAGCCGTTCAAATGACACCCAAGCCCATTGCCTGGCCCCAGTGATTAGAATATGTCACATTTTAGGATTTATTTACAAGTATATATCACACAAATCCCAACAATTTTCTAACTTACTTTGTACAGATCTGGTCTGGGTAAAGTCACTTCCTCCAGGGCTTCTACACAGTCATGCTCTGGAGGATCATTTATGTCCTCGGGCAATAGGGTAACTAGTTTTGGCAGAGCTAAAGCAGGGGCGAACATCAGCACCCGCTTCAGTTCATCTCATACTATCGTATCAGGAGAATCATAGTCAGTTTGTCATACAATCCTTCAGTCAAAATATTGGCCACTATTAGCTTAACCCTTGCCTAGCCTCTTTGCTGATGGGGTACTATCTGACCTAGACCGGTCCTGCATTAGGCTGCAAGTCAATAACGGGTCGGGCATCTCTACCAACCCCTGGCTTTCCAGCTGCTCAAACAGCAGAGGGCACTGAGCGCAGAACCTCCTCCGGGATGTCTGAATCATGACTATCCTGGGAAGTGTGTCTCAGTGCCATCTGGAAAGTCAAGTCATAATAGTCAGGTACATATACCTCTATCTTGTCAGCGTCAAAAGTTATCTCTGTCCTCAATCTGGTAAAAGACTGATCCTGATCCCTTCCTATTCTGTCTTATTAGGTGAGTCATTTCTGTCTGCATCACCACCAACAGATGCACCTTCTTCCTGGGGATTTCTGTCTGTATATCTATACTTATTCCTCAGCTTGGGGCAATTTCTCTTCCAATGTCCTTCCTGTTTACAGTAAAAACATGTATTCTTTCCTACCTGCTTAGATCTCGCTGTACCACCTACATTATTCTTTCTACCTGCTTCAACAGTGCCAACTTTCCTTGCAATTGCTAAAGCACTAAACTTTACATGGTCCTTCAATATCTGACTAGTCTTTTTGTCTCCCTCTGTATCTCTGTACATAACTTCTGTCCTTTCTTTCTCCATTACTTCACTTACTGGCTCGCTCAACACACTCTCAGTGTTTCCCTAAATCTATGCAAAGATGCGGCAAGGGACTTATCCCTCTGCTGTACAACCTACTGCACCCCAGGAAGATTCAAAGGAGGTTCCCCACATGTCCGCACGGACCCCAGGATCAGAAAACAGTAAAACAATAATACATTATCAGTCACGTCATTAAGAGGGAATGCATCTGCAGTCCCTACTTATCTGTCTCTAATTTCATTAGAAGTTAATTTCCTATATGTATCAACAATCCTTTCTCTTTCATTCCCCCATAACATTATTACAACTGGGAAGGAATTACACAGGAGAGGGAGGGGTCTGATGCTGCGCGATCGTCTCATAGTGGCAGAGAATTAGCACACAGGCATTTAACCCCTTCCTGTCATTTTCAGGTAAAGCAGGACTGCTGTTTCTCTAATTAACAGATAACAGGTTGCAAAGGGCACATATACATAACTACAATTTGTACTTATGGAGGCTAAATCACAATTCAACAAATCTTCAGTTGAACATATACATATATACACATATATACACATACACATTGGGTGCACCACTTCAGTTAAAACATATGTTTCCCAAGGAGTCAAAACAGGAGAGGAAGGGGTGCCTGTGACCGCGCCGGGTGGACTGGCTGGACTATTCGGTCTTAGATCACGGAGGACCATTGAACCGGTAAGACCAATGCCAAAACCCCCTCAGACACTTCCAGCAAGACAGCCCCCACATTCCTGCCTCTTCTCACTCAAGAACATAATTTCAGTTCTATTATCTATAACACATTGGTAATTTCTTTAACAAATCCATATTTTTACGTGCTTGGATCCATACAATTGATTACACAAAATTAGGATTGAATTTACCTAAATGTTGCAACATTTTATCTCAGAACCAATACCGTGTGCCTGTCCAGGCTAATTACTGGTGGCCTACCAGTACCTGATCCTGGCAATACATTTCCACATAAATGTACAAAAACCTGCCCCTGTCAGCTGTTAGTTCCCAGCTACTAGACAACATCTTAACAATAGGACCTTTAGGAAAACAGCAGCGTTGGTGACCTTGAAATTCCGTTACTTGTGTCTTATCTATGAACAGAGAGAACAAGGGGGAGAGGTAGAATGAAAGAGAAGGGAGGGGGAATCAGAGCTGCGCTAACTTTCTCATAGCATCAACATTTTACAAGCATGGCGGCTTAACCCCTGCCTAGCTGTCACTAAATGAATGCATAATGTGTTAGTACCTGATTTTGATATCAATAATCCACACACTCTGAATAACTTCCCCGTTTTCTTACAATGTTCCTTCTCCTCTCTCAACATCACCAGATCCCGGGCCACTACACCCTTAAGGGGCTTCCCTTGGGTGACCCCCATTCCCTACTTATCTGTATCCCACCGTGTAACTACTTAAACTTAGTCCCTCAAGTCTCTCTCTCTGGTGATGTAGGCGCACTCTCCCTCTTTCTGTGCTCACTTACTATATCCCTCCGGAACAGGGCACGTATCTACCCCAGACAAACGACACATAACATGTATGTAAACAGGTTAGCCATGCGCAACAAATACGAGACAGTTGTAAATTTTCCCAGTGATCAGGGGGAGAAAGTCAGTGGGTGGTATCTTGCAGGACCAGACTCCCCGCCAAATTAGACACGAATGGAATAGTGTAATAGGAACCCCCTGTCAGTCTCTCTACATAGTGTATACAATCCTCACCTATTTCTGGGGTCTTACTCTCTTGCCCTCCCATCTTACAACAAGTTGTACAATACAATGCAATCACAATGTCAAATAAACGAGGAAAAGAAAAGGAGTAAAAATTCAGGTGCTCACCTTCACCTGAAATAACACCCGGTCCCAGTGCTTACCTTCACCGGAAACGGGGACAGAAACAATAATACAATTCTTATTCTTAGTCTCTAATATTCTTTGATACAATACTTAATTGACATTTCTATAAACATCCATATTTCAACACAAGTGCATAGTAACCATATAGTATCACGAAACAATTTGACAGACAAGAGAGGACAGAACAGTAGATTATTGACATAGACTCACAGAGGGACCCTATAGTGGAGAGTGTTCTGCTGCCTAATATCCGGTAGTCGAATGCCACTATTTTATCGGGCAGTCTCCGGATGGTCATCCACGGTGACCTTCGAGACTACCAAGGGCCGAATCTTCTAATTTATCGGGCAATCTCTGGAAAATCATCCACGGTGACCTTCGAGATTACCAAGGGCCGAATTTTGTGGTCATTCCTGACTACAGTAGTTCCGGAATCCTCACCTTCTGTGCTCGAACTTCAGTTCCGGAGTCCACTATACAGGGGACTCGAACAACAGTTCCGGAGCACTGGGATTCGAACTATAACTATTCTTGTTCCGGAGACACTATACCTGTGCCTCGAACCCTGGTTCCGGAGTCCCTATACCTGTGCCTCGAACCCTATTTATATAGCGCGCTTATATATTAGACTAACAGAGACTCACTCCCTATTTCACTCAACCCTTGACAAGGCAGTGTGATCCCTGGGACGGCGACAACATATAGTCACTTACCCATGGATGCACACCGCCCGCATTCTCCACCAAAAACTGTTAGGGAATCTTTACCTGGATCGCTGCCTGAGAGGGCACCTGTCACACTCTTAAGGTCAGTCTGTGAAGTCTATGTCAATACTGGTACCAGGAGGCTGTAAAGATCGCAAAGAATGAACACACAACAGCGTATACAATACAAGCTCTCTCTTTATTCTTATCAGACATAGCATTTATAGTCCTATACAGCCCCCTATACAGGGGGGCGGTGCACAGCTTCACAGTTTCAGCAAAAAAAACAGAAATTATAAAAAAAGACAAAAAGACAAAACTTGTTCACAGGAAAGGGGGGGGGGGGAGGGGAGGGAGTGCAGATAACAGTTTCTTCAGTAACCCATCTCCTCCCCCGTGGGGAGTTTAGAAACTCTGCACATTCTAGCATAACAGCTTTGAACATATTCTAACAACTTTTGCAATACACAGATAAGAAACTAGAACAAACCAGTCTGGTGGTTTCCTCCCTAGTACATGGATTTCTGCAGAAGCAGTCAAATGTAACTATTAACCCTATAGGTGCCGAACATAATTCTTACACACATTATCCCTGTACTCTTCACATACAGTAGTCCACATGACAGCAGGCTAAGAAGTAGATGTCATGCTGCACATATATCTGTAGAAAGGGCCAACTGCAGCTCATGGCAAGAAAGGTACAAATACTGTATAGGAACATCCCCTATGATACTGAAGTTAAAACACCTTAATGGGGTAATCTGGGGGAAGGTAATCAACAAAGACAGAAGTAAAAATTCTACTACAAGCAATCTTAGCCATCCTTTTGAAGCTATACATTCTGAGGTGCAAATATAGGGCAGGAAGGTGTAACAACTGTCTACTCCCAGTCTTCCTCAATGAGCATATTTGGCAGTGGTTTCAATTTCTAACTCAATGGACCAGCCCCAGCACCAATTTTCCAACACAGCAATTTGAGATGTTTACAAAGACACTCATAGCATCATACTTCCTTGTCCATTGGCTAAAAAAATATTATAGCTGATATGTGGAGTAGTGGTTTTGGCCAGGAGAGTACATGACAATAACAGCTCAATGGGCCACGCTAAACTGCAGCATAGCACTGCAATGAGAACAAGTCAGGGGACCGATCACCATCACATCTCATCAGAAATTAGGTAATTTCAAGTTGTAACAGAACAATGAAGGCAAAATATATAGCATTCCCATAATAATAATAATAATAATTGTAATAATTGTAATCACCACCACCACCGTCATCATCTGTGCAAAAGCAGAGTGTTAGCAGCCTGAAGACTTAACACTACTATAAGAATATGTCACGGAGTGACTAGGAAATTAACACTCTGACAAGTACAGATGAACTTAATATAAAACTTTATTAAGTACAATAAATGACAGGAGATAAGGAAACAGGCTGGTGGCAACAAATGATACAACAGTAGTATGGTAATGACACGAAGTGGCAGTATATAGTGGCACACCTTCACGAGACCAGGGAGGAACAGTGATTCACTTCCCTCACACTTCACCAGGCAGGCGAGCAGTAATGGAATGGCCCTTGGACTATACAGGTAGATGCGAGGATAGTGCAGGTACACCGCATACACGGATTGAATGGCACACCTTCACGAGACCAGGGAGGAACAGTGACTCACTTCCCTCACCCTTCACCAGGCAGGTGAGCAGTAATGGAATGGACCTTGGACTATACAGGTAGATGTGAGGATAGTGCAGGTACACCGCATACACGGATTGAATGGAACACCTTCACGAGACCAGGGAGGAACAGTGACTCACTTCCCTCACCCTTCATCAGGCAGGTGAGCAGTAATGGAATGGACCTTGGACTATACAGGTAGATGTGAGGATAGTGCAGGTACACCGCATAAACGGATTGAATGGCACACCTTCACGAGACCAGGGAGGAACAGTGACTCACTTCCCTCACCCTTCACCAGGCAGGTGAGCAGTAATGGAATGGACCTTGGACTATACAGGTAGATGTGAGGATAGTGCAGGTACACCGCATACACAGATTGAATGGCACACCTTCACGAGACCAGGGAGGAACAGTGAACTCGCTTTCCTCACCCTTCACTAGGCAGATGAGCGTAAATGGAAAAGCCCTGGGACTTCCCACAGGTAGATGGAATAACAGTGCAAGTACTTCACGCGTACGGCTGAATGGTGCACCTTCACGAGACTAGGACGGAACAGCGGAGTCACTTTTCTCACCCTTCACCAGGCAGGTGATCAGAAACGAAATGGCCCTTGGACTACACGGTAGATGTGAAGGCAGTGCAGAGCACTCCCACACACACACAGTCGGCAGGGATACAGAGCTGACCAATTCCCAGACAGGGTTTACAAAAGGCGGGTAGCCAGACTGAGGCTAGGCAAAGCAACACAAACCGGGACGGCCACGGGAGGTCAAACACATGGAGTGACCGACAAGCGCCGCTAACGGAAGCGAGCGCAGAGCGGAAGGCACAGGCAACACGGAAACCAAACCGAGGCACGTTATGGTAAAGGAGCGCAGCAAAAGAGAGTATATCAGGAGGCAGCCAATGGTCACAACCAGGTCGGGTAGTCAGACGTCGCCAGTGGTCGTAGCTGGAACGGGTAGTCAGACGGAACCAAGGGTCAGAGCCGGAACGGGAACTCAAACATAGCCATGAGTCAAAACCATAACGGGTAGTCAGACGTAGTGTAATGGTTTGTTTTGACACTCAGACCAGTAGGTAAAATAAATCAATCTTTTATTGAAAGAAATAAAATGCAAAGGATCGCCCTCTACAGTTGACAGCAACAATTGCAAGCTATTACACAGTACATATAGCTTTAATACAATATACAGAAGGCACCCAACATAGGTACAGAGAATAGGGAATAGGACCCTAAAGGGTGTATGAGAACAATTTGTCAGTTTCAGCTGTGGGGTTTGGCACGCCCGTGTGGTGTAGAGATAAACTGAGCAAATGTGCACAGCACAGAGTTCATATGAAGATGAGTAGTAGATGTTCAGTGACCAATATAAGTATAGCAGCACAGTAACCCACGATAGCCCCCACGGGCGTTCGTCAATAGACCAGTGAGCCTGCAAGTGCGAGAGTATGTAGCCCCCACAGGCGTGATCGAGACTAGCCTGAGATGCGAAGCTGGCGTTTTAGCCCCCACGGGCGTATAACTGGAGACCACTGTAAGCACAACACGAGCCAAGAGCCCCCGCGGGCGTTTACCTACGGATTGAGCAAGAGCTTGGAGCCTAACCTTGCCACCAATAGCCGCACCGGACACCTCCGTCGTTAACCGTGAGACCAAGAACCAAGAACGCCCAACCGGCCTACCAGGATTGACTACTCTGCAAATGTAACCGGGAGTCGCCGTCCAAGTAGCGGCCAACTCAGCAGCAGTAGACTTACAAGGTAACGGTTCTATATTAAGCAAGGAGGTCCGGTCAGAGAGGAGCGGCAGTGCAAGGGTTAATAGGTACGTTTGAATCTCCCAGGCTCGGTATGGTAGCTTAGCTCTGCAACGTGTAAAGGCTCGGTACGAGAGGCACAGCTTCTGCAAGTTGGCAAGGAACTCTGCACAGATGGATGGGTTACCCAGGAGGGTAATGGTCACACTAGCTCGGCACAGAAATGCAGGATTCGGAATGTCGCGGCGGCGACAACAAGCCAGGCATCCGCAAAGAACTTGAAGCAGGAAGTCAGCCAGCCGGGTCGTAGCACATAGAGGGTTCTCAACCAAGCCGGACTGGAGCATGTAGAGGATTCTCAGACAAGCCGGGTCGTAGCACGTAGAAGATTCTCAGACAGGCCGGGTCGTAGTACGTAGAGGATTCTCAGACAAGCTGGGTCATACATGATCAGGAACACAGGAGAGTAGTCAGAACAGGCCAAGGTCGGTACACAGGAATCCGGATTCAGGAACACAGCAACAGCAAGTCTGGCTCAGAAACACCACGAAAGGGCATCTGACAGATGTAAGCGTCAGGTATAAAAAGGTCACCAAGGGGCGGGCCAAACCAACCGAGCAAATCACAGTCTGCCACAGATGAGAGTGACAGAAAGATCACAGGCACTGTGATACGTAGCCAGGAGTCAGAACTGGAACGGGTAGTCAGATGTAGCCAGGTAATACACAGGAACAGTAATGGACCAACACAGCAATAAGCTCAGGTACACCATGAAAGTGTAAAGGTTGAGGCTGAGGTTTAAAAACCCTGACAGGTGGGTGGAGTGATGACCTCACCAACATGGTGACCTATAAAAATAGCGACTCAGCGAGAGTGACAGCTAGGAAGTAAATAATGTCGCTCTATGGCAATTCTGCAAGAGGCAATCACGGGGCACCATGATAGTATAGTACAGTTTGTAGCAGGTTGCTGAAATATATGGAAATAGAAGGAAAATGCCAGCGAGCCGACAAAACTAACGAAAGGCCGGAGAAAGCAAAAAAAGGACAGAGAGAGCAGTACCGAAAAGGGGCAATCAAAAGACGAGTCAGGAACAGGCTATCATGAAAATACTAAAACAGCAGACAGGGCAAAGAAACAAGCTCTAATACCAGAGCACTCGAGGTCTGCCCAACCGGGCGTCTTGTAGGCCTCCAGTGCCTCTGACGTCATGAAGGGTAATGTTGGCTGAAACCGGAAGTAGCAGCAATCCTCCCTGCATGCCTGCGCGAAGCGGCAACCATCCGAGGTGAGGGCAACAAGCATAACACAGAGTTGGCTCAACCCTGGTGAAAACTAACTACATCATAGGGGACAAATAAAATTTGCCTTTGATTTAAATGTGGCTTTTAAACACTTGCAATGCCGTGTAAAGTTCTAGGAACCTGTAACGGTTATTCAGACTCTCAGACCCGAGGTAAAAAATAAAACACAGTTTTATTTAGAATAAATGTGGAACACGGCCCCCTAAGGGCAGAAATAGGTAATTACACGTAACTGAAGGCAATATGGTAATATAGCAGACACAGTATAGATAAAGAACAATGCATACAAGCAATGGAACAGAGTAAGGCTAGGGTTAAGTCCAATGCAAATAATCAGTCTCTGATGTGGTGTGTAAGACAACGCCCAGTAGTCCTCAAGGACTGGTGATAAGCAAGACCAACACTGGTGCTAGAGCTAAATAATACCAGAGCCAAGGGCACTCTGCTGTGCATAACGGAATAGGCACACTGCGTGAGCTGAATGGGACCGGAGCCACGGCACTCTGCGGTACTGAAAGGGTTAATGACACTGCTTGAGCTGAATGGAACCTGAGCCAGTAGCACCCCTTGGTGCGTCAACGGATACCCGTACTGCCAGAGCTGAAAGGGACCAGAGCCAATAAACGGATACCCCAACACTGCTAGAGCCGAGTAAGACCAGAGCCAGTAGCACCCTTCCAGTGCGCCAATGAAGCGTAATGTTGCAAGAGCTAATGGTAGATGGTAATGGAAACCCACTGCTATGCAAATGTAGCAAATGGCTCGGTAAGGAGAGTGAGAGCTCAGCAAGTGTTAATGGAGAGGCTCGGTATCTGAGGCAACAAGCTCTGCAAGTGAAAACGGACAGGCTCGGTAACGGAGGCAACAAGCTCAGCAAGTGTTAACGGATGGCCCAGAATCGGAGGCAACAAGTACTGCAAGTGTCAGCGGAGAGGCTCGGTAACGGAGGCAAAAAGCTCAGCTAGTGTTAACGGATGCCCAGTATCTGAGACAGTAAGCACAGCAAATGTTAACGGACATGCTCGGTAACGGAGGCAACAAGCTCAGCAAGTGGGAGGTCAGCTTTAAGAAGCACAAGTCTGACAGTTCACAATGTCGCCAAGCGACATAGATGAAGCCACACTGGAACCGGAACACAGGAAGCTGGATACCAAGCAGTAAAGTCAGCCAGGCCGGGTTATACACGGAGCAGGAGCGTCAGACAAGCCGGATCAATCACGGAGCAGAAACGTCAGCAGGCCGGGTCATACACGGAGCAGGAGCATCAGACAAGCCGGATCAATCACGGAGCAGGAACGTCAGCCAGGCCGGGTCATACACGGAGCAGGAACCAGAAGAATAGTCAGACAAGCCGAATCGGTACACAGGAACGCAGGAACACAGCAACGGAAGCACTGGTACTGGAACACCATGAAAGGGCACCTGACAGGTGCCAGAGGCCCGGTATAAGAAGGCCATACTGGGCGGGCACAACAAGCGCTGCCAATAGGAACACACCACCTCAGAGAGTGACAGGTAATCACGGGAACCGTGATAGTACCCCCCTCTCAAAGACCTCCTCCCCTGGTCGAGGGTCTAGGTTTCCGGGGATATTTAGATTGGAAATTGTGCCATAATCTCGGGGCATGGAGGTCCCCGTGGTTGACCCAAGAGCGTTCTTCAGGACCATAACCTTTCCAATGGACCAAATACTGCAACTTCCCTCTAAATCTTCTGGAATCAATAATGCTCTGAACTTCGTACTCCTCTTGGCCCTGAACATCCACCGGCCCAGGAACCACCGGGGTGGTAGTATAACGGTTGCAAACCAAGGGCTTTAACAGAGACACATGGAACACATTATGAATGCGCATAGAGGCTGGAAGCTCTAGTGCGTACGAGACAGGGTTAACCTTGTGAACCTAGCGGATTATCTTAAATGGACCAATGAACCGGGGAGCCAACTTATTAGATGGTACTTGTAAGTTGAGATAATTGGAGGAGAGCCATACCCTATTCCCAACCTGGAACGACACCACTGGGAGCCGTCTACAGTTGGCATGCAGCTGATGTCGCTGAAATGACTGGCTGAGGGTCCTCTGAACCTGTTCCCAAGTGGAGCGGAGCTGCTTCAAATGCTCGGCCAGAGCTGGAATCTGATGCGACTGAAATGAGTCTGGGAGCATGCATGGCTGAAATCCATAGTTAATAAGGAACGGAGAGTTCCCGGACGATGAATTAACTGCACAGTTCCTGTCAAACTCTGCCCACGGCAACAGGTCAGCCCAATTGTCATGATGATCGGTCACAAAACAGTGCTGGAACTGTTCCAGTCCCTGATTGGCATGCTCAGCGGCCCCATTGGTCTGGGGATGGTAGGCAGAGGAAAAGGACAACTGGATGCCCATCTGGCCACAGAATGCCCTCCAGAATCTAGACATAAACTGGCTCCCTCGATCCGATACCACCACTCTGGGAACCCCGTGCAAGCGGAATACCTCTCTGGCGAAAACCACCACCAATTCCTGAGCTGTGGGGAGACCAGAGAGGGGCACGAAATGAGCCATCTTAGAAAACCTGTCAACCACCATTAAGATAAAACAGTACCCCCCGGACACCGGCAATTCTCCCAGAAAATCAATAGATATATTCATCTAGCTCAGTGGGTACATCTCTGGCAGCTATTTCGTCCTTGATAGTGTCAGACAACCCCTGAGCAAAGGCTGCCACTAGCGCTTCGTTATTCCATCCTACCTCTGCTGCCAATGTCCGAAATTTTATGGCATAATTTCCCACACTACGATCGCCCATCAGTCTTTTGGCAGCAGAGGCGGATCTACCAGGTACCTCAAACACTCTGCGGAACTTCCTTATGAACTCGCCGAAGTTCTGAGTACAGGGTTTAGCATTCTCCCACAAAGGATTAGCCGATTCCAGAGCTTTGCCCGTTAACAGTGAAATCGTGAACCCAACCTTGCTACGGTCATTGGGAAAAGCATGAGGTGTGAGTTCCAGGAATATTTCCAACTGATTGATAAACCCCCTGCATAGGGTAGGTTCGCCATTGTATCTTAATGGTAATGGCGCTGCCACCGTTAGACCTCTAGGGGGAGCAGCAGACAACCCAGAAGGATTATCCGATGTCAGAACTAGGGGGACCACCGGATTCAGGTTCGGTTTGTCAAGGTGTACCGTTCGTTCAAGTAATGTCTGCATAGCCAGTGTCAACTGGTCCAAACGTTGCTCATGCATATCCATCCTCCAATGGAGGTTTTGTATATTACCTTCACCTTTACTGTCTGAGGTCATGGCCCTTTTGTACTGTAACGGTTATTCAGACTCTCAGACCAGAGGTAAAAAATAAAACACAGTTTTATTTAGAATAAATGAGGAACACGGCCCCCTAAGGGCAGAAATAGGTAATTACACGTAACTGAAGGCAATATGGTAATATAGCAGACACAGTATGGATAAAGAGCAATGCACACAAGCAATGGAACAGAGTAAGGCTAGGGTTAAGTCCAATGCAAATAATCAGTCTCTGATGTGGTGTGTAAGGCAGTGTCCAGTAGTCCTCAAGGACTGGTGATAAGCAAGACCAACACTTGTACTAGAGCTAAATAATACCAGAGCCAAGGGCACTCTGCTGTGCGTAATGGAATAGGCACACTGCATGAGCTGAATGGGACCAGAGCCACGGCACTCTGCGGTACTGAAAGGGTTAATGACACTGCGTGAGCTGAATGGAACCTGAGCCAGTAGCACCCCTTGGTGCATCAACGGATACCCGTACTGCCAGAGCTGAAAGGGATCAGAGCCAGTAGCACCCCGTGGTGCGTAAACGGATACCCCAACACTGCTAGAGCCGAGTAAGACCAAAGCCAGTAGCACCCTTCCGGTGCGCCAATGAAGCGTAATGTTGCATGAGCTAACGGTAGATGGTAACGGAAACCCACTGCTCTGCAAATGTAGCAAATGGCTCGGTAAGGAGAGTGAGAGGCAACAAGCTCAGCAAGTGTTAACGGATGGCCCAGAATCGGAGGCAACAAGTACTGCAAGTGTCAGCAGACAGGCTCGGTAACGGAGGCAACAAGCTCAGCTAGTGTTAACAGATGCCCAGTATCTGAGACAGCAAGCACAGCAAATGTTAACGGACATGCTCGGTAATGGAGGCAACAAGCTCAGCAAGAGGGAGGTCAGCTTTAAAGGGATAGTAATACTTTGTTTTAACTTTATTTTATTTTGTAGGCATTAAAAAAACATGAAGAATGATATAAGTCTTAACTCTCAAACCTTTATGGTTTATGAGATATTCACAAGCAAAGTTCCCCTCCCGCCCCTTTTACCTAGTGTAAGCCATCTCTTCTCAAATGTGAGTCTGGTTGTATGACAGGACAGATAACAGCAGGGGACAATTTTCTTTGTATGAATAAAGGATTATTATTATTATTATTATTATTATTATTATTATTATATGAAAACAATGAAACCCCTTCCCCCCTTGACAAGTTTTTCAGCTTTTTCCCTTATCTTAATTGAAGATTGTCCCTCTCTGCAGTCTACCTGGGCACCTCCCTTCTGATCTGGTTGAACAGGGAAGGGATACTTTGTTTCTGAATATCTCCCAAACCATAAAGGTTTCAGAGATAAGACTTATATCATTCTTCATGTTTTTTTAATGCTTACAAAATAAAATAAAGTTAAAACGAAGTATTACTATCCCTTTAAGAAGCACAAGTCTGACAATTCACAATGTCGCCAAGCGACATAGACGAAGCCACACTGGAACCGGAACACAGGAAGCTGGATACCAAGCAGGAAAGTCAGACAGGCCGGGTCATACACGGAGCAGGAGCGTCAGACAAGCCGGATCAATCACGGAGCAGAAACGTCAGCCAGGCCGGGTCATACACGGAGTAGGAGCGTCAGAGAAGCTGGATCAATCACAGAGCAGGAACGTCAGCCAGGCCGGGTCATACACAGAGCAGGAAACAGAAGAATAGTCAGACAAGCCGAATCGGTACACAGGAATGCAGGAACACAGCAATGGAAGCACTGGTACTGGAACACCACGAAAGGGCACCTGACAGGTGCCAGAGGCCCAGTATAAGAAGGCCATACTGGGCGGGCATAACAAGCGCTGCCAATAGGAACACACCACCTCAGAGAGTAACAGGTAATCATGGGAACCATGATAGAACCTCTCCAGAATTCTAGGAGTTAAAAACCCACTTTAACTCAATGTGAATTTGGGGAATTTGTATTTGTCTCATATGGTCCAGTCAGGTTGTTCCAGAATTGCTCTTGTACTTTTAAGAAAATCTGCCTCCCAATCATCTCCCCTTCTTCATCCAACGTTATCCAGAGAGGCATCCAAAGCGTTTTACCACAATGCGATTTGTCAATCAAAGTGTTAATATTGATATGTTTTAGCCAAAATGTGAAAACAGGCATGGACAAACTCTTTCAAATGAAAAACAAGATGACCTCCTGGCTCAGTTGAAGGGGTTTTGATTGAAGTGGGATTTGCAGTAGCCGACATTGACAGGAACATGAAGACAGCAATTCTGATGGGTTACAAGACACATTTATGCATATGTTTTGCACATGCTCTGAATATAATTTTACAATATTTCCAGAAAAAGTGTCATAGAATTAAACATATTCTGGTGGCTTGCAAAATATGTTGCCATTTAAGCCATTCCTACTCTACTCACAAATAAAATAAACAACCTGTCTTTGTATCCATTGAAAATAGAGACACGCACCCCTTGGGACTCCACACTTTACATGTTAGACCATCTCAGTGGGCAACAGAAATACATCAATGACAATCTGATTAGCAATAAAAGACCTTAGACAGATTATTACAGGATCGATGCAGTGACAAATAACCAGGGGCATGTGTCAACTACTAAAGGCCATTGAGCAAGGTACAAAATGGTTAGCAGGGATGATTTGAATTTAGTTCAAAAATCTTATATTTGTGCGCTAAAAATACCTACTTTACATGATAATTCGTTGAGGGCGTCCCATATGATGATGATGATATTGATGACCAAGATGATTTCTTGAATATTGGAGGTGGTGCTGATGATGCTAATGGTGATTCTATGAAAAAGATGGCAAAAAGGAGCACTAAGCCTGTTTATGAACTCTGTGAGAAAGTCTGGCATGTCTAAAAATACACATTTATCATCATTTCATTCATTATCAGCAGTTTTTCAACTTCCAAGTTCAACCTCCACCCAGTCACACACACACACATTGTCAGCAACTACTGTTAGTACAATTACATCACCTAGCTCTTGTAGTAGTCCATCAGGAACCCATCAGTTCTAGAAAATCTATTGTATGGACATCGTTCACTCACAATCCCAGAGATAAACATGTTGCTATATCTTGTCTCTGTGAGAAGAGGAAAAGCAAGACACATCCAGGCACATCCTTATTGAAATGCCATCTGACCACAGGTCTGACTGGGAGACTAACAAATAGCACTTCTGATGCGCAACAACTACCAGCAGGAAAAGCACTCCTAAAGGTTCATGGAGCTGGGGGTCACATAATAGTAATGTTCCTCATTTACAACACCCATGTCTCCTACTGCTGTTATGCAAATACAAAGCACAGATGAGTATGACTTTGAGTTGAATGAATGAATGAATGAATGAAGAATATGTTTATTTATATAGAGCCACAAGTGTACGCAGCACTTTACAATTTAAGGGTTTAAACAATAGAGGGTTACAGGTGCTCTGTAGAGTGAAACATTAGGTGTGAGGTGCCTGCCTGAAAGCCTACAATCTAAAGTACACTGGGGAAAGTGACAAACGTGCCCACATCTGCTGCCACCACCATCACAACCACCTCTAGTCATGTTGTTAAGACAATTAAGTTACACGGTTTGTCTTCTATGTCCTGTCAACCCATACTTACTGAGTTCTTACATAATACAAAAGTAGACCTTTGGATAGAGATGGGCTAACCTACCCCACTCCCCCAGAAAAATGAAACAGTTGAAAAATTTGCCTTTTCGCCAAGTGTGAAATAAGTGTTGAAATAACGCTCTCTATTACTATCCTTTAAAGGAGTGAGTAAGTTTGTATTACTTAGAAAGGGATTTGGAGGTGTGCACCTAGTTGTCAAGAGCTTTTTCAAAGGGTGTCAGTGCCTTGTGAAGAAGGCCAGAGGAGATTAGGGAGGAAACAAAATGGGAAACCTGTCTATACTGAAAATGGAAGGGGGAAGTCAAGTATATAAATAACCTGATCCCACATCTCTTGCCCCCATCCTGTAGTAGGGTGGGTAGGGTGTTGTCAAGGTTTGGCTGAGCTCTGCTGCTCGATTCTGCTGTCTGAGCTAATCCAGTGCTCTGCTATCCATTACTGCTGACTTTCCTTTGCTGAGCTGGCTGAATCAGCTGAACTCTCTGTGTTTGCTCACTTGACTGTTATCAGCCAACTGCTAACCTTCCCAGGGTATTTAAAGCAGCTTGGCTCATTACCTGATTGCCCTTGTGTCTGATTCTGGAGCAAGCTCGCTATCCTGAGTTGCTGATTACCTGTGTATGACCTGGCTTCCTCTGATGTCCCTTCTGCTTCCTGACTGCTGGTCTTGTTCCTGACTTCGCTGATCTCAGTATTCCTGATCCCGCCTTGGTTAAGTACCTGTCTTGGTTCCTGACCCCGGCTTGGCTTTTGGTATATGCTTATGGATCACAATTTTGCTTTGTTTGCTTTTGTTATTTCAATAAAGTTGTTTTGCATTTTGTGTCCTGTTTGGTTCCTGGTCCCTAAAAGGTGTGTAAGTTATGTTTCTTCCAAAGAAGAAACATAACTTACCAAACCAGGTGGGAAGTTGAAGTGATCACAGATAGAGAGGACAGGAAATTGGCCACTTACATTTCTTTTTATCACATTATCCTCTACTTCACCTGTTTCTTATCTGACTATTTTTCTTTCTGTACCCTGTACTGACTTTCTTAATTCTGCTTTTACATTATCTTTTTTTTCTGCTTTTTCCTGCTTAGATCATTACAATTTCATCAATAGTAAGATTAACTTTCACCCACCCCATGACAAGTTTCCCTTCTTTACCCACAGGGATAGTATAAAAGGGGTGTCAGGTTCCCACAGGATGTCATTCTCTATCTGAGAGAGATAAACAAAGCAGTGCAATTTTGAGTTAGTAAGAAAATACAAATAAAGAAAATTTAGAGTGTAGTTTAGGGAGTCTTGTGGGCAGGGAATTTGTTCTCTGTCTTCAGGAAGTCTGGAGGAGTCTTGGGGGGTGTGACGGGAGAAAAAAGATTTACCCAAAATACCCCAACATTTTGGTTCAATAAGATAGGCAGCTGTGATCCAAGTTCCTTCCTAATCTGGCTGTTCTCTCTCTATTAGGGAAGTCTGAGGGGTGTAAAGGAGATTTACCCCAAATGCCCCCAAATTTGCTATGACTGCCTGGTAAGTGTCACAGTTACAAGTAAAACAGGAGTCAGACGGTACTTTAAAGGGATAGTAATACTTCGTTTTAACTTTATTTTATTTTGTAGGTATTAAAAAAACATGAAGAATGATATAAGTCTTATCTCTCAAACCTTTATGGTTTATGAGATATTTACAAGCAAAGTTTCCCCCTCCCGCCCCTTTTACCTACTGTAAACAATCTCTTCTCAGATGTGGAATGCAGTCCATAGACTGGACAGATAACAGAAGGGGACACTCTTATTCCTATGAAAACAATGAAATCCCTGCCCCCCCTTGACAAGCTTTTCAGGTTTTTCCCTTATCTTAATTGAAGATTGTCCCTCTCTGCAGTCTACCTGGGCACCTCCCTTCTGCTCTGAGGTGAACAGTGTGACATCAGTAAAAGGGGCGGGAGGGGGACACTTTGTCATTGAATTACTCTGGAACTACAACTCTGACAGAATTTAAATAACACTCTCCAAAGTCCAAATACTATGATGATTAATTAGAGCTGCTTTTATTATGAAACATTACTATCCCTTTAATAACCTTTATTAGAAGTTATAATAACAACAAATATCACAGCGAGTGCGAGGAAGAGCAGAAGGTGATCAAAGAAGCGAGCCTCTATAAGAGATAGGAGGCCACCCCTAGGTTCCCAAACTGCGGAGACTAGGCCGAAATCAATGGTAGTCTCAAATGTAAGATATGCCTCAACGTGACCCAAATGATTTCCCCAAGGACTCACGCCTACAGTAAGAGATGGAGAGGCCATCTCATACAAAGGAAGTCAATGAGGGAGACTACTGACTCACGCCTGCAGTCAGTGATGCTAGAGTTTACCAGAGCCCAGGTCTGCACCAGATAGGATGTCTGACTACAAGGAAAGCCACACTGAGGGGAGTCAGACAGGGCCACAGGTCAGCACCAGAACGTAGTCAGACAAGCCAGAGGTCATGCATGGAACAGGTAGTCAGCCATAGTCACAGGTCTACACCAGATTGGTTATCAGACAAGCCAGGATCATACACGGAAAGGATAGTCAGACAGAGCCACAGGTCAGCACCAGAATGAGTAGTCAGACAAACCAGGTCATACACAGAGCACTAAACAAAACAAATGAACTGCACTGGACACCAACGAAAGGGTGAATGTTCCCAGTGTTCATGTAGCTTAAGAAGACCTGCCCCAAATGAAGGAGGAGCACATCACTCTCTGTGGTCGAATAGACCAGTACACAGAAGCAGCTGAAGCCACGTGGAGGACAGAAAGCGGCTGAGCCGTGAGGGGGATAGGCTGTGGCTGAGCCACCTGAGCAGGTGATGCCGAGGAGGTAATGATGAGGCCAGCTCGAGCAGCTGACGCATAGACACGCTGACAGTAAGACACAGAGAATAGAGAAGATAGAAGAAGTCAAACACGAGTCCAGGGTACACACGTTGGGTGAACCCGAAGATGTGGTTGCATATTGTTTCTAAGATGGGACTTGACCAATGAATGGCAAGGATATACCAAGTGTGTAACAACTGAGTGAGTAGAGATCGATCACAATTTTTGCATGTCCATGCTATTTTTAGGAAAAATAATTTGTTCCTCAACTTTGGTAAACCAAGCGCTCAGTAGTGAAGGGGCAGCTGACTTCCAATGACGGGGAATAAGAGCTTTAGCTGTATTTAGCATGGTGTAGAGAAAAAATTTTTAACCCTAGAGACAGAAAATCCTTGAATAAGAGTATCCTCCATGGGTCACGAGAGAGCAAGATCGCCAAAAGTTTTTCAATATAGGGCAAACATGTAGCCCAATACCAAGAAATATCTGGACAAGTACACCAAATATGTAGTTCGGTCCCCGGGTGGGAACGACACCTCCAACATATATTTGAAATTCGCAAGTCAAATCTATGAAAAGCAACTTACAGTTCATAGATAGATGATCTGCTGGTTTGTCACCATATTCCCCTCCATTCCATGATGAAAAGAGTTTGTCCTAAGTCTCTTTCCCATGCCAAGGTATATTTAGGTTTAAAGAGTTAGTAATAACAGAAAAAAGTATTAACTATATGATAGATACAATTAAAAGAGAGTACTTGCACTTATTCATATCTCTCAAACCATTATGGTTTGAGAGATATAGGAAAATAAAGTTCTCCGCTCCCTCTCCTTTCTGCTTGACGAGCTGTAGAGCTGTCAGAAGCAGATTCTGGTTCCTGGATCAGACGGTGGCTCTTCATCAGCACTGACATAGTGATGCTGCTTAACACACGTTGTAGACCATTCCGATTAAGTTATATAGGTGCTACTGAAGAGCCGCATCTGGCCAAGTGACCAGAATCTGCTTTTGATACTTTACAGCAGAAAGGGTAGGACGTGGAGAACTTTATTTTCCTATATCTCTCAAACCATAATGGTTCGAGAGATACGAATAAGTGCAAGTAATTTCTTTTAATTGGATCTACAATATAGTTGTTTTCTGACATTACTATCACTTTAATGACTACATCAGGGTTGGAGAGGATTTTGTGTATGGTACCCAAATTGCCTTGCCCGTCTGTGCGTTTGCAGATAAGCTGCTCAAAGAGGGAAAGGGGAGGTTAATTCCATCACCACTGAATATATTATATTACCTGCCTATGTTTTCCAATTGCAGCGAAACCTCCCACCTCCATATTCTAAAAACCCAGAATTTCCCACAATGGAGCTGGCTAACATTATGACCAGCAGGAGAAGCTGGATATACCCTACAACAGTGGTCAAGTAGGCCCACATACCCCTGACCCAATGATTCCAGTCCCTCACTGACATTGTCCTTCTGGGAAGTACACTGCAGAAGAACTGGCTAGCAATATGGGCTGTAGCACACATCAGTTGCTTGTGGCTGCTGCTTCTGTTGCCAGTGTGCCTTCTTCAGAGGTAATCTACAAAAAAAATTAGGTGCTTGTCAAATTCTTTGTTGTAGGTCTCCCTGTGATGATGAGACTACGAAATTCTCAGTGTAAGCTGCCTGAGTTATGCTTTGCAGAGTGGAATCTCCACAAAGAGACAAAGTACAGACTGCTTTTAATATGATAAACAGGAAACAATACAGAATATACTGCTATGTAGGCCTCAATAAACAAGATGCTGGAGTGGGCTGGAAATGGAGTGTAGCTGGCTGGAGGTAGCTGATCATGGGTAGCCTTGCTGCTGCCTAAGCTGGATTAAAAGTGCTGACCGCAAGGCCAGATCAGTGCTGACTGGAAGAGCTGGCCCACACCCCGGATGACAACCCAAAAAACAGCAGCTAAGCACTGAGAACTGGAAACAACAAATCGGAAACCTACCAGCAGTATAATTTTCACTATTGACAGGCTGGAACAAGAACAAAACAGGTAACCAAGAAAGACTAGAAGTCGAGGCACCACTAGTGGTCGAGGGGGTTGAAGCTCAAATAGAGGTTGAGGTGGTTGAAGCTCGGCTAGTGGTCAATGGGGTCAAAGCTTGACTAGAGGGAGCTGAAGGGAAACCCACAGGGTCTAAGTAAACCAGAAGTCAACAGGCAGAGTAATCAACAGATGGACAACGCAGTTACTAAGAGAAAAAGAGAGTAGTCGCGCAAGCTGAGGTCACAATCCAGTCGAGCAGAGACATTACACAGGGAGGAGGCAGAAGAGGAGTCAAAGAAACCCAGCCAAGGTCAGATACCAGGTAACAAGAACACAAGGCATATCAGATAATGGAAGGAAATATGGATATGGAAATTTCCTCTCTGCAATGGCACATAGGAGTGAAAAACATGACTTTTTGCACCACTGAGAGGACACCATGCCATAAATCAAAGCACTTTATCTTGGACTTTCTCAATGGTTCTTGTCACATTCTTTGTTTTAGTTCTTCTGAGGAGAAGGCAAGTGTGACAGCAGGAGATCCTCTGTCACACTTGTCATCCCCAACCAGTCCCAAAGGGCAGTATGAGACTGGTGGTGGCACTGATGAGACTGAGAGTTATGGTATAGCAGCTGGTGTGGAGGAGAGTAATATAGTAGCATAGTTGATAAGGCAGAAAAACTACATTCAGCCATCAGGTTCAGCCCATGCTATATCCTGATGATCAAGAGGAAAGCAAAAAACCTCATTGACACCATTTCCAGTTAAGCTCCATTTGAGAAAAGAAAAAGCCTAGCTGACTCAAAATGGCATTCGGATACTAGCCTGGACTACACTATACTAGGTATTGACATGTTGCTTCACAGTAAATAATTGATTAAAATAACCAATCCCGCATATTTGTGCAAAAATATATATCATTTATTAAATACAAAATACTATATATATAAAGTGTAAGCAACAATGAAATAAATGAGTGATCAGCAATTACAATAGATATATAGTGACTCAGACAACAGTTATCACCATTAGGATTACCAGCAATTAAAGGGTTAACCACACATAGGTATGTTCAGAGGCATTAGATAACAATAATTGCACTCAGCATCATAGAAAAGGATAATTAATCCTTACAATTAATAAACTACAGTTGGCAGCAGTGTATATGAATACCTTCTGCCCCAGAAACTGTATAATCTATGCTAATTGAGGTTTAAGGTATATTGTCAGGTGAATCAACTTTAATATGAAGCCAGGTCCTCTGACAATTTTCCGTGTAACATATGCAATAGCAAAATTTTAGAGAAACTAACTGGAATAAAATCCCAGATTTAAATCACTATAATTTAATTATCTACCGATTACAAATATTGCTTACCTTCTGAATAAAACATATAAATTGCATTTAATATAGTCAATAACAGATTATACCAGAAAATATTTAGAATCAATTCAATAATATATGTCTAGACAGTGTATTAAACTTTGTGCAACATATATCACAAATATGACTAAAGCAATATTATGTAAAACCTATAAGGTACTTCAAGGGTTAATGCACTAGTAAAATAAGGTGCCACACCCAAAATGGCAGCTTCTTTTGTCTATTGAAAGTTTAAAAGAAACTTTCACTGTACTAAAGTTAGGCCTAGTACACACACAAAGAAACACCACAAATAAATAGACAAATAACAGTAAAAAGGTTAATAAATGAATTCAAAGAATTCCCCAGATCAAATATTAGCTATTATAATCTTTCCAGAAACACAATATATTATTCTAGAAATACCAAGAATTTATATTAACTAATATATAAACCAAGCTATTTAACTATATAACCCTTATCTGGGAAAATAAAACAATTTATCAATAAATTAATGTATTCTGCTTAATTTCAGAATTTCTAGAGCTAACATAGCTTATTATAATTGATCCCAAATGGTTGGCTAGTCCAATTAAGACAATTATAAGAAAATTACGTTTCTTCACATATAGAAGAAATAAATATTTGATTCTGAATTTTGCAGAGTTTAAATAAGGAAAGATATATAGTTACCAGTCCACTTAGTGTTTATTTGTATCTCTCAGGTACACAGAGCAGGAAATGAAGAGCCAGGAACAAAGAGGAAAAAAACCCTTTTCTCTCTAAACCTTACTTTTTAAAGTAAAAGATTTTCTTATCAGAACTCCACCCAACCTACACTGGTTGGATAAAGATCCATCTCATTATACAGTGACATTACCAGTATTACCTGATTGGACAATCTATATATCAGATTTTACTATGAAATCACAAATAACCTGTAGATGACACTCTTACTCCACATTAAAATTTTACATATAATCAATTTTTATGTCATCAATGATGCATGTAAGAGGTCATTAAATATCATATAAATATGCCATTCTCTCAGACGTTCTCATAGGGGAGTATCTTCTTCCCAGACATTTTATCTCCAACTGAATATCTATCACCATAAAACTCACTTAGATATTTTTCACTCCCATATTGAAGCAAAGAGGCTCATTGTCTCTGTTAAATGAGGTAATTTAAACTCATTTTAAACACAGGTTTTTAGAGAATTTGGTTTAAAAGAAAAATTAACAATTCCCTCCCCATCATGGCAATGTCTCTGACAAAATCCTATTTTCTTTGAAGCCAAATGTCATAATTCTGAGTACTGTTCTGTGCTACATAGGTATTCATTACCTTTTTGAAAGCTGTTACAGTATTTGCAAGCACAGCATCCAGAGACAAAGAATACCATATCTTTACTGGCCATACTGTAAAATATCCCTGCATTTGTTTTTTTCAAAAGTGCCTTTCCTCTAGTATTAATGGATGACCTCTTGTTCTTTGCTTAGCTCTTTGAGTAAATAGTTAATTGGGAAGTTCTTTGTAATGACCTCTAATATATGTGTAAATGATCTATTATGTTATGTAAACAAACCCAGTTTGGCTGGTCTTGCGTTATACTTTTATGAAGTAAAGTAATTGCTGCTACAATGTTCCAAAAATATTCGAAACAATTTAAATGTGAATTATACAAATTTAGCACACAAACTGATCACTGTAGGGTTGGCAGATCCGGAGGTTCTCCTTCAGTCAAGAGGATACAGGATGGGAGCACTCAATGAATCCAACCGATGCATCACAATCCAGTCAAGATTCTCCATAAATAAAAGATCCAGCTTTATTCGTAATAATACAAAATATAGTGAGTCATAAGGGTACACAGGTATGAAGCAGAAGACCCACCTTGCAAGTTTTGTGAAGCAAACTCAACTTAATGATAGGCTAGACATATCACAAAGGGTCTCTGTTTATATTCAAATGCTTCAATAAATGTAGGCCATAGACAAAAGACTCACCGTGCTTTGATAATTCAGGTGTTCTTTTCATTAGAGCAATGAGTCACATGACACTGTAAACATGTAATTAAATATACAATATGTGTGGTCCAACAACTGATATATTGTTTCATACTATACACCTTGGCAGTTGTTGTGCTCTTGAAATCAGAGCTTACTCGTACGTAGTTACAAGCAAACATTGTCTGGCCCCACATTTAAACATGCCCTCATTGTTAAGCCAAATGGGGACAGTTATTGATCCACTCTGAAAAAGGTAGGGTAAGAGGCTGCTCGCTGAGGTCAGGGTCCTTGCTACAAATTTACAAGATCTATGTACCTCTCTCCTCAAACAAGCATCACCCTGAAGTGTAGGTAAATATTTTTTGATAAAATTCTTTATCTGGTTATACTCCATACTACAGTATATTCTGTGACAAAACATGTATTTGATTCTTAGAATATAACAAGTTCTCTCGTCTATACTTTTTCTCCACAGCTCTAGTGTATGCTCGTTCAATATTCTTGCTGTATAAACCTTTCGGCCAAAAGTTTACACAGAGTATGAACTTCTGTATCAGTTGAACAATATTTGAATATTCTCAAAAACAGGTCAGCTGGTATACCCTGAAGGAATTACCTGCACAAGGTTTCCTATAAACTGTAGTATTTATCTAATCAGCACCAAAACAATAATTTAGGGCTCGTTCCAAATGTTGGAGTAAAAAATGCTGGTAGGGCAAAATGGATACCGACCAACAAAATAAAATGTCTTGGTCGTTATTCAAATGTCCTTCCGGCATTAAGCACAACAGACGTTAGGCCACAAAACTGGCGTTGTGTCCAAACAATGAAAAAAGAAAAGACACTCATAGCGCTAACTCACCATAATATATACATTAAATGATTAGATTGAAAGTGATAAATGATAACTGGCATCTGGATAGCAGCAAGAGATAAGAGGGTTCCCCAGAACCCCCAAACATTTGGCTTACCCCAACGTGCACAGTCAAAACAAAAAAGTGACCCTGCGCTCTTCCATACCAGAATGTAGATATGTGCCCTATCTAGTGCATATATAATAACTTTATTGATAAATATGAGGATTTAGTCCATCAAATGGCCAAGAGATGTTAAGCTCGCCAATCCGGCCAAGGTACCTCAAATCTGGCAAGTACCTACTCTAATATACCTTTGTACCATATCTAAAAAAAAAAATTAAAACATGAGAAAGGGGCTAATCAGATGTTCTAAGGAAACACGTCATAGGCATTGACATTGTGTATGCAATTAAAAACAAGGGGACAAACAAACAATTACATTAAAATAGGTGTAAGAGTGAGAGTAAGAGAGTAAGAGTAAGAGTGAAATGAGACTCTTATGGCCTGCAGGAAGTGGCAACTGACCAAAGAGGACTGTGAGTCCTTTCATCCTATTTATAGGTCAGAACTTACCACCCCTACAGGCCACATATGAAATAACAATTGTAACTGGAAAGGCATATGAGCATAAAAGAGCCAAACACACATGCCTTTAACCCTTTGGGTGCCAAAGTGGTAGAGAATGCATTGCAAAGCAATGTGTTGCATACCCATCTGGCACTCAAAGGGTTAAGGACCTTTAAGAAAAATAAAATGTAAAAATACATTTGTGAATTTGCAAATAATGTGAATTAAACAGAGAAGCAGCTAAAATGAGCAAGGGGAATTTGTGAAAACAAAGAAAAAAGAAAAGACGCTCATAGCGCTAACTCACCATAATATATACATTAAATGATTAGATTGAAAGTGATAAATGATAACTGGCATCTGGATAGCAGCAAGAGGTAAGAGGGTTCCCCAGAACCCCCAAACATTTGGCTTAACCCAAAGTGCACAAATGTAAATTTTGTGTGTTAAGTTCCCAAAATGCAGCTAAATACTGGCAGTTTTGGGAACTTCAAAGGAAAAAAACGATCGGTGCCTGACATACTGTCAAGATCGGTGCCTGATATACTGTCAAGCACCTTAGTTACCTAATCTGTGTTACATTTACCTGTCATCCACTGTCTCCTTCTATCTCCATTCTGTCTTCTCTTGTATCTTCTGTCTTCTCTTGTATCTTCTGTCTTCTTGCTGTAAAAAAAAAATATATAAGTCAAAAGCATACATATGCGGCACACTAAAACATAGTTTGACCCGTTGAATGCCAGAGGGGTACGCAATGCATTGCATACCTTTCTGGGGCCCAAAGGGTTAAATTATGCAGTAGTTGCTGGGTTGTTAAAATATAAATGCCCCCATGCATATTAATTGTTCCCAAGTTATGCCAAGAAAATTGTATTCCCATATGTAAAAGTGCCAAATTTATACTTTGCATAATATGTTGTAGCTGTCTCCGCCACCATGTGAGGCCGCTGAGGCAGCGGCGGAGACAGAATAATGCGCCACACACCCCGCCTTCTCATGTCCACGGGCCGATGCCTGCTCTGTTCTGAGGGAATTAGAATTGAGACTGCCCTTATATATGGGCAGTATTACTTTTAATTCTCTCACAGCCATTGGCTGGGATATGCTTACGCACCTCCCAGACAATCAATTTAAAGCATAGCCACTCAAAGCTGATTGCCTGGGAGGTGCTTAAGCATATCCCAGCCAATGGCTGTGAGAGAATTAGATGTAAGACTGGCCATATAGAAGGGCAGTCTTAAAAGGATAGTAATACTTAAAATGTAAAAAAAAATATGTTGTAGGGTTTATCCCCCTGAGTAAAGCAAAAGTACTGCCACTGCTGAAAGGTGTTTCATTCAAAAGTTATGAATTTTCAAAGTTGAATTTTTTAGGTGCAATATCACAGTGGCCTGAAATTGTACAGTGGCGCTGTTGCTACACCATCCTATGGAGATTTATGGTCCCGGGACCAGAGCTGTCCATAGGATGGTGTAGCAACAGCGCCACTGCACAATTTCAGGCCACTGTGATATTGCATCTAAAAAATTCAACTTTGAAAATTAATAACTTTTGAATGAAACACCTTTCAGCAGTGGGAGTACTCTTGTTTTACTCAGGGGGATAAACCCTACAACATATTTTTTTTTACATTTTAAGTATTACTATCCCTTTAATTCTAATTCCCTCAGAACGGAGCCGGCATTGGCCTGTGGACATGAGAAGGGGGGTGTGTGGTGCATTATTCTGTCTCTGCCGCTGCCTCAGCGACCTCACACGGTGGTGAAGACAGCTACAACATATTATGCTAAGCATAATTTTGGCACTTTTACATATGGGAATACAATTTTCTTGGCATAACTTAGAAACAATTAATATGCATGCGGGGCATTTATATTTTAACAACCCGGCACACTACTGCATAATTTAACCCTTTGGGTCCCAGAGAGGTACGTAAGGGGTTAAATTATGTATTAATGTGCCGCATATGTATGCTTTTAACTTACAATTTTTTTTGTTTTTCTACAGCAAGAAGATAGAAGGTAGAAGAGAAGACAGTAGTGAAGATAGATGAGAAGAAAAAAAGGACAGAAGATGAACTGAGGACTCTGCTGGACATCAGGATTAATGGTAAGTGTTACTTGTAATGGGATGTTTTTTTACTTAGTTGGGGAAACCCTATGAATGCCAGCGGGGTAATTATACCCCACTGGCACACATAGGCTTAATTCTACTAACATCTGACACATTTTTCATACTTTGGATGTACTGATATGGGGCTTTGAGCTCTATATCAATACATCCACTGAGGACTTAGGTTTTTTTTTTACTTCAAGTTTCTGCGTCGGCTTTTTAAACAGCTGATAAGGACTCAAGTTTAAAAAAAGTAGGTCTTAACTTTCCTGCAATAACTTGAGTCTCTTATCGTGTTTTTATGGCTAACACAGACATTTGAATTGATATTTATGGTGTTTTCATCATTTTCAGTGGACGAAAACTCCTCTAGACTTTAACTCATGACGGCTCTTTTTTTGCCGGTATTTTTTCACAGCACAGACATTTGAATAGCTTACTGTGCTGGAAAAAAATGCTGTCGGCAGAAAAAACAGCTGTCTCCAACATTTGGATTGAGCCCTTAAAGTCCACAAATGTAATTTCAGTTTTCTGACACTCAAAGGTGAAAACAAAATTAAGTTGGTTCATAATCATATAGTTAACACAATCATGAAATTAAAGAAAAGAAACAGCGCTATCTACTCTAAGGGCAAGATGTTCAGAAAGTGGCGGTAACTGAAATTGTCTGTAATCAGAATAAAAAAGTTCTTACACCATGATGCATCAATTCTCAAACACATTTCTGTAATTTTTTGCATCCAATTCCGCCATATCCATCAATGGGAAAAAGCCATCTTAAAAGTGGGTGTGGTTTAATCTACAGTCATATTGTAAGGTATTTTCAGAAAAAAATATTTGTTTCATCGTCACTTTTTTGTCTGAGTAACATCATTTTTTCCCGACAAAATAAAAATGGTCTAAACTTGGAGAAGACAGATTTAAAGTACTGTTAGCAGGAGTGAGAAACGATTTGTCGTTTCAAAGACAAAAAAGTCTTTTTCTTTGAAAATTTTCATTTCAAAGAGAAAATCAAAGACATTTTTAACATCAGAATTTTTTAAAGGCAATGTTCGTCAAGATTTTCTTACCGTCGTTTTTAATTCTTTAGATGCATTTTAAGAAGTGATGGATTCACTTCTGAAAATATTGTCCTTCTTTTACCACCAACTCCTGATCCAACAATTTTTTCATTATGAAGACATTTTGAACATCTCGCCCTAAGTGTAGTATGTAGAACTCCGTAACTTCAAGTCAATACAAGGTATAAGGAAATCACCTCAACAGGGTACTCACATTTATAAGAGGCTAGCCCACCTCTGGAAATCTTCACCTTGACTGAATCTGACCTCCAGTCACGGTCTCTCTCCTTCGTCTCCCAGCTGTTCAGCTCCTTATCCTCCTTCCAGATGAAATTCTCCCCTTCTTCTTCAAAGATACTTGTCCCAAGGGCTATATTTTACCTTTAGCCTGTATAACTTTATGTAGTTTACAATGGACAATTGATAGCCTCCTTTGAAAAGCCATATCCACTCACTAGTGTCTTTGAAGAAGAAGAGGAGAATTTCATCTAGAAGGAGGATAAGGAGGTGGACAGCTGGGAGACGAAGGAGAGAGACCATGACTGGAGGTCTGATTCATTTGAGGCAAAGTTTTCCAGAGGCAGGCTAGCCTCTTATAAATGTGAGTGCCCTGTTGAGGGGATTTCATTATACCTTGTATTGGCTTGTTTGAAGTTACAGAGTTCTACATACTAAACTTAGAGTGGATTGCACTGTTTATTTTCTTTTCTACAAGCTTTGAGAATCTATCCGATGTCTTGGTTACAAGCTGCACTTCTGGATTCTAAGTTCTTGGAAGATTTCAAGTCAAATAAAAGGATTGTATCCTATTTCTGTAGGACTTTTTATTTTCTTTCTGAATATTTTTCTTTTTGATTACATGTTCCTTTTTTGTCTGCTGACTTGAAGATTGATATACTTGATATACTTGAAGTGAGTGCAGGAGAATTTGTGTTTGTGACCCTGTCCCAGTAATCAGGAGATCATCGATATACCTTCTGTTTAATTTGATGGAGTGGCAGAAACTATTATCATCCTCTAATCCCTTTATTAGTTTTGTTGCACATCTGTGCACTTTCTCCAGTTTATTAATGCATTTTTAGGAACTAGTGCCCAAAACTGTACTCCATATTTTAGATGAGGCCTTACCAAGGATTCATATAGAGGTAGAATTATATTCCCATCCTGTACAACTATACCCCCTTTTATGCAGGACAATATGCTATTTGCTCTTGCAGCAGCTGAGTGACTCTGCACACTGCTGTGAATTCAATCTTTTATCAGTACTCCTAAATCTTTCTCTAATGAGGATTTTCCAATTAGTTTCCCATTTAGTGTATATGTAGCATGTTTGGTTCTACAGCACAAATTCATAGTATTACATTTATCTATGTTAAATCTCATCCTCCACTTTTCCGCCAATTCACTCAGTTTATGCTCATCTGTCTTCAAAAAAATAAACAAATAAATCCTGCGTTGTATGTATTTCCTTATATAGCTTTGTGTCATCAGCAACATCAGAGACATTACTTTCAACACCCACTTGTAGATCATTTATAAACAAGTTAAAAAGCATTGGCCCACCAGTGAACCCTGTGGCACCCCACTTACAACGTTAAACCAACTTTAAAAATGTTCCCTTTACAACAACTCTGCCATCTATCATTTAACCAGTTCTCTATCCATTCACAAATAGCACCTATCAAACCGCAGTCTTTAAATGTATACAGTAACCTGTTGTGCGGCACAGTATCAATGTCTTTTTCAAAATCCAAGAGCAATTTCCTTGTCTATATTGCTACTTATCCTTTTGCAAAATGCAAGTAAATTAGCCTGACTTGATCTGTTCTTCATACAACTATATAGGATTCTACTAATAATATTGTTGGTCATCACATACTTCTTGATATTGTTAGTTAGTAACCCTTCTAATATCTTACTCACTGCAGAAGTTTAGCTCACAGGTCCATAATTTCCTGGTTTAGATCTTGCCCCCTTTTTGAATAATGGAACTACATCAGATTTTTTCCAGTCACAGGGCACTATGCCTTATGAAAGTGAATCAATAAATAATAAGTATAATGGTCTTGCTATTACTAAACTAAGTTCTTTAAGTACCCTTGGGTGTATGCCATAAGGTCCAGGTGCTTTATTCACCATAACTTTTTCCAGTCTCTTTTGTACTTTGTCCTCAGTAAGCCCTATCCATGATGGAGGGAATTCTGTGGTTTTGTCTGTTTACCCATAACATGCCATTGTTGCTTCCTTTTGTATATACAGAAGAAAATAATGTGTTTAAGGTGATAGGTGACCACAGGTTGGCAGACACAACAAAACTCACAAGGCTGCTGCTTATGAGAGCTGCTTGATAGTGAATCTACTGTGCTAACAGAAAGTATCTCACTCAAGTGAATACAGGACTATGATCTCACTAATGAACAAAGTCACAGGATCCAAAACAGCAAACAGAATGAGGTCAGGAGTGAAGCAGAGGTCAGGACAGACAGCAAACAAGCACGGTCAAAAATACAAAACTAAGGTCATAAACAGGAATCTCAGCACTGGGACCGAAGACAGTAAGACACTATACTGGTGCACTGAAGTGTCTGTAAGGCTGCTTGATATAAGCCCCAGTGGTCATGTCCTGGATAAAGACTTGAAAACAGGCAAGAGCAGAGGTGAAACGAATGGAGCAGGTTTGTCCATTTAAGCAGGCAGAGCTGCAGATAAGAGCAGACCAGGACTTTATACACTGAATTTTTACTAATATGGAGTACAGTTTGAAGCACCGGTTATTAAAAAATACTTTATTTAACATGATAAAGTATATTGAGTTACAAAATGTAATAAAAGGAAGATCTTAGTTATGAAGATAAACTAACCAAATCGGGTTAGTTTATATTTGGAAAGAAGCATCTAAGCAGGGTAAAATTACAATTTACAAAAATATATGAGTCCAATACAAAGAAACTTCCAGAACTCCTATTTTCAAGGATCTGAAAAAAGAGGGGGTGGTATCCATTAAGACTAGTGAAATTAAGTCATATTTTATAGCTAGGACAGTAATGGTGGGACATTCTTTGCGTAGGGAGGCTGTGTTGGCAGTGTTACAGTAGTATAGATACTGTAAGAAAAGTGTTGAATACCTTTCTAATAAGAATAATATAGACAATAGGATCATTTAGCTTACTTGGGACACACTTCGAAATGGCTTTAATGGTGCTCTTGTTTGCTTCGCCTGGATCAGCAAAGAAGACATGGCAAAAGAATTAACTTGATGGATGCATCTATTCTTCAACCCCATAACCAATGTTACTAAGTAACATTTAAGCGGTTAATTGATATAATTATTAATCAACACAACATAATAATTAGTTTAAACTAATCGCTTAACTAAACTTAAGGACCGGGAAAATCAGAGGTGGATTTGACTTAAGGACCGGAGCAATTCTGACCTTTTTGACTATATCTTTGTTCAACAGTGTTTTCCCTCTTAGGCTTTTATTCCACCCCCATAAATTATATACTTTTTTTTTACAAACAAATAGGGCTTTCCTTTGATACCCCACTTATATGGATAACCCACCATTTACTTTATTAAAATTAAAGAAAAAGGTAAAAAAAATGTAAAAAAACCCACCATTTTTGTTTTTTCTCTTGGGATCGATTGGGCGCAAAGGGTTAAATTTTTATGGAGACTGCATGAAAGGTATGACTGGTCAGTCATACCTACAAAATGCACAGTTTAAAGTGGCCACTGTCCCCCCTGGGTGAAAATCCCCATGTCCCTTCCCCCCCCCTATTTTCCCACTTTTTTTATCATTACATTTGGCGGTGTGTGTAAGTGTATTACATGGCTCCACAACAATCACACTTCCAATTTTGTTTCTTGAGATGTTTTTTTTAAAAAATTTAATATTTTATTTGTAAAAAAAAAAAAGTGTGTTGTTTTTATTTAAAAAAAAAAAAAAAAAGTGTATTTAGCAGGTCAGAAATTGACCTGCATCTAGCCATCCTCCTGCACCAGCAGTGAATGGGTTAACACCCCCAGCTGCTGTATTTTTTATTTCCACTAGGTGTCTCCTCTCTGCTTCTCTGTCCCTTACTTTGATGTAAGGGACGCATTGGCAGAGAGGAGACACTAGAGGCAGTAAGTAGCACTGCCTCATTCACTGATTTAGAATGCCGGTACATGTGATCGCTGATGCAGCGATCACATGACCTGGCACAACCGATAGATGCTGAGACTGAACGGTCCGGTACTGGACCGCTCAGTCTCAGCCTGAAATGAATGGTAGCAGCGTGCACGGCGGCGCGTTGCTACCATTTAACACTTGACGTACCAGGACCGTCACTGGTCCTTAAAGCAAATTTACCCTTGATGGTCCTGGTACATCAAGGGTCGCTAAGAGGTTAAAAAGAACCAACCGCAGGGAAAAGTACAGAAATTCCATGAATATGATGGTACAAACATGTAACCATGCTTTAATTAATGTCATTTTAGAAAGTGTAAAATAATGTATCTCTAGAGTAACTGTGTGTACATTCCAGAACACCACTTCATTTTGACTGAGACCTGCACTCACAAGCAAAACAGAGTGAATGAGGAGTCTAAAAATTCACAGTGATGAGTACTATCATGGAAAGCTGCTTTACGCAATATTAGTAAATCATACGAATTGCTATTTTTTAAAGGTTTAGTATTGTCAGAAAAAAGTAATAACTATATGGTATATACAATTAAAAGAGAGTACTTGCACTTATTCGTATCTCTCAAGCCATTATGGTTTGAGAGATATGGGAAAATTAAGTTCTCCGCTCCCTCCCCTTTCTGCTTGACAAGCTGTAAAGTTGTTAGAAGCAGATTCTGGTTCCTGGATCAGACAGTGGCTCTTCAGCAGCACAGATATAGCGATATCTAAAGATAAATACTTCAAAGGTCTACAATGTGTGCCTGGTTTGCAAGCACACGTTATAGACCATTCAGATGAAGTATTTATCTTTAGATATCGTTATATCAGCGCTGCTGAAGAGCCACCGTCTGGTCAAGCAACCAGAATCTTCTTCTGACAGCTTCACAGCTCTTCAAGCAGAAAGGGGAGGGAGCGTTGAACTTTATTTTCCTATATCTCTCAAACCATAATGGTTTGAGAGATACGAATAAGTGCAAGTACTCTCTTTTAATTGTATCTACCATATAGTTAATACTTTTTTTCTGACATTACTATCCCTTTAAGCATTTCAGTTGGTTTCCTCCATGTTCTATGTGGACTAAAATATTTGAAGTGAAGACTTTTTAGTGTCTTTCTAAAACAGCCCATATTGATTAGAGTCATATATCAAAGACGTTTTTATCAAATTAAATGTAAGAAGGGAAATAGCATAATATGACTGACTGCACCTAACTGAAACATTCTAACGCAAGAGGGTGCCAGCATGTTGAAATAATAATTAATCATGTTATCTTTTATGAAAATGTCATCAAGAACGTGACATCAAGTAACAGTTATTTAATACCTTTCAGAATGCATTTATTTACACTAAAAAAAATGGGTCCCACTCATGAGAATTCTCAATGTAGTCACCCCTAGATCCAACTAATTTCACGACAGATGGTAGTTGCTTTCACTCTATATGGTTCCTAATTTTGATCCCGCTGGTCAGATATTTCTTAGATATTGATTGTTACTCTCTCATGTGTTACATATGTTTTACAATGTATTATTCTCACACTGTAATCTTCTCAACTTCAATAAAGACTTATTATACAAAAAAAAAAGGGTCCCTTAAAAAATCCATTTAAAAAATATAAGGTGGTTGGTTAAGGATCTCACAAAATATATTCAACTAGTGTAAAAGCCCGTGTACATGGGCCAAGATCTGGGTAATGTTAACGCTTGCTTTGCAATGCATTGCGTACCCCTCTGGCACTCAAAGGGTTAAGCGGCCGCTACCTCACTGCTCCATGCGATGCAGTCTTGCGTCGCCTCACTCACGCGACGCAATCATGCGCAGTAGACACTGCCTGAATGCGTTCAGTCTCTACTGTGTATGACGGCGTCTGACAAACATCCTAGCTAATTATTATATAGGATATTGATTTCTTTAGTTTTTCATTAGGAAAGATGCTTCGCTAACATTATCTGATAGTGATAATTGTATTTAATTGTTTAAAGGGATAGTAATACTTCGTTTTAACTTTATTTTATTTTGTAGGCATTAAAAAAACATGAAGAATGATATAAGTCTTATCTCTCAGACCTTTATGATTTGAGAGATATTCACAAGCAAAGTTTCCCCTCCCGCCCCTTTTACCTAGTGTAAGCTATCTCTTCTCAGATGTGGAATCCAGTCCATAGACCAGACAGATAACAGAAGGGGACAGCACAGACATCTTAAACAGCCGGCATCTCTGTGTCTATGCTGCCCGTCCCCTTCAACGCCACGACTGGTGAGTTGAATGCCTTTTGTGCCGAATGGAACCATAAGGGACTGACGACGCAGCGCAGAGAGTACCTACTGCAAGATTTCAGCCAGTGCTGCCTGCCTAAAAGGTTCTGTTTTCCATTTATGCAGCATTTATACTCGAAAATATAACTAAGTGTGTGCATATCGCTGATGTCATTATCATTTGCCAAACTACGTTATTCTGGTGAAAGTTTCGCTTTAATTGGCCAGAGATAAAACCCTTTACAGATGCTAGATCATGTACATTGCATGTAAAGTTATTATTATTTTTAGGTTTTTGTGTTTCCTATACCCCTTTGAGTGCCAAAGGGGTACGCAACACACTGCTTTGCAATGCATTTCGTAGCCCTCTGGCACTCAAAGGGTTAATATTCAATAGTATCTATCTAAAGGGGCACAGTACTTAAAGGAATAGTAATACTTCGTTTTATCTTTATTTTATTTTGTAGGCATTAAAAAAACATGAAGAACGATATAAGTCTTATCTCTCAAACCTTTATGGTTTGAGAGATATTCACAAGCAAAGTTTCCCCTCCCCGCCCCTTTTACCTACTGTAAACAATCTCTTCTCAGATGTGGATCAGGTTGTAAGACCAGACAGATAACAGCAAGGGACAATCTTCTTCCTATGAAAACAATGAAAGCCCTGCCCCCCTTGACAAGTTTTTCAGCTTTTTCCCTTATCTTAATTGAAGATTGTCCCTCTCTGCAGTCTACCTGGGCACCTCCCTTCTGATCTGGCTGAACGGGGGGGGGGATACTTTGCTTGTGAATATCTCTTAAACCATAAAGGTTTGAGAGATATGACTTATATCGTTCTTCATGATTTTTTAATGCCTACAAAATAAAATAAAGATAAAATGAAGTATTACTATCCTTTTAATGTTAGAAGTGAGTCTTTCAAAATTCCTGACATGCAGAATTCTTCAGCATCTTCTTAATTGCTCCTTTAACTTCCTTATTTCTCAAACTGTAGATCAAAGGGTTTAACATGGGAGTCACAACACCATAACAAGCGGAAATATACTTGTCTTTATTTGAAGAAAAGTCATTTGATGGCCCCAGGTACATGACCATACTTGTTCCGTAAAACATTAGTACAACAGTCAAATGGGAAGCACATGTAGAAAAGGCTTTAGTCCTTCCATCCACAGACTGGATCTTTAATACTGATATAATAATAGCAATGTAAGATGCCACTATGAAAACAAAAGGTACTAAAACTGTGAATAAACTTGCAAATTTTATTGCTGTTTTATATAAGAAAGTATCTCCACATGCTAGTTGTAGAACTGCTAAAATTTCACAAACAAAATGATTAATTCTGTTTTCTCTGCAGAACAAGATGGGCTTAAAAAAAGTAGGAAAAGTGACCAAGAAAAAACTTCCCAGCCATACAGTGGCTGTGATATTATTACATCTCTTCCAGCTCATAATGACCATATAATATAATGGGAGGCAAATCGCTACACAGCGATCACATGCCATTACTGCCAGCAGCATGCATTCAGTTCCTCCCAGGAATAAACCTATATACATTTGTACCATACACCCACCAAATGAAAGTCTTCCTTGTGCAGTAATTACATCTTTTAACATTTTTGGAACAGTGCTAGATGAAAAGAACAAATCTAGAAGTGATAAATTGCAGAGAAAAAGGTACATGGGTGTGTGCATTTGGTGGTTACAAACAACAATACAGATTAATATAACATTTCCAAATAACGTCAACATGTACGTTAATAAAAGAAACACAAAAAACAAAATCCTATTCTTTGGGTCCTGAGGAAATCCAATGAGTATAAATTCCGTTACAAAGGTTTGGTTCCCATCCTCCATCTTAGGAATCTTTTATAGAATATTAACACTGTAATAATGAGAAAGGGAATATATTATGCAAAAATTAAATTGACGTAGTTCCTTGAGGCTAATATTTGCAAAATGATAAAATTATTTTAGAAATATTTGAGTGCGCTATATTCAGAATATTATATTTGTTGTTGTTATTATTATTATTTTATTAGGCTATACATGAAACTTGTAGACTGTAATTGTCAAAACTGAAGCAATTACCCTTTTATTCTTAAAGGTGCTGTGAATTTTCTATCAATACTAGTTAGTATATGTTATACTGTTTATCCTTCTGTGTAATATGAGGATATCACGGTGCCCGTGATCTGTATGCTGGCGACATTACTACTTCCTGTGTTAACCTTGCTGGGTTCTTATTGGCTGCTGGTGTATGTCCCGCCCAGCACTAGCCTTTTTAACCTCAGTCCTGTCATTCCGTGGGCGCCCTTTCGTGGTGTTCCTGTACCTATCGTTTGTTCTGTTGTTGGTTTCCTGCTCAGTGTGTGACTCGGTTTTGCCTGACCTCGCCTCTGGCTGACTACCCGCTTGTTGCTGACTAGGACTGGCTGACTAACCGATCTGTGTGCCGACTTTGGCTGTGGCCGACTACCTGCTCCGGTACTGACTAAGGTTTGGCTGACTATGCTTTTGTCTTATTCTGTGGCAGACTACCTGACCTATTTCTTATTGGTCCAGTTATTATCACTCCTTGAACCATCTCCGGCAGAGGTTGTCCTCGATCCATTGCTGCCTTTGCCCTGCCGGTATTTGCCACTGTTGCATTGCTTGAGTCTGTCAGCGTTGCCTATACACCTGTCAGTATTGCCGCGCAGTCCCTGCTTGCACTGCTTCCCTTGAGCCTCTCCGTGTTGCCTCCGATACTCGAGTCCTCTGAGACTATACCATGCCAGTGCCTGTCGTGTTGCCTCCGGTTACACTACCTCCTGTCACTGTGCTTCATCAGTGTGTGCATTTGTTGCCTACGTTTGCGCTCTTCCCCAGACACTAGTGCTCTAGCACCTGCACTAGCTCGGCTGCGTTGCCTCCTGCTACCCTAGCGTGCTAGGGATTCTGCCCTGCAGTTACCTTCATCCTTGCCGGTCATATCATCTGAGGCTTGGTACTGTTGAGGTTTGTTCCTGGTTCCTGACTCCTGTTCCAGTCTACTTTATTATTGTCTTGCTTTGCATCCTGACCTGTGCCAGATTTGGGAGTATCACAATACTGTCTGAATCTGGGCCTGTGAAGGGTGACCTATGTCTTTATTTATTTAATAAAGCTTATTTTACCTTACTAACTTGTCTGAGTGTTCTTACAAAACCGTGAAAGAGGATTAATAATTTAATAGTGAAGACAGCTCAATTTGTTTAAAAATATACTGTAATTTTCTATCATCGGGAGGTGGTGCTGTTCCTATTACTTACTATGGACAGCTATAGTCTGTGACTCATGCACTTCTATAGAATACATTATTAGCAAACTGGCTTTGGGATACTAGTTGTCACTGGTCATTAAAAATAAGTTTGAGCTGTAATAATATTTGAATGAAAAATGTATTCAACAGGGAAAAACCTTATCCCCTATATACTTTCATAATAAATGTCAACTACTCCTTTAACTGATAGTCTTGACTTTTGATTGTCTTCCTAACAACAATTCAATCTACCCAATCCTCTCTGAAATCCCCGAACTTTTTTATTTTAATCCTATATAATTTGGTAAAACGTGTGTAACGATGCAGTCATGCGCAGTAGAGACTGCCCGCGCCGTGGCTGATACAGAGCTGGACGCTCCTTCAGAGCGTCCAGCTCTGTATCACCCGCTGCGCGGGCAGTCTCTACTGCGCGTGACTGCCCCATGACCGGCTGGCAGTGGCACTGTGGCCCAAGTAACGGACTCTTCAACTAGTATTTAATAAAATGTTATAACCTCTGCAATCTAGCTTTAGTGATGTCTACTCAAATAAAGCAATCTTAATGTTAGTATAGTAATTAATAATCTCCGAATTGTTAAATGATTAAAATACTTTATTTTATCCTTCTCCTCCACCCTTTTCTGGTTTCTTACCATTTTTAGTGAGTTTCAACAGATAACATGAATACCTTTTGGATGGTGAGTGAAGTATCTCCATACTGTGGACTTCATAGACTGAGAGGTTCCTGAAGGGAGAAAATATCAGGATCCAAGTACTGCCGCTGTCTCTATACCCCTTGTCCAGAACCAGCTAAGGGCACATGACAACTTGCTGACAGTTTAATAGTAATGGTGAACCCTCCCTGACAGCATCTTAGCATATTCTGCGGAGTGGAATCTTCTCAGATGATTCTTAATGCCCTGCTTGCGATTCTCAGTGCACCACACAGTGTGCAATGGGTAGAGATGAACTGCCACATCCTAACATTAACAGAGTGGCTATCATTTGGGTGGGGGAGGTAACGAGGAACAATGTTGATTGGAAGAAGATGTAGTTACCTTAGAAGGTGATGGTGATGGTGAGCTAGTTGTTTCACTCTTCATGGAACTTCCAGTACCTGGGTTGCTCTATTCTTCCTCCTCTTTGATCTTTGCCTCGCCTCTTGTTGCTTTTCTGGAGAGTCAGGCGGTACAGCAACAGTGGTGCTTGATTTCTGTAGTGGGTGTCTGGTTTTAATATGTTTGACATAAATGTCATAGTGTCTGTGTTTCATGTGTGATATCAGGGCGCTTGTGCCAAGGTATGTTCCCTCCTTTCCTCTTCTCACTGACTTGTCACAAATTGTGCACAGTTCCGTTGGGGATGACTGCACTGTGCCTGCCCCAACAGAAAAATAGTCCCACAGCCATGACTTCAGAGGGAGGAAACAGGTGGAGAAAAATTGCCTCTTTTTTGTTATCCTCCACATTCCCCTTCACTGTCTGTGACAGCAGATAATGTTGCTGCTGTTGTTGAGTCATATTCAGCACTGTAACTAGGACCAGGAATATTTCTGGCACTGGCAAGTGGAACCTGTCCTAGCTCCTCATCACTAGTTGACCCCATTCCTACTGTGTCCTTAGTGGTCTGTGGCACACTAGCTTGCTCCTCAGCATCCTGCTGCCCTTTCATCTCAGCAGCAGCAGGAATTAGAGGAGTTGCAAATTCCTCAAATTCCAAAATCTCACTGTTAGTGGTGATGCCCATCCTCATCCCTGTCTCCCATTCCTTCTCAGTTTCTGCTAAAAAGGCCATCAATGTCTCTTCCACCCCAGCTTCTCCAGCATCATCATCACGATCATCACTAGTTCCTACGTGCAGCTGCTCTATTACAGACATCTCTCTTCTGCTTGGAGGAGGTGACAAGCAATGTGACAAAGGGTCCCCTAATGTCACACTTGGCATTTCTTTTTTACCTGAAGAAGGCAGACTGGCAGCAGTAGCAGCAGGCACAGGCAGCTGATCTGTACTCCTGTTAGTTTTGGGGGTATTAATTGTGCACCGGCTCTCCCCCAGAAACAGTTCTGGCCTCTTAGTCTTTAGGATCATGTTCCACTTGGACACTTTAGTGAAGGGTAGGGGAGGACTCCCAGGGTCAGCGGAATAGTGTGGGCTCCATTGACTGCTAGTCTGGATTCTCTCAAATGTTTCCCCTACCACTCTGGCTGCTTCACCATTACTGCTGCTACTACTAACACCAACCACATTAACCCCTTAACGATTCAGATTCCAGACTCCCAGAACGGCGTGCAGCCACAGGGGGAGCCCGGAATTCCATGCATGTCATGGGTCTAGAGGTGACATCACTTCCGACCCAAACTTCTAGTTTGGGCCTTTATAGATAGACGAGTATAGCGTTCCACTTTATGAGTTTAGCACTTCGGTGTACCTTGTCTGAATCTTGTTTGACCCTGCCTGTCCCTAGATACTGAGCCTGCCAGCCAATCTTATACTTTTCTGCCAGCCGTATACTGACCCTGCCTGTCCCTGGATACTGAGCCTGCCTGCTGATTTTGTACTTCTACTGCCAGCCTGATACTGACCCTGCCTGTCCCTGGAATCTTATTCTGTCTATACCTTATCTGCTCCAGTTGATCCTGGCCTTTCTGATCCTGTCAGTTCCTATGCCCCTTCTGCATGTGCTACTTCCACTACTCTCTGCCAGAGACTCAGGAGTAGGGATGGGCAAAACTTTGGAGGGGGTTTGTTTACTGGGATTGGGGGGCACTTAATAAAAAAGAATTCCTAAATAAAAGAAAATAAAAACCATAAGACATGGTATAAAGGGGTCTGAGGAGGGTGCCTGTGTTGGTGAATGAATGAATCATTTGAAGAGGGAATTTGTTTTAGGGGGCTTTCTTGACTGCTATTGGGGTGACAGTTAATAAAAAATAAATCAATAAAATAAAATAAGACATATGTATTTAAAGTGACAGAGACAGGAACCCCCTGACATAAGCTGCCACTGGGGTGGACTAATACTTGACTTGATAGAGTATTTTGTAGAGGATAATTTGTTTGATTTGTTGTTAGAGGCCTTTGTAGGACTTAGACTTATTAGAGGCCCAAGCCCTTAAGAAACATTGATTTGTAGGACTTAAGCTTGTTTGGCACAAGCCCTAAGGAAGCATTGATTTGTAGGACTTAAGCTTGTTTGGCACAAGCCGTAAGGAAACATTGATTTGTAGGACCCCCCAGAAATTGTTTATTTTTTTTTAGGACTAGTTTTTTTCTTTTCTTTATTTTTTTTTTTTAAAACACAAGCCCTACTGGCCTAATGCCAGCAGGTCATGTTGGCCAGTGGCCACTGTCAAATGTCCTCCTGAGTTGCAACTGCTGTTCGAACTGCTGCTGCTAAGTTGTTTAAGCAGCAGGATGATTAGGCAGCTGAAAAGGGAATGGGATCAACAATAGCAGTAACAGGGAAGATGGATGATGAAGGTTCCACTTGCCATGAATGATGAGCCTGAGGCAGAAGCAGAAGAATAAGTAGCCCCCAGTATATGTGGAGAAAAGAACAAGTTGACCATTAAATCTTCTCCACCTTCCCCTCTTCCGAAATCATCATGGCTGTGTTGTTATTAGAATATATGTTTTTCCCTTGAGAACAGGAACTGTGGCTTCCATCAACAACTGCAATGTGCACAGTGTGTGTGTGGTAATTAACATCTGGGGGCACAACTGTATCCAAACACCATGACACCCGAAACCAAGTACTGCCGCTGTCACTGTACCCCTTGTCCAGACCCAGCTAAGGACACATGACAACTTGCTGACAGTTTAATAGAAATGATGAACCCTCCCTGCCAGAATCCTAGCATATTCTGCGGGATGGAATCTCCTCATATGCCACCTGATGATCTGGTATTGATTCTCCTCCACCACACTGACATGTGTGGTCAGTGAACCACACAGTGTACAATGGGTAGAGATGAACTGCCATATACTAACATTAACAGAGTGGCTGTCATTTGGCGGGGCATGTAACGATGAATGAGGTGGATTGGCAGGAGATGTACTTGCTACCCTAGAGGAAGAAGCTAGTTGTTTCGCTCATCATGGAACTTCCAGTGTCTGTCTGGGTTTCTTTATTCTTCCTCCTCTTTGATCTCCACCTTTATGGAGAGTCAGGGGGTACATTAACAACGGTGCTAGATTTCTGTAACAGGTGTTTGGCTTTAACATGTTAGGAGTAAATGTCATGGTGTCTGTGTTGCACGTGTGTTATCAGGGCGATTGTGCCAAGGTGTGTTCCTTCCTTTCCCATTCTCACTAACTTGTCACAAATTTTGCACTGTACCGTTGTTGATGATGACTGCACTGTGCCTGCCGGAAGAGAGTAATAGTCCCACACCTATGACTTCTGGGGGGAGGGATAGGGAACAGGTGGAGAAGAATGGCCTCTTTCTTCTTGTCCTCCACATTTCCCTTCACTTTCTGTGGCAGCGGATAATGTTGCTGCTACTGCCTCAGATTTAGCACTGCAACTAGGATCAGGGGGAGTATTGCTACTGCTGGCAAGTGGAACCTGTCCTAGTCCCGCATCACTTGTTGACCCCATTCCCACTGTGTCCACGGTGGTCTGTGACACACTAGCCTGCTCCTCAGCACCCTGCTGCCCTTTCATCTCAGCAGCAGCAGAAGTTAGAGCAGTTGCAATTTCCGCTAATTTCAAAAGCTGACTGCAGTGGTGGTGGTGATGCCCATCCTCATCCCTGTCTCCCATTCTGTCTCAGTTTGTGATAAAAAGGCCATCAATGTCTCTTCCTCCCCAGCTTCTCCAACACTACCACCACCACTATTCCCTACATGCTGCTTCTCTATTCCAGACATCTCACTGCTGCTTGCAAGAGGTGACGAGCAATGTGACAGATTATCCCCTGCTGTCAAACATGGCATAATTTTCTCCTTCCCCTCTGAGTACTGCAAGAAACACTAGCAGCAGGCAAAGTATTGGTGGCAGCAGGTTCAGCACTGGAAGCAGGTTCAACACTAGTGGCAGCACATCTGACCGCAGGTACAACACTAGTGGCTGCAGGTACAGCAATGGTGGCACTGGCAGCAGGGGCAGCACATCTTGCAGCAGGCACAGGCAGCTGACCTGTCCTGCTCTCACTAGTACTACCGTTTCCTCCCTTCCTTCCCATTCCCTTTTCTCCCTCCCTTCCCATTAAATTCCCCAAGATCCCTTGGGGTGATTTAGGGGGACTGGACAGCATTGGTACAGTAGTGGTCCCTTCCTCCTCAGACTCAGTGGACACATGATGGTCCTTACAGCTCCTCCACTGATTATTTTTCACCCTGCTCATAGTGATAGGAGTCACTATGATCCTCTCCTGCCTCACGTTTTGCAAAATATCACAAGAGAACAGCACAGCACGTCTATCTCGCTCTGTAGATGCTTCTATTGAGTCTGCCTTCAGCGAAAATTCACATTTTGGGCGAAAACTTTTTACCCATTGAAAAAATGGTGAAAGATTTTGGCCAATGGGCAAAAGATGAGAAGATTTTAACTCCTAGTTTTAAAGCAGATCTTCCCGCAAAAAAGCGGATAACAACGTGGTTTTTGCGAAATTTCCCGTGGGAACACAGCGACAACTTTTGCCCACCCCTACTCAGGAGCATCATCTGGTTAGTTCTGTATTCTTTATATATTGTTATATACTCTCCCTGGGGCTGGTAGCGTTAGACCTCACTGAGGTGTATTATCCAGTGCCGTCTTCATCTCAACTGAAGGGGGTCATCTGGCTTCGTGGCCAGAAAGTTTACACGGCTGGAGCCACAGCACAATACACCTCTGGGGGCGTGCGTATTCTAGCCACAAACTCTAGTGTCGCTTCCCAATCTTCACCTACCAGCCCTTGTTAGAGGAGTCTCTTTACCTTCCACCTTGCCCTTACTCTGAGCAGGGCTGCTTAATTGCTTAGTGTAGGTGACAACAAGACTCCCCAAACTAAGCTACAACTCAACTGACAAATGTGCTGCTTTCTCTCTTTCTCTCACAAACACAGAATGGCACGATGTGGCACCCCGGAGACCCCTTTTATAAAATGCCAGTGGGAAAAGACGGGATATTTGCCATGTTTTGGGTAGAAATTCAGTCTTCCATTGATTTCAAAGCAATGAGTTAGGAAAAAATAGCATCTTTATTACTGATTCTCTTCTCTAAAGACATCAACTTAAATATCTGGGAGGCTTTATTGAGGAAGAAAATTGTGGGTCTAAATATATATATATATATATATATATATATATATATATATATATATATAAAAGCAAATATCCAAAGTATTGTGCACATCCACATTTTCATCACCATTAACCCTTTACTCTGCGGCATTGTGCCTGCATATCACTACTATATTAAAGATGAGGATTTAGTTACATTATATGGCCACAGAATGCTAAGCTTGCCACCAACGCCAAGGTACCTCATTTTGGCAAGTACCTAACCTTAATATACTTGCCAAAATGAGGTACCTTGGCGTTGGTGGTAAGCTTAGCATTCTATGGCCATATGATGTTACCAAATCCTCATCTTTAATATATCATCTTTAATATAGTAGTGATATGCAGGCACAAAGAGTAAAGGGTTAATGGTGATGAAATGTGGATGTGCACCAATACTTTGGATATTTGCTTTTAGCTATTTTGGTCAAAATTGGTTGCACTCCAACAATTTTAAATGTGTTTTTTTCTTTGGGTGTGCTTACCAAAACCTGGACTGGAATTATATATATATATATATAGAGAGAGAGAGAGAGGGAGAGAGAGAGAGAGAGATACAAAGACAAACTATCTTTACTTATATGTGCAGCTATAAGAATGTGTGTAGCATCTCAGAGGAAGACCAATGTAAAATTTGGGGAGTTTTGGTCATCTAGGGAAAACATTAATTTTTTTCAGAAATATATAATTCCCTTTACTCTCATTTTCCTGTTACATGTTATATTGATGTTTATTTTTGCTTTCATATTATGCATTACAATATCTGTATTTTTTTTCTTATAACTTTAAATATTAATAAAATTAAATTAGGGAAAAAAAGAAGAAAAACTGCACTTTTTTTTGTAGGGAATTTCCTTCTAGGAAAGAAGTGCCATTTTTCTCCTGTTTTGCTTTTGAGACATAAAGTTTCACCCATGCCTTTTCCTTGTCTTCTCCTCAGGGACCCTAGCATGCTTTGTCTTCAAGGTTCCCTGTTTGTACACAAGTCATTCTGCAGAGCTGCGCAGGAATCAGTGCATACCAGGAATGTGTGTATTTTTATAAGATTCCCTGATTTATAGGAATACTAGTGTAAAAGCCCACGGGCCAAGGTCTGGAACCCTTTGAGTGCCAGAGGGGTACGCAAAGCAATGCGTTGTATACTCCCTGCCACTCAAAGGGTTAAGCAGCCTCTACCTCATTGCTCCATGTGATGCAGTCTTGCGTCTCCTCATTAAGGAGCCTCACTCACGCGTTGCAGTCATGTGCAGTAGAGACTGGGGAACGCGTGCAGTCTCTACTGCGCATGACGGCTTCTGACAAACATCCTAGAAAATTGTTATATCAAATGTGGGCACCATACAAGGACACATTCAATGCTCCCTTTACAATAACACTCTTGATAGGATGCTCAGAAGTGATAATGTTTTATGGCCTGTTAATGGGCCTGAGGCAAGATGTTAGACTGTGTTAAGAAATGACTAGCAGGTGCTAATCTAAATTCAGCAATAGCATTAGGTGTAGGGAAACAATTTACCAAATTATGTCTATATATGACAGGCCAAGGTTGTATTTAACCACTGAATAACAGAGATGTAGCCAACACATTGAAAACAGTGCCTGAATTATTTAAGTGGCATTCCTGTCTTACTGAAGCTCTATATAGGGCACTGTGCATGTTACTGAGACCCCCATTAAAGGGATAGTAATACTTCATTTTAACTTTATTTTATTTTGTAGGCATTAAAAAAACATGAAGAACGATACAAGTCTTATCTCTCAAACCTTTATGGTTTAAGAGATATTCACAAGCAAAGTATCCCCCCCTGTTCAGCCAGATCAGAAGGGAGGTGCCCAGGTAGACTGCAGAGAGGGACAATCTTCAATTAAGATAAGGGAAAAACCTGAAAAACTTGTCAAGGGGGGAAGGGCTTTCATTGTTCTCATAGGAAGAAGATCGTCCCCTGCTGTTATCTGTCTGGCCTTACAACCAGATTCACATCTGAGAAGAGATGGCTTACACTAGGTAAAAGGGGAGGGAGGGAGAAACTTTGCTTGTGACTATCTCTTAAACCATAAAGGTTTGAGAGGTAAGACTTATATCATTCTTCATGTTTTTTTAATGCCTGCAAAATAAAATAAAGTTAAAACGAAGTATTACTATCCCTTTAAGCCTCCCAGCTTCAGCTTTTCACACAACTTTGTTTTTATGCCTTTCAGTGCCACAGGGGCATGCAATACACATCTCTATGAGACATAAAGGGTTAGTGGTAATGTTTGTGGTGCTGAAGTCTGAGCACGTCCTCTCTGTTTGCCCACTGGGGCAGAGAGAATGCACTCAAGCTTCAAGGATGGCGATATGTAAGGGAGAGCATTCCCTCCATACCAACAGTAGTTAAACAGGATGATATGCTAATGATTGCATTCAACCCCTCTCCACTTTCATCCTTACTATTTAGAGCATATGGCAATGTGCACTATAACATAAATCCTTAAAGGGATAGTAATACTTCGTTTTAACTTTATTTTATTTTGTAGGCATTAAAAAAACCTGAAGAATGATGTAAGTCTTATCTCTCAAACCTTTATGGTTTAAAAGATATTCACAAGCAAAGTTCCCCTCCCGCCCCTTTTTCCTAGTGTAAGCCATCTCTTCTCAGATGTGAATCTGGTTGTAAGACCAGACAGATAACAGCAGGGGACAATCTTCTTTGTATGAAAAGAATGAAAGCCCTTCCCCCCTTGACAAGTTTTTCAGCTTTTTCCCTTATGTTAATTGAAGATTGTCCCTCTCTGCAGTCTACCTGGGCACCTCCCTTCTGATCTGGCTGAACGGGGGGGGGGATACTTTGCTTGTGAATATCTCTTAAACCATAAAGGTTTGAGAGATAAGACTTATATCGTTCTTCATGTTTTTTTAATGCCTACAAAATAAAATAAAGATAAAACGAAGTATTACTATCCCTTTAATGCATCTTCCCCATCAAGCTCTGATATGGAACCCTCTTTTTCAAAATATTGTATGCTAGTAAGGTGGAATCCTCTGATCTCCCCAACTGGGCCATGACCACTTGGCCCACAAGGGATCCCCAGTCCCCCAACAGAGCAATCTGCCCCTGCCTTTCAGTGCTAGGGAGTAGTGATGAGCGAGCACCTCAATGCTCGGATGTTCGGGTGCTCTGACCGAGCACCCCCTGAGGCTCGAGTGCTCGGCCGAGCATCCGAGCCCCATTGAAGTCAATGGGAGGACTCGAGCATTACACCAGGCACCCCCTGCTCTGATGAGGGGAGGGTGCCTGGTCCATAGGAAAAGGGCAGAAAAAGATGGAAACACTACAGAAATGGTTCAGGGACAGCATAGGGAGGATGTCTGGATGCACCTTGGACTCCAACATCGCTGCTGGGAACGATCTTTCGCCCGTAGTACGCCATTTTTACAGACTGACCATAAAACACACAAAAAGGAAAATAAAAACGACTTTAGGCGAAAAATTGTTACCAAACAATATTTGCTGTATATTTACTTGTATATCATCTGCAAATTCTCCCAAAAATTTCCTTGATTTTCAGAACTGAGGCCATGATTAAGAGGGAAACGTGCGCAGAGGCAAATTCTCCCAAAAATTTCCTTGATTTTCAGAACTGAGGCCATGATTAAGAGGGAAACGTGCGCAGAGGCAAATTCTCCCAAAAATTTCCTTGATTTTCAGAACTGAGGCCATGATTAAGATGGAAACGTGCGCTGAGCTGACCATCTAAAACATTATGGGTGAGGGTCTGCTGCAGAGCTGACCATCCTAAACATTATATGCGAAGGCCCGCTAGTGAGCTGACGCTATAAAACATTATATGAGAAGGCCCGCTGGTGAGCTGACCTATATAAAAATTGGCAAACAGGGCCCGCTGGTGAGCTGGCCCTATATAAAAATTATATCACAGGGCCCGCTGGTGAGCTGGCCCTATATAAAAATTATATCCCAGGGCACGCTGGTGAGCTGGCCCTATATAAAAATTATATCCCAGGGCACGCTGGTGAGCTGGCCCTATATAAAAATTATATCCCAGGGCATATGGAAGAGGAGGAGGAGGATGAGAAGATTAAGAGTCAACCATATACCCGTTTTTGGGGTGGAAGGGGTGAATGGGAATACAGAGTATTCCCATCATTGTAAATAACATATATAAAGTGAGTTTATGTTCCCCCAGGGCTTTCCTCCAGTGGAGTGGAGAAGTCAGGGGAAATCCAGGCCTTGTTCATTTTTATAAGTGTCAACCTATCAGCATTGTCGGTGGAAAGGCGGATACGCTTATCTGTTATGATGCCACCAGCAGCACTAAATACCCGCTCAGACAGAACGCTGGCGGCAGGGCAGGCCAGCACCTCCAAGGCGTAGAGTGCCAGTTCATACCACGTGTCCAGCTTGGACACCCAGTAGTTGTAAGGCACAGAGGGATCATTGAGGACGCTGACACGGTCTGCTACGTACTCCTTCACCATCTTCCAAAACTTTTCCCTCCTTGTGACACTAGGCTGCGTATCAGGGTGAGGGTGCTGGCGGGGTGTCATGAAGGTGTCCCACGCCTTGGAGAGTGTTGCCCTGCCTTTCTCGGAACTGCTGTGTGCTCCCCTTTTCTCCCCTTCTCGGTTGGCCAAGGTAGCACGTACTCTGCCGCCAGCGTTGTCAGATGGAAAATTTTGGAGCAATTTTTCAACAAGAACCTTCTGGTATTGCACCATTTTGCTTGTCCTCTCCACCGGAGGAATGAGAGATGAGAAATTCTCTTTGTAGCGGGGGTCCAGAAGGGTGAACACCCAGTAATCCGTGTTGTCTAAAATGCGTACAACGCGTGGGTCACGGGAAAGGCAGCCTAACATAAAGTCAGCCATGTGTGCCAGAGTACCAACAGGCAAGATTTCGCTGTCCTCACCAGGAGGCTGACTCTCAATATCCTCATCCTCTTCCTCCTCTTCTGCCCACCCACGCTGAAGAGATGGAACTAAAGTTCCATGGCTACCCTCTGTAGCGGAGGCAACCGTGTCTTCCTCCTCCTCCTCCTCCTCCTCCTCCGCCTCCTCCAATTGTCGCTGAGAAGACGAAGTGAGGGTGCTCTGGCTATCACCTTGTGTAAGCTCTTCCTCCCCCATTTCCACCTCTTCCACATGCAAAGCGTCGGTTTTAATTGTGAGCAGCGAGCGTTTCAGTAGACACAGAAGTGGGATGGTTACACTGATAATAGCGTTATCGCCGCTCACCATCTGTGTCGATTCCTCAAAATTGCGTAAAACCTCGCAGAGGTCTGACATCCATTCCCACTCCTCACTTCTGATTACAGGAAGTTGAACGGAGAGGCGACGACCGTGTAACAGCTGGTACTCCACTACTGCCCTCTGCTGCTCACAAAGCCGGGCCAACATGTGGAAGGTGGAGTTCCAGCGCGTGCTCACGTCACACAGCAGCCGGTGAGCTGGCAATTGTAAGCGCTGCTGCAGCTTCAACAGGCCGGCTGAAGCTGTTGATGACTTACGGAAATGTGCACACACGCGGCGCACCTTGGTCAAGAGATCATGCACATTGGGGTAGGTTTTTAGAAATCGCTGCACCACTAAATTAAATACATGCGCTAGGCATGGTACGTGTGTGAGCTTGCCGAGCTCCAAAGCCGCCACCAAGTTACGCCCATTATCACACACAACCATGCCTGGTTGCAGGTTGAGTGGCGAGAGCCACTGCTCGGTCTGGTGACTAATCCCCTGCAACAGCTCTGAGGCCGTGTGCTGTTTGTCCCCAAGGCAGATCAGCTTCAGCACGGCCTGTTGACGCTTCCCCACTGCAGTGCTACACTGCTTCCAGCTACTGGCTGATGGGGGAGTGGCGGTGTGTGTAGAGAATTCGGAGGTGGAAACGGAGGAGGAGGAGCCAATAACATAGGTGCTGGTGGAAACCCTGATGGAGGTAGGGCCCGCAATCCTCGGCGTGGGTAGCACCCGTGCCATCCCAGGGTCCGAGTCGCTCCCAGCCTCCACGACATTCACCCAGTGTGCCGTCAGGGAAATGTAGCGTCCCTGGCCACAAGCACTTGTCCATGTGTCAGTCGTTAAGTGGACCTTCCCAGTAACTGCGTTGGTCAGGGCACGGGTGATGTTACGGGACACATGGTGGTGTAATGCGGGGATGGCACACCGGGAAAAGTAGTGGCGGCTGGGGACCGCGTACCGAGGGACAGCTGCTGCCATCAGGCTGCGGAAGGACTCAGTGTCCACAAGCCTAAATGGCAGCATTTCGATGGCCAGTAATTTGGAAAGGTGTGAGGTTAGTGCTATGGCCTGTGGGTGGGTGGCTGGGTATTTTCTCTTGCGCTCAAATGCCTGGGGTAACGACATTTGGACGCTGTGCTGGGACAGGGAAGTGGATGTGGTCGCTGATGGTGCTTCAGATGCTACAGGTGCAGGGCGGGAGGTATGCGGGCCTGCGCCTTCGACAGGCGATTGGCCGGCACCGAAAACAGGGGAAGAGGAGGCAGTGGTGTGGCCTGCAGACACAGATGGGCGATCCAGGCGTTCCTCCCACTTACTACGGTGCTTGGATGCCATGTGTCGGATCATGCTGGTGGTGGTGAGGTTTCTAGTGTTCATGCCTCGGCTCATTCTGGTGTGGCACAGGTTGCAAACTACAAATCTTTTGTCGTCCGCACTTTCCTTAAAAAAACGCCATACCGCGGAACACCTACCCCTTGGCAAGGTAGATTTACGCAAGGGGGTGCTCCGTGGAACATTTGCGGGCCGGTTTGGTGCGGTCCGCCTTCTTTCTGTAGCCACACCACTGCCTCTTCCAGCCTGTTGCGGTGCTGCAGATGGCTCACCCTCAGGACTGCTGTCATCGCTCGGCTCTACACCTTCCCAGGTGGGGTCAGTCACCTCATCGTCCACCAAGTCCTCCTCCACTTCCTCACTCTGATCATCCTCCTCAAGTCTTGATCCCACCACATACTCAGTCATTGACAACTGTATAACATTCTCCTCAACAAGGTCTTGAGACGGAAATAGTGGTTGATTTAATGGCAACTGTGTCTCATCATCATCATCATCATCCACTACTTCCTTTGACCTTAAATGCCGTTCACATCTGTCATCTTCTTGTGATTGGGTAGCCTCTAGAGGTTGTGAATCAGGGCACAAGATGTCATGTTCCTCTGCAAGCGTGCTTGGAGAGAGGGTCAAATGAAGGATTGGTGATGAGACGAGCTCATCACTATATCCCAGTGTGGGATCACTTCTTTGACCAGACCGTGTATGGTGGGAGGAAGGATGATCAGAGTGAGGATTATGTTGACCAGACTCTTGGCTACTGAGAGTGGACTTGGTGGAAGACAGGGTGGTGCTTAACCGACTGGAAGCAGTATCAGCTGTCATCCAACCGACCACCTGTTCGCACTGGTCGGACCTCGAGAGTGATGTCCTGCGACGCCCTGTGAAATCAGACATGAAGCTAGGTATGGTGGATGTCTTTCTTTCTTGTGCTCTGGCACCAGGCACAGTTTCTCCGCGTCCTGACCCGCGCCCTGAACTTTCAGGATCACGTCCACTTCCCCGTCCCTTTTTACCCGCCTTCTTCATCTTACACGATATATATGACTTTAATATATATGAGTTTGAAAACTTAACAGTATTTCTTCCTATTCTGCAACTGTGCAGAGTACACAGAATAGGCTGCTAAACTGCGGTGACACACACTGAATGGAATATGTGACTTTAATATTTGAGTTTGAAAACTTAACAGTATTTCTTCCTATTCTGCAACTGTGCAGAGTACACAGAATAGGCTGCTAAACTGCGGTGACACACACTGAATGGAATAAGTGACTTTAATATTTGAGTTTGAAAACTTAACAGTATTTCTTCCTATTCTGCAACTCTGCAGAGTACACAGAATAGGCTGCTAAACTGCGGTGACACACACTGAATGGAATAAGTGACTTTAATATTTGAGTTTGAAAACTTAACAGTATTTCTTCCTATTCTGCAACTCTGCAGAGTACACAGAATAGGCTGCTAAACTGCGGTGACACACACTGAATGGAATAAGTGACTTTAATATTTGAGTTTGAAAACTTAACAGTATTTCTTCCTATTCTGCAACTGTGCAGAGTACACAGAATAGGCTGCTAAACTGTGGTGACACACACTGAATGGAATAAGTGACTTTAATATTTGAGTTTGAAAACTTAACAGTATTTCTTCCTAGTCTGCAACTGTGCAGAGTACACAGAATAGGCTGCTAAACGGCGGTGAAACACACTGAATGAAATATGTGACTTTAATATTTGAGTTTGAAAACTTAACAGTATTTCTTATAATTCTGGAACTGTACAGAGTACACAGAATAGGCTGTTAAACGGCGGTGAAAGACACTGAATGGAATATGTGACTTTAATATTTGAGTTTGAAAACTTAACAGTATTTCTTACTATTCTGCAACTCTGCAGAGTACACAGAATAGGCTGTTAAACGGCGGTGAAAGACACTGAATGGAATATGTGACTTTAATATTTGAGTTTGAAAACTTAACAGTATTTCTTATAATTCTGGAACTGTACAGAGTACACAGAATAGGCTGTTAAACGGCGTTGAAACACACTGAATGGAATAAGTGACTTTAATATTTGAGTTTGAAAACTTAACAGTATTTCTTCCTAGTCTGCAACTGTGCAGAGTACACAGAATAGGCTGCTAAACGGCGGTGAAACACACTGAATGAAATATGTGACTTTAATATTTGAGTTTGAAAACTTAACAGTATTTCTTACTATTCTGCAACTCTGCAGAGTACACAGAATAGGCTGTTAAACGGCGGTGAAAGACACTGAATGGAATATGTGACTTTAATATTTGAGTTTGAAAACTTAACAGTATTTCTTACTATTCTGCAACTCTGCAGAGTACACAGAATAGGCTGTTAAACGGCGGTGAAAGACACTGAATGGAATATGTGACTTTAATATTTGAGTTTGAAAACTTAACAGTATTTCTTATAATTCTGGAACTGTACAGAGTACACAGAATAGGCTGTTAAACGGCGTTGAAACACACTGAATGGAATATGTGACTTTAATATTTGAGTTTGAAAACTTAACAGTATTTCTTATAATTGTGGAACTGTACAGAGTACACAGAATAGGCTGTTAAACGGCGGTGAAAGACACTGAATGGAATATGTGACTTTGATATTTTAGTTTGAAGACTTAACAGTATTTCTTCCTATTCTGCAACTGTGCACAGTACACAGAATGTGCTGCTACACTGCGGCGAAGCACACTGAATGGAATATGTGACTTTGATATTTGAGTTTGAAGACTTAACAGTATTTCTTCCTATTCTGCAACTGTGCACAGTACACAGAATGTGCTGCTACACTGCGGCGAAGCACACTGAATGGAATATGTGACTTTGATATTTTAGTTTGAAGACTTAACAGTATTTCTTCCTATTCTGCAACTCTGCACAGTACACAGAATGTGCTGCTAAACTGCGGCGAAGCACACTGAATGGAATATGTGACTTTGATATTTTAGTTTGAAGACTTAACAGTATTTCTTCCTATTCTGCAACTCTGCACAGTACACAGAATGTGCTGCTACACTGCGGCGAAGCACACTGAATGGAATATGTGACTTTGATATTTTAGTTTGAAGACTTAACAGTATTTCTTCCTATTCTGCAACTCTGCACAGTACACAGAATGTGCTGCTAAACTGCGGCGAAGCACACTGAATGGAATATGTGACTTTGATATTTTAGTTTGAAGACTTAACAGTATTTCTTCCTATTCTGCAACTCTGCACAGTACACAGAATGTGCTGCTAAACTGCGGCGAAGCACACTGAATGGAATATGTGATTTTGATATTTTAGTTTGAAGACTTAACAGTATTTCTTCCTATTCTGCAACTCTGCACAGTACACAGAATGTGCTGCTAAACTGCGGCGAAGCACACTGAATGGAATATGTGACTTTGATATTTTAGTTTGAAGACTTAACAGTATTTCTTCCTATTCTGCAACTCTGCACAGTACTCAGAATGTGCTGCTAAACTGCGGCGACGCACACTGAATGGAATACGTGACTTTGATATTTTAGTTTGAAGACTTAACAGAATGTGCTCTAATCTGCAACTTTGCACACTAAACAGAATGTGCTCTAATCTGCAACTTTGCACACTAAACAGAATGTGCTCTAATCTGCAACTTTGCACACTAAACAGAATGTGCTCTAATCTGCAACTGTGCACACTAAACAGAATGTGCTCTAATCTGCAACTTTGCACACTACACAGAATATATATATTTTTTTTTTTTTTTTTTGTTTTTTTCCCCCCACACCAAATAACCTGCTGCCCCCACACACAGTAGTCCTAAAAAGGACTTTTGGTTCTTTTTTTTTAACAATTTTTGTTTTTTTCCTCCCTACACTGCCTTTCCCTTCCTATCCTCAGCTCTCCCTGGCTCAGACTGAGCCGAACTCGATGGTCAGGTGCTATACAGCACCTGACCACGGGTTCTGGCCAGCCAATCAGTGTAATGCCAGCAGCCAACATGGCTGCTGGCATTACACCGATGTCAGAGCCTCCCTGCACGTTTATTGGCTGCGCAGCAGGCGCAAAACGTGCGGGGAGGAGACACGAACATGGCGGGCGAGCATATGCGGTACTCGTACGAGTACCGCCATGTGCCGAGCAGAGCGATGCTCGAGCCGATCCGAGCATCGGCCGAGCATGCTCGCTCAACACTACTAGGGAGGCATGAAATGCATTATAACACACTGTGATGGATACCTCGCTGACACTCAGAGAAGGGAATAAGAGAAGGAGGGTGGGTTCTCAAAAGAAGTGAATAGGGAGGGGCAGGCCCATAGTTGTTATACAGGCCTCTAACCCTTCCCACAAATGGAGGCATGGCCTTTTACTTGTATATTTGTGGTCGGGGCCTACAGCAGGAAAATGGGAGATAGTAGTGTGGGGAGGAGTAGATGATGAGCACCTCTTTATCTTACCCACTGACCAGCTTTTCACATGGCAGGATGTACTTATACCCCATAGCACTTACTCATTCTCTGTTCCACTTACCGTCCTCTAGACTGTAAGCTCTCACGAGCAGGGCCCTCTCATCCTTTCCATGTTTCATTTGTACTGTTTAATATCTCTGTATGTCTATTCCCAGTTGCACAGCTCTGTGGAATTAGTTGGTGCTATAGGAATAAAGAATAATAATAATAATCAGGTGTATCTGAAGTCTAGGTGAGAGGGCCTAATCTCAAGCATGCAGACGTCAGCCTGATTAGAGGCCAAAAGGAGGCAAAAGGTGAGATAACACAGTTATTGCATGAGAAAAGAGAGGGATAGTTGAATTTCATGCTGGGGGTCAGGAATGTATTTTGCAAAACATGATTACTGCCAGAGGCCCAGCATTTGTATGCTATGTACTGGGACTCCATTTTTGAGATAGGTGAGGCGGCTCTGAAAAGTGTAACCTGAGTAAAGGTCCAAGTCAATGTGTAATCTGGAAAGTAGCATCCTGATGTAACTAATGAAAGAAGAGGTTTTAAAGGTACTATCAGCTACAGTTAATAGGTTCCAGAATCTGGGTAGACTGATACCAATGAGTAGGTTATTACATAGTAACATAGTAACATAGTAGATAAGGCTGAAAAAAGACATGCGTCCATCAAGTCCAGCCCATGCCAATAACACCCCTGTTGATCCAGAGGAAGGCAAAAAAAAGCCCTCTGGAGCAATTTCCAGTGTAGGTGTGTGTGTGTGTCAAATAGTTCCCCGGCTCAATATCCTATTTGCTTTGAAGCCATCTGTCATAACTGTCAATATTGTTCTGTGCTAGATAGGCATCCATTGCTTTTTTGAATGCAGTTACATTATCTGCAAGCACAACATCCCGAGGCAAAGAATTCCATAGCCTTACCGCCCTTACTGTAAAGAATCCCTGCCTGTGTTTTAGTCGAAAGCGCCTTTCCTCAAGTCTTAATGGATGACCTCTTGTTCTTAGCTCAGCTCTTTGCATAAATAATTCATTGGATAGTTTCTTCTCTAATGTAAACAAACCCAGTTTGGCTAGTCTCTCTTTGTAACTCAGATCCTTCAATCCCTTTATCAGTTTTGTTGCACGTCTCTGCACCTTTTCCAGTTCGGTAATGCCTTTTTTTATAACAGGCGCCCAAAATTGTACTCCATATTCAATATGAGGCCTAACCAAGGATTTATACAGAGATAGGATAATATTAGCATCCCTTGCTTCTACACCTCTTTTTATGCAGGCTATACAGGGCACCATTAGTCAAAGGTGGGGTAGGGGATGCTGAAACCTAAGTGGAGTTGTTATGTTTTGGACTGGGCTAGGTAAAGTGAGAAGAAATTGTGATGTCTGGTAAGGTCTGACTTTTTTTTTTTAAAGGGGCTATGACTGCTGGAAAGAGAGAATTTGCTAGGTCTTAAAAACCCAAAGAAGTCCAGTTTTTCGACAGATGGATCTGGAATTTTCCTTCTTTCTGAGGGAACAGATATGCAATAAATATCAGGCTCCACAGAAGCAGCCTTTGGTGCTGAAGTTATTACAATTGGTCGGTTTTACCTAAGAAATGAATAGATCTACCGAGTTTGTCCAATGGGAGTAGGGGGTTGACTGATGAAGGGGGGATGGACAGTAAACAGGTTTGTTTGGGATGATAGATTGAATGCAGAAAAGTGCAGGGGCAGACGCTTGAGGAACGTGAATCAGACGCATAAATCTGGCAGGAGGTGGTTTTGAGCAAAATAATTTGTTCTCTAATGTGCTCCAGTTTACTACGACATTAAAGTGGGCATTGAAGGCTGCAGTTTTGGTGGAGAAAGAGTGATGATATTCATAGAAGGATGAAACTCCAAATATATAGCCTAAGTCTACAATAATAAATAGGTACTGGTCAAGTTTGTGTCTTCTGTGAACATAAAATGTATCTGAATATGCTAAATGCTAGGACTGATTTTGGTATACTGAGTGTTTTTTTGCCAGTTGAGAGGCTCCAGATTTCATGACAATTAATACATCTCCACATGAGATGGTTTTATTTTCTGGGATGTCCTGGGAAGCAATGAGTAATGACAGGAAATTTACATTCTTACCTTCTAGGATGCATTTGCATAAATAATTGGTGACTAGATTAGCTGGAATAACTCTTGAAGGATGAGATGATACTTGGGTTCACTGTGGGTGGGAGGGCTTGCATGGAGAATGATGCTTGAGGTTGATGGTTTTCTATCTTTCTGAGATGGGACTCAATCTCAGAGACTACTGAGGTGCGGTTGGTGAGAAGGTTACGTATTTATGACAGTTGCGGTTGCTCTTGAAGCAAAGTGGGTCTATTAGGTGACAAGTAGGATGATGGGGGGGGGGGTAATTTGTGGAATAATTCTGCTTTCCTTGTCAGAGGCTGAGTATGGTGAGCAGCAGGTTTAGTTTTTGCATTAATTTTGTAATATTCCATTCACTAATGGAGGGTGGGGTGTTAAACAGTCTTGATTGAAGGCTAGGTAGACGGTGGTGATGGTGATCATGAATCTGAGACCTATCTAGTATTCAAGGAATTAAAAGCCCTATTCAAGTCAGTGGGAATTTTTATTTACTCTCTAAAGTGTAGCTGGTTTGCTCCTAATTTGCACCACTTTCCATAATACATCAGCCCACTGTGCTTTTTTCTAAACCTGCTGCTCACCAGTTCCTCTTAAAGTGACAATATGTCCTTTTAAATCAGGAAACAGTGAAACAAAATTCACATTCCAGGGCTATACTGAATCAGGTGCTGTCCTGCAGAATGACATTTTCAAAATCCTGATTTGCTCTCTTATCCCTACATTACCTCTCCCACTCACTGACACTACTCAGCAATGCATTACCCACCTCCCCTAGCACTGACTTCCTGTCTTATCACTACATTACCTCCCCACTCACTGATACTGCTCAGCAATGTATTACCCACCTCCCCTAGCACCGACTTCCTGTCTTATCTCTACATTACCTCCCCACTCACTGACACTGCTCAGCAATACATTACCCACCTCCCCTAGTGCTGACTTCCAGTCTTATCCCTACATTACCTCTCCCACTCACTGACACTATTCAGCAATGCTTCAGCCTCCTCCTTTAGCACAAACTTTCTGTTTTATCCCTACATGACCTCCATCCACTCACTGACACTGCTCAGCAATGCATTACCCACCTCCCCTAGCACTTCCTATCTTATCCCTATATTACCTCCCCCACTCACTGACACTGCTCAGAAATGCATTACCCACCTCACCTAGAACTGACTTCCTGTCTTATCCCTACATTACCTCCCCACTCACTGACACTGCTCAGCAATGCATTACCCACCTCACCTAGAACTGACTTCCTTTCTTATCCCTTCATTACATCCCTCACTCACTGACACTGCTCAGAAATGCATTACCCACCTCACCTAGAGCTGACTTCCTGTCTTATGCTACTTTTATTTATTGCCATATAACTTGACAAATACATTAGAATACATTAGATAAGTAAACCTCATCTGCCTTTCTCCACACATTTACTCAGTGTATTCAAATCTTTCTGCAGAGAAAAAGTATAAAGCTCTGTGTGTATTTTCTTACACAGCTTAATGCCCTCAGCAAAGATTGAAACGTTATGTTCAGTTCCCACTTCTAGATCAATAATAAACAAATGAAAATTCACTGAGCACAGGACTGAACCCTGTAGACCAACTTGAAAATGTTTTATTTATAACTCATTGCCATTTATCATTTAACCAGTTCCCTATACATGAACAGCAGTGTTTCTCAACTCCTGTCCTCAGGACCCACTAACAGGCCAGGATGTGATGATTTCCTTGTTAGAGCACAGGTGAGTTAATCAATGTGAATGATCCTCTGATCACATGATTTACTGGTTAGAGCACAGGTGAGTTAATCAATGTGAATGACCCTCTGATCACATGATTTCCTTGTTAGAACACAGGTGAGTTAATCAATGTGAATGAGCCTCTGATCCCATGATTTCCTTGTTAGAGCACAGGTGAGTTAATCAATGTGAATGAGCCTCTGATCACATGATTTCCTTGTTAGAACACAGGTGAGTTAATCAATGTGAATGAGCCTCTGATCACATGATTTCCTTGTTAGAGCACAGGTGAGTTAATCAATGTGAATGAGCCTCTGATCACCACACCTGTGCTCTAGCAGAGAAATCCCTAAGTCCTGGCCTGTTAGTGGGTCCTGCGGACAGGAGTTGTGAAACATTGTTATAGAGCAGTGTTTCTCAACTCCTGTCCTCAGGACCCACTAACAGGCCAGGATTTGATGATTTCCTTGTTAGAGCACAGGTGAGTTAATCAATATCAATGAGTCCTGGCCTGTTAGTGGGTCCTGAGGGCAGGAGTTGAGAACCACTGGATGAGACAGATATGAGATGAGATAGATATGAGTATGAGATGAGATAGATATGAGTATGAGATGAGATAGAAATGAGTATGAGATGATATGAGATGAGATAGAAATGAGATGAGACAGAAATGAGATGAGATAGAAATAGATAAGAGGTAGAGAGAGAGAGAGATGTGAGAGAGAGATAGATATGAGAGAGACTGATACGAGATTTTTTACTGCATTCATACTTGAGTAATAATATCATTATTTTGCATGTATATATCTAACCTGTTGTATGTCACAGTATCAAAGACATTTGCAAAATGCAAGTATACTATATCAGCTGTAACCACTGTCCACATTACTACTTACTCTTTTATAAAATGCAGGTAAATTAGTTTGACTGCAAGAACATGAGTTGCTTAAAATTGCATATTGTTTTCCAGCTGTTCTATTGTCTATGGCAATACGAATGCCTTTTATAAGCACATTTAAGGCATGGACTTGTAAACTCCTGAGGTTAATTAGATTTAATTTTATACTTCAGAGATGTTTTTATCAGAGTGTCTAATAGACTTTTTTTTTTAACTCTCACTGTTTTGAGGCTTATAGAATGCAATGTTATTTTATATATGGATAAACCTTTTTAAATAATATGAATGAGTTATTTATATTGTATAGTTTTGTTAACTTGTCTTTATTTTCATTTGTTTATTTAATACTCTTGAGGAAGTAGATATCTCACTCACAGCGGGTAGGGAACCGTGAGTGTGTGCTGACTCTGGTACAGATGGTTGTGTACGTAGCTGGAGTGCGGAGCTGGTGAGCGGTGACGGCGTTCCAGGAACTCCCTTGCTGCAGCCGAAGCTGGTTAGAGATGCTGGTCGCGAAACCAGATTGTTCCACCCCAGTTGGGCCAGGGTGCAACCATGACAGGAGTACCTGGGAACCATTGGAAACCAGGCCGGCAAGACAGACTGGATACAAAGCTGAGAGTGATAGGCAATAGGAATGGTTCGGAGAAGCCAAGGGTCAAGCCAGGAGGTGAGGTCAGGTGGAGCCAAGGGTGAAACCAGGAGTACAGATCAGGCGTAGTCAAACGGAGCCAAGGGTGAAACCAGGAGTACAGATCAGGCGTAGTCAAGGGAGCCAAGGGTCAAACCAGGAGTACAGATAGGAACTACAGTAGCAGAAGCAAGCTAATGCTCAGAATCCCAGAACAAATCCTAAACAAGTTCGTGGAACGGGCACCCTAAGCCTGGGGTAGCCCGTTTAAATATAGGAGGCAGCCAATGGAAGGAGCAGTGAGGGAGGCTCACCTAGGAGCTGCTCGTAATTGGAGGGGCTGGAGGAATGGGACTCCGGTCCGGATGCGTGCACATCTGCCAGGCTGAAGTCAGAAGCGCACTGCGCATGCGCGGCCTGACAGAGCCGCGGACCAGAAGAACCGCCACTGCTGCCGCGAGAGAGACAAGGCCGGGGGAAACAGGCAAGTGGTGACACCACCACTCCTCAACGGGAGGACTCCGGACGACTCAGCTTGGAGGGAAAGGCACAATGAAAGGCCCTCCGAAGGGCCGGGGCATGCAGGTCACAGGTGGGAACCCAGGAACGCTCCTCCGGGCCGTAGCCCTTCCAGTCCACGAGATACTGGAGGGCACCCCGAACCAAGCGGGGAGTCCAGGATCTTCCGTACAATGTACTCCTCCTGGCCATCAACTTGCACAGGGGGTACGGTCGCCGACTGAGGGGTATACCGTGTGCGCCGGAGCGGCTTAAGCAGGGACACATGAAAAGCATTAGAAACCCGCATGGAGGGTGGCAGATCCAGGGCGAAGGTCACCGGTGAGACTTGCGAGCGTATCCGAAAGGGCCCAATAAAAAGCGGTCCAAACTTTGAGGAGGGCTGACAGAGATGTAGATTCTTGGTGGAGAGCCACACCTCATCACCAACCACGAACTTAGCACCGGGGATACGCCGCTTGTCTGCTGCCTTCTTGTACCGGGTTGCGGCAGCTACGAGGTTCGAGCGGATCCGTTGCCAGTGTGTCTCCAGATCATCCACATGAGAGTCTCCGGCAGGTACACGAGAGGAGGATGAGAGCGGTAGTGCTGTGGGGTTGAATCCACCAGCAGAGCACTGGAGAGATTCATGGCGACAGCTATTAAAAGCGAATTCTGCTAGCGGAAGGAGATCTGTCCAGTTGTCATGAAGGGGTTCCACAAACAGCCGTAAGTACTGTTTGAGCGCTTGGTTAGTCATTTCAGTCTGTCCATTTGACTGGGGGTGATAGGCAGAACATAGGTGCACAGCCATGCCTAAGCGAGCACAAAAAGCTCTCCAGAATCGGGAGGTAAATTGGCTACCTCTGTCGGACACTATCTGGAGAGGGAGGCCGTGCAAACGGAAAATCTCCCGGAGGAAGACCTCGGCCAACTGCTGAGAGGTGGGCAGTTTGGGTAGAGGGATAAAATGCGCCTGACGAGAGAAGCGGTCCACTACAATGAGGATTACTGTGTTCTTCTTCGATGGAAGCAGATCCACTACAAAATCCATGGCGATGTGTGTCCAGGGAGAAGATGGTACGGGAAGCAGTTGGAGAAGGCCAGCCGGTTGGGAGCGAGGTCGTTTATGTCTGGCACAGTGATGACAGCCTAAGACAAAATCCTTTACGTCTTGCAGCATGGAAGGCCATCAAAACTGTCGTTGTACGAGGTCTAAGATATGATTGATCCCAGGGTGACCGGAGGTGGGTGACTGATGCGCCCACATAAGTACTTCTGGATGGAACTGAGCTGGAACAAAGAGGCATCCCATAGGACATGATGGATCCAAGTCTCCCTGGGCGTTTTGGATTTTGGCCAGTGTAGTAGTGGATAGTGCTGAGAGGACTTTACTGGACGGAAGAATAAGTTCTGGCGATACACTTGAGGCAGGAGCGGCGTACAAACGGGACAGGGCATCGACCTTGATGTTTTTAGTGCCTGGGATGTAAGTGATGATAAACTGGAAACGGGAAAAGAAAAGGGCCCATCGGGCTTGGCAAGACGTGAGACGCTTAGCGGTCTCTAGGTACTGTTGTTACAGTTTTTACGACACTCAGACCAAGTTTAGAAATAAAACACAGTTTTATTGAGGTAAAATTAAGGAACAGCGCCCCTGGGGGCCAGAATAGGTAATAGCAGTAAGGCAAGTAATGGATGAACTACAAGCCCAATGTAGCAGGAGCAGGTCACATGAGCATAAACACAAGATAAAGGGTAAAAACCCAATTCAAATACTCAGTCTCTGTGGTGGTGATTAGGCCTACGCTCGGTTCAGTCCCAGAGTAGTGAAGAAAGCAAGCTCAAGCAGTGTGACTGAACTGAATCACAACCAGATAGCTGAATCGTAATGCCCAATAGTATAGTAAGGACCAACTGGAGCTGGAGCCAATACCCCCACTGGGGTGCGATAACGGAGGAAAGACACTGCCAGAGTCAATAGAGCCAGAACCAGGAGCACCCCTAGGTGCGGTAACCGGGGAGACACTGCATATGCAAATGGAACTGGAGCCAGGAGCACCCCTTAGGTGCGGTAACGGAGGAGACACTGCACAAGCCAATATACCATGAGCCAAATGCACTCCCAGGTGTGATCTGATAGAACAACACTGTGAGCAATAGAAGACCAGAGCCAAGGCACCCTTCCGGTGCCAGAATGGAGCAACACACTGCTAGAGTAACGGAACACCCAATAACACCACGCGGTGCGACCACTCTTAAGGAACGAGCACCTAGATATCGGTAATGCTCTGCAGTGTAAACGGGTAGGCTCAGTGATGGAGGCAACAAGCTCAACAAGTGTTAAACGGCTCAGGATCAGAGGCAACAAGCTCGGCAAGTGTATATAGACAGGCTCGGTAACGGAGGCAGCAAGCACAGCAAGTGTTCTCTGACAGACTCGGTACAGAGGCAACAGCTCGGCAGGTACTCTCTGGCAGGCTCGGTAACGGAGGCAACAGACAGGCTCAATAATGGAGGCCACAGTAACCACAGGGGGCGTGATCAGTCAGGGCAAGCTGCGAGCAAGCTTCAGAATGTCGCCGGGCAAGAGCCCAGAGTATGCAGGAATACTGGAAGCAACACGGAGCAGGAACGTCAGTCAGAGCCGGGTCAATCACGGAGCAGGAACGTCAGCCGGAGCCAGGTAAATCATGGAGCAGGAACATCAGCCAGAGCCGGGTCAATCACGGAGCAGGAACGTCAGCCAGAGCCGGGTCAATCACGGAGCAGGAACGTCAGCCAGAACCGGGTCAATCATGGAGCAGGAACAGCAGAGTAGTCAGACGAGCCGAGTCGGTACACAGGAATGCAGGAACACAGCAACAAAGGCGCAGGAACAGGAACACCACGAAAGGGCACCTGACAGATGTCATAGGCCCAGTATATAAAGGGACACCCTGGGCGGGCCAATCAAGCTCCGCCAATGAAGGAGCGCCACCACAGAGAGTGACAAGGAATCACGGAGACTGTGATAGTACCCCCCTCTCAAAGACCCCCCTCCCCTGGTCGAGGATCTGGGTTTCTGAGGATATTTATAGTGAAAATTGTGCAGTAATCTTGGAGCATGAAGGTCCCTCTGGTCGACCCAAGAACGCTCTTCAGGCCCGTAACCCTTCCAGTGGACCAAATACTGCAATTTACCTCTAAACCTCCTGGAATCAATAATGCTCTGTACTTTGTACTCCTCTTGGCCCTGAACATCCACCGGCCCAGGAACCACCGGAGTGGTAGTATAGCGGTTGCATACCAAGGGCTTCAATAGTGACACATGGAACACATTGTGAATGCGCATAGATGCCGGGAGTTCTAGTGCGTAAGCCACGGGGTTAACTTTGCGGGTAACTCTGAACGGACCAATGAACCGGGGTGCCAATTTGTTGGATGGCACTTGCAGATTGAGATTTCTGGAGGAGAGCCATACCCTGTCCCCAACCTGGAAGGAGACCGCTGGCAGCCTTCTACGATTGGCATGCCGCTGATGTCTCTGGAAAGACTGGCTGAGGGACCTCTGCACCTGTGCCCAAGTGGAGCGGAGCTGCTCAATATGCTCGTCCAGAGCTGGAATCTGCTGTGACTGAAATGAGTCCGGGAGCAGACACGGCTGGAACCCATAATTGATGAGAAATGGGGAGCTCCCGGACGATGAATTAACTGCACAGTTCCTGGCAAACTCCGCCCACAGCAACAGGTCGGCCCAATTGTCATGATGATCAGTCACAAAGCCGCACAGAAACTGCTCCAGTCCCTGATTGGCACGCTCAGTGTCCCCGTTGGTCTGGGGATGGTAGGCGGAGGAGAAGGACAGTTGTATGCCCATTTGGCTACAGAATGCCCTCCAGAATCTCAACACGAACTGACTCCCTCGGTCTGATACTATCACTCTGGGAACCCCATGCAAGCGGAACACCTCTCTGGCAAAAACTACTGCCAGTTCCTGGGCTGAGGGAAGACCAGAGAGGGGCACGAAGTGAGCCATCTTTGAGAACCTGTCTACCACCATTAAGATAAATGTATAGCCCTTAGATACCGGCAACTCTCCCAAAAAATCAATAGATATGTGGGACCATGGGCGTTCACCATTAGGCACTGGTTAGAGTAGGCCCACTGGGAGATGTCTGGGGGTCTTAGCGTGGGCACAGGTGGCACAGGCTACAGTAAAAGCGGAGCAATCAGCCTTAAGGGAGGGCCACCAAAACACCTGTGAGAGAGACCATACCAGCTGATCCCTCCCAATGTGCCCAGCTGCCTTAGAAGAGTGACAAGTCTCAAGCAAACGGGTACGGAAAGGCTCATCCACAAAGCACTTGCCAACTGGGGCTTCAGGAGGTGCCTGTGCTTGAGATGCCAAAATTTGCTCCCCCAGTGGTGAAGTGATACTCGTGCATATTGTTGCCAGAATCCAATCTGGCTGAATATTAGGTACCGGGGCTTCATCCCTCTCAATGTCCGGGCTAAACTGTCTGGATAGGGTGTCTGCCCTAACGTTCTTAGAACCTGGCAAGTAGGACACTATAAAATTAAACCGAGACAGGAATAGTGCCCACCTAGCCTGACGGGAGGACAGCCTTTTAGCCTCTGAGAGATAAATCAAATTTTTATGGTCAGTAAGAATTAACACCGGGGTTCTTGTGCCTTCCAATAAGTGTCACCATTCTTTTAATGCCAGGATGATAGCCAACAATTCCCTATCACCAATCTCGTAATGGCTTTGGGGACTAGAGAGCTTTTTGGAAAAGAACCCACAAGGTCTCAGATTGCCACCCTCTTTGGGGCGTTGCGAAAGAACTGCCCCCACCCCAACTTCAGAGGCATCGACCTCCAGTGTAAAGGGCAGGGTGGGATTGGGGTGGGGCAGTATAGGAGCGGAGGTAAAAGCAGATTTAAGTGTCTCAAAGGCCATCTCAGCTGCCTCAGACCATTGAGAGGGATTAGCGCCCTTGTGTGTGAGGTCAGACAGAGGTTTCACAATGGTAGAGAAATTCTGAATACATTTTCTATAATAATTGGCAAAGCCCAAGAACCGTTGAATAGCTTTTAACCCTTTGGACCATGGCCACTGTAGGACTGCTGCCAATTTCTCTTGGTCCATGGCAATGCCATCCTTAAATATCACAAAACCCTGGAAGGGTACTTTGGAACGGTGAAACTCACATTTTTCTAATTTACAGAACAATTTGTTCTTGCGTAAACGGAGCAATACTTCCGACACATCCTGGATGTGTTGAGTTAGGTTGGCAGAGTGTATCAATTTATCGTCAAGGTATACAACCACACAGGACTGTAGCATGTCACGGAGGATGTTATTGATCAACTCTTGAAATACAGCAGGTGCATTACATAATCCAAAATGCATCACTAAGTATTCATAGTGCCCCAACCTAGTATGGAATGCCGTTTTCCACTCATCTCCGGCCCTGATCCTTATCAGGTTGTAGGTGGCCCGTAGATCGAGTTTAGTAAATATAGAAGAGCCCTTCAACCTGTCAAATAACTCTGTAATGAATGGTATGGGATACGCATTCTTGGACATGAGCTTATTCAGTCCCCGGTAATCAATACATGGTCGTAATTCGCCATTTTTCTTTTTCACAAAAAAAACCCCTGCACCTGCCAGAGAGGATGATTTGCGAATGATTCCCCTTTTGAGGGCATCCTCAATGTACTCCTCCATGGCCCTGTTCTCTTCACAGGCCAACGGGTATGTCCTGCCCCTAGGAGGCACCACCCCCGGGGGCAAATCAATAGCACAATCATATGGCCTATGCTGCGGCAATGCGCTAGCCTCTCCTTTACTGAATACGTCACTGAACTTGCTATATTCAGTTGGCACGGAGGGAGAGGTACACATAATCTTGACCAAGTGTGACAAACAGTGATTAGTGCAGTACTCAGACCATGACTTAACCTCACATCTTTGCCAATCAAACTGGGGGTTGTGCAGCAATAACCATGGGAACCCCAGAATAACTGCATGATGGGGTGAGTATATAATTTGGAAATGCACCTCCTCCCTGTGGAGAGCCCCAATCGACATAGAGATAGGAGTTGTTTCCATAGTGATGAAAGCTGGTTCTAACGGTCTACCGTCAATGGCCTCAATGGCTAGCGGAGTATCTCTTTTAGACAATGGAATATTGTGCTGTTCAGCAAAGGAACGGTCCATGAAATATCCTGCTGTGCCAGACTCTACCAGAGCCAGTACCTCCACAGCTTGGTCACCCAGGAGGAAACTCACCTGGATGGTGGGTTTTTGTGTACAGTAGCCTGGGGACGATTGTACTCCACCTAGGGCCTGTCCCCCAAGGTACCCTAGGTGCGTGCGTTTCCCGGCCGTACCGGGCAAGTGTGTAGTATGTGCCCATCTTTGCCACAATATAAACATAAACCCTGCCTTTTACGGTGTGCCCGCTCCTCCTTTGAAAGTCTAGTGAACCCTAGTTGCATAGGCTCACTTGGTTCGGATACTCGATCAGGAGGATTGGGAGGTGAGGGTGGGTTTAAAGGACTACCGTGCCCATAGTTCCTGGATTTTGCCCTTTTTGCCAGGCGCCTCTTGCGAATGCGAGTCAATAAGCATGACATAGTCGATATACTCGTCTATGTCACTGGGTACATCTCTGGCCGCAATCTCATCTTTAATGGAATCAGACAACCCCTGAGAGAAGGCTGCCACCAGAGCCTCATTTTTCCAGCCTACCTCTGCTGCCAGTATCCGAAATTCTATGGCATAATCGCCTACCATACGATCGCCCATTTGTATTTCCATCAGTTTTTTGGCAGCAGAGGCGGTTCTCCCAGGTATCTCGAATACTCTCCGAAACTTCCTTACAAACTCATTGAAGTTTAGAGTACATGGGTTGGCATTCTCCATAAGGGGTTTGCCCACATCAGGGCTTTACCCGTTAATAGAGATATCATGAACCCCACCTTGCTACGGTCATTCGGGAAGGCATGAGGTGTCAGTTCTAAGAATATCTCTAATTGGATAATAAACCCCCTACACAGGGCAGGTTCGCCATTGTATCTTAACGGTAACGGCGCTGCCGCCGTTAGACTTCTGGAATGTGCAACAAATTGCCCAGCCTGATTATCTGGTGTCGGAACTGGGGTGACCACCGGATTTTGGTTAGGTTTATCGAGGTGTACCGTACGTTCCAGTAATGTCTGCATGGCCAGTGCCAGCTGGTCCAAGCGTTGCTCATGGACATCCATCCTCCAATGGAGGTTCTGTGTGTTACCGTCACCCTTACCATCTGAGGTCATGGCCCTTTCGTACTGTTACGGTTTTTACGATACTCAAACCAAGGTTAGAAATAAAACACAGTTTTATTGAGGTAAAATTAAGGAACAGCGCCCCTGGGGGCCAGAATAGGTAATAGCAAGTAAGGCAAGTAATGGATGAACTACAAGCCCAATGTAGCAGGAGCAGGTAACATGAGCATAAACACAAAATAAAGGGTAAAAACCCAATTCAAATACTCAGTCTCTGTGGTGGCGATTGGCCAACGCCTGGTTCTATAAACAGTCCCAGAGTAGTGAAGAAAGCAAGCTCAAGCAGTGCGACTGAACTGAATCACAACCAGATAGCTGAATCGTAATGCCCAATAGTATAGTAAGGACCAACTGGAGCTGGAGCCAATACCCACACTGGGGTGCGATAACGGAGGAGAGACACTGCCAGAGTCAATAGAGCCAGAACCAGGAGCACCCCTAGGTGCGGTAACCGGGGAGACACTGCATATGCAAATGGAACCGGAGCCAGGAGCACCCCTTAGGTGCGGTAACGGAGGAGACACTGCACAAGCCAATATACCGTAAGCCAGATGCACTCCCAGGTGTGATCTGATAGAACAACACTGTGAGCAATAGAAGACCAGAGCCAAGGCACCCTTCCGGTGCCAGAATGGAGCAACACACTGCTAGAGTAACGGAACGCCCAATAACACCACGCGGTGCAACCACTCTTAAGGAACGAGCACCTAGATATCGGTAATGCTCTGCAGTGTAAACGGGTAGGCTCGGTGATGGAGGCAACAAGCTCAACAAGTGTTAAACGGCTCAGGATCGGAGGCAACAAGCTCGGCAAGTGTATACAGACAGGCTCGGTAACGGAGGCAACAAGCACAGCAAGTGTTGCCATCTTCGGCGGGGAGAGCAGAAACATCCTTCCTCTGGGTGGTTGGGTCACAGGCTGGTGATCAATCAGACAATCGTTAGGATGATGCGGAGGAAGGCGTTCGGCCTGGACCTTGGAAAACACATCACGGAAGGTGTGGTAGACAGTAGGCAATGTTTCTAGAGAGCACAAGGCAGCAGACCCTGACAGGTGGAAGGAGATCGGGTTCACAGGAAGGCAGTTTGTGAAGCAGGACTTGCTCCATCGCTTGAGATCGCTGGTCTGCCAATCAAACACAGGATTGTGGTGCCGAAGCCAAGGGAGTCCCAGGACGACCGGGGCAAACGGGTAGGACACCAAGTCAAACACCACCTGTTCCGAGTGAAGTACCCCAGTAGTGAGGACTAGAGGCTCAGTTTCCTGAGTGATTCTTCCTGTGCCCAAGGGTCCACCATCCAATGTGGAGACAAGCACAGGGGCCTTCTTTGACCGACAGGGCACGCCATGGGCTTGGGCCCAAACACCATCGATGAAAAGCCCAGAGGCTCTGGAGTCGACAAAAGCGGCCATAGTAATAGTATGGGCGGCCCACTGGATAGTCACAGGAACAAAGACCCTAGACCGGCCATGGGGAGGCTGATGGTTTGGGCTTAGGCGACCGCCTCGGGAATTGGCTTAGTGGTGTCTTTTCCCGGACGGATGGGGCATTGTCGCAGCATATGACCCGCCTGCCCACAGTATAGACAGAGGTCTTTTCCTTTCTTCCTCAGATAGGCGGGTAACACCCCCGACTGTCTCTCCAGCAACCACCTGTCCAGGTCCAGGCACAAAGAAACGAGGTCTTCAAACCCATCAGGGATATCGTGAAAGGTCAAGGCATCTTTCAGGCGTTCGTTGAGCCCGCGCCGAAAAGCCGCCTTTAGGGCTCCCTGATTCCAGTCCATCTCGTAATAGAGTGTGCGGAATTCCCCGCGTACTGGCTGACAGATCTGGATCCTTGAAGCAAAGCCAAGAGGGCCATTTCTTCTGAGGAGCTTCTGCCGGGGACATCGAAGACGGCCCTGAAAGCGGCTATGAAGGAGTTGGAATCATCGAGCAAGGGCGAGTGCTGTTCCACCAGAGAAGATGCCCACGCCAATGCTTCCCCTTTAAGAAGTGAGATAATAAAAGAGACCCGAGCACCATGGGTACAGAAGGTCTGCGGCAGGGTTCGTAAATGAAGCTGACATTGGTTCAGGAACCCACGAAAGTCAGCTGGCCAGCCTGAAAATTTATCCGGAAGCAGGATACGAGGGGGAACGTACCCCAGAGGAGGAGTTGCCGTAATACCGGAGGCACTGGCGGTAGTGGAGTCAAACGCCGCCGTGGGCGAAGCGGTGGAGGAACGCAGGAGGTCCAGTACAGCGTCTAGTTTGTCTTCCAGGCTTCACAGGTGTGCTGCATGTGAGGCCAGTGCTCGCTCCTGCTCATCAACCCGTGCTGCCAAGCGAGATGTCTCGGCCGGATCCATTCCGGAGTGTCTGGCCCGTTCCAACTATCACATTCACAGCGGGTAGGGAACCGTGAGTGTGTGCCGACTCTGGTACAGATGCTTGTGTACATAGCTGGAGTGCGGAGCTGGTGAGTGTTGACAGGGTGCCAGGAACTCCCTTGCTGCAGCCGAAGCTGGTTACAGATGCTGGTTGCGAAACCAGATTGTTCCACCCCGGTTGGGCTGGGGTGCAACCAGGACGGGAGTACCTGGGAACCGTTGGAAACCAGGCCGGCAAGACAGACTGGATACAGAGCTGAGAGTGATAGGCAATAGGAATGGTTCAGAGAAGCCAAGGGTCAAGCCAGGAGGTGAGGTCAGGCGGAGCCAAGGGTCAAACCAGGAGTACAGATCAGGCGTAGTCAAACGGAGCCAAGGGTCAAACCAGGAGTACAGATCAGACGTAGTCAGCAGAGCCAAGGGTCAAACCAGGAGTACAGATCAGGCGTAGTCAAACAGAGCCAAGGGTCAAACCAGGTGTACAGATCAGGCGTAGTCAAACAGAGCCAAGGGTCAAACCAGGAGTACAGATCAGGCATAGTCAATGGAGCCAAGGGTCAAACCAGGAGTACAGATAGGAACTACAGTAGCAGAAGCAAGCTAATGCTCAGAAGCCCAGAACAAATCCTAAACAAGTTGTGGAACAGGCACCCTAAGCCTGGGGTAGCCCGTTTAAATACAGGAGGCAGCCAATGGAAGGAGCAGTGAGGGATGCTCGCCTAGGAGCTGCTCGTAATTGGAGGGGCTGGAGGAATGGGACTCCGGTCCAGACGCATGCGCATCTGCCAAGCTGAAGGCAGAAGTGCACTGAGCATGCACGGCCTGACAGAGCCGCGGACCGGAAGACCGCCGCTGCCGCCGTGAGAGAGACGCAGCCGGGGGAAACAGGCAAGTGGTGACAGTAGAGCAGTATTTCTAAATTTCCTCAGCTGCAAGTACCCCTAAAGATATAAAAAAAGTTCATAAATACAGCAACACTCAATTGAATTTTATTGAAACATCATGTATAAACTCATTAAAGTGGAATTTTCAGATAATAGCAAGTCACCATGCATTCATTAAATGCATGGTGACTACATAGTAACATACATAGTAACATAGTAATTTAGGTTGAAAAAAGATTTGCGTCCATCTAGTTAAACCCTTTTCCTATTCCTGTTTACCATCGTTTAGCCAAAAGAAGGCAAACCCCCCCCCTCAATATAGCAATTTCAAATTCTGCCTTGAATGGGGGAAAAAATGTCATCTTGATTCCAAATGGCAATCAGATTTCTCCTTGGATCAACAAGCCCTAACTAAATATTAATCCCAATACTACCGTACATAGCCCTCTATGTTATGCTCTTTTAAATAAGTATCCAGGTCCCTTTTAAAGGCATCTAATGTATTCAATAGCATCACCTCCTCAGGCAGTGAATTCCATACCTTTATTGTCCTTACTGTAAAGAAACCCTTCTGCTGTTGTAGATTAAATCTCCTTTCCTCAAGTCTAAGCGGGTGGCCCCTTGTCCTTTGTACTGTTCTGTTAATGAACAGGTCTTTGGAGAGCCCTTTGTATGGGCCCTGAACATATTTATATAGTTATCATATCCCCTCTAAGACGCTATTTCTCTAGTGTGTACAAGTTTAACTTTTCCAGCCTTTCTTCATAACTGAAACTTTCCATTCCCCTTACTAGTTTTGTAGCCGTCCTCTGCACTCTTTCTAGTTCCATAATGTCCTTTTTCAGAATGGGCGCCCAGAATTGAACAGCATATTCTAGGTGGTGTCTTACCATGGACCTGTAAAGAGGCATAATTATATCTTCCTCCCTTTTAATACATGCCAATATCTTATTGGCCTTTGCAGCTGCCAGCAGGCACTGCATGCTACTGCTATTGTCTACCATAACTGCCAAATCCTTTTCATTTGCAGATTTCCCCAGAGAAACACCATTTAAACTATATGTTGCATTTTTATTATTACACCCAAAATGCATAACTTTAGACTTGTCTATATTGAATCTAATTTGCCATTTGCCTGCCCAGTTACTCAATTTGTCCAAATCCTCTTGTAATGAAAAAACATCCAGTTCAGACTTTATCACCTTACTTAATTTTGTGTAATTGGCAAACACTGATACATGGCTCCCTATGTCCTCTGGGAGGTCATTAATAAACAAATTAAAAAGAAGAGGACCTAGGACAGATCCCTGAGGTACTCCACTTATCACATTTATCCAACTGGAGAACTTGCCATTTACTACCACTCTTTGCATTCTATCTTTCAGCCAATTTCCAATCCACACACAAACATTTTCCTCTAGGCCGATTTCATTCAATTTGTACAGTAACCTCTTGTGTGGAACCGTATCAAATGCCTTAGCAAAGTCTAACTGGATCACATCAACCGCCGCTCCCGCATCTATATTATTACTCACTTTTTCATAAAATATGATCAAGTTAGTTTGACAAGACCTGTCTTTCACAAAGCCATGTTAGCTATTACTAATGATATTCCTGTTCCAGCAGAATTCTTGAATATATTCCCTTAGCAACCTTTCAAACAGCTTCCCTACCACAGATGTCATGCTTACAGGTCTGTAATTTCCTGGCTGTGACTTTGATCCCTTTTTAAATATGGGCACCACATCTGCTTTACACCAATCCATGGGCACCATACCTGAAATAAAAGAATCCCTGAAGCCAGGGTCTGGCTTAGCTCTTTAAGTACCTGTGGGTGTATACCATCTGGCCCCGGAGCTTTGTCTACCTTAACACCATTCAATTGTTTTAACACTTTTTCTTGTGTTAGCCAGTCCCATGTTTGCTGTGACTGTTCTGTAAAAATAGTTTGCAGATTCTTGTCCATTGGGTCTTCCTTGGTAAAAACAGAAGAAAACAAATTATTTAAAATATCTGCCTTCTCTCTGTCCTCCTTGACCATCTCAACCGTTTCAGATAACAAGGACCCAACATTATCAGACTTTAATTTTTTGCCATTAATGTATTTAAAGAATTTTTTGGGTTGCTCTTGCTCTCTTTAGCAATATTTTTTCCATTCTCCAGTCTAGCAAATTTAATAGCCTTTTTACAGGTTTTGTTGACATTTTTGTATTCTGCAAATGCCTCTGCTGATCCCTCAGCTTTGTAATGTTTAAATGCCGCTTTCTTGTTATTTATTTCATGAATTACTTTACTGGTTAGCCACATTGGTTTTAATTTGCTTCTTTTGTATTTGTTTCCTACAGGGATAAATTTATGTGTGTTTTTTTTGCAATGTTACTTTGAAGGCATTCCACTTACCTTCTGTGTTTTTTCCTGAAAATTTTTTATCCCAGTCAACGAGACCAAGGGATGAATTAAACCTGCTAAAGTTGGCCTTTTTAAAATTCAGTGTTTTGGTGGAACCCATACCAAATTGCTTTTTTTGAATTAATCTCAAATGATACCATGTTATGGTCACTATTCCCCAAGTGCTCCCTAATTTGGATGTTAGAGATAAGTTCTTCATTGTCAGTTATTACCAGATCCAGACATGCATTCCCTCTGGTTGAGGTCTGCACTAGTTGTGACAAAAAATTGTCATTCAACAAGTTCAGAAACTTACTGCTTTTAGCAGAATTAGCTGTTCCATTTTTCCAGTCTATTTCTGGATAATTAAAATCCCCCATAATAATAGTTCTCCCTATTTGAGAAGCCTTTTCTATTTGCATTAATAGCCTTGATTCTTCAAGGTCACAAATGTTTGGTGGTTTATAACAAATACCTACTAATATTTTCTGGGACTAGCTTGAAAATAGATGTCTTACCATAAAAAAATACATGTGTCTAAAGGAATCCATTCCGTTTGGAGACTGGAACCCAGACTAGAGTGCAGACATCTTGTCTGTGTGCATGCGCCGTCAGTCCCGGTCTCCATAGAGTAGGCTGCTTTGCACCATATGGTCACCGGAAGGGACTGACGTTGCAGGCTCACAGACCACACTAACCTGTCCGTCAGTCCCGAAACGGGACGGATTCCTTTAGACACATGTATTTTTTTATGGTAAGACATCTATTTTCAAGCTAGTCGCCATGCATTTAATGAATGACTGGCGACTGGCTATCATCTGAAAGTTCCGCTTTAAACCCCAAAACGTGAATGAAAATTTTTAGATAATAGTAGAACACAGCTCTCACCAGCAGGGGGCCCTCTGACCCTTCTGTTCTCCACATTTGATTTGTAGTATTATCACGGTGCCCGTGATCCTTTCTGTCACTCTCACTTGTGCTGCTCCCTGATTGGTTGAGCTGTGTTGGCCCACCCCTGGTGACCTTTTTTATTCTGGCCATTGGCACCTGTCAGGTGCCCTTTCGTGGTGTTTCAGAGCCAGTATTGCTGTTGCTGTGTTCCAGTGTTCCTGATCTCCTGTGTACCGACTTGGCCTGTACTGACTATGCTCCTGTGTTCCTGTTCCGTGATCCGACCCGGCCTGGCTGACTTCCTGCTTGTTGATTATCAGGCTTGTCTGCGAATCTCCTCCGTGATCTGACCCGGCCTGGCTGACATTTCTGCTCGTTGCTGATCCAGCTTGTCTGCGAATCTCCTCTGTGTCCTGACTTGGCCTGACCAACTACCTGCTCCTGGACTTGTTCCGGATTTCTGCCTCTCCAGTCTACAGCTCCTGTTGTTGCCTCGGCGACATTCTGATCGCTGCAGTGTGTGGATCTGAGCCTCTCGAGATTACTGTGTTTACCATTGCTGAGCCGCGTCTCCTGAGCTGAGCCTTCCGTTCTCCTTGTATTGTGAAGTATAGCTGAGTCTCATTGACACTTGCTGTGCCATATCGCTACTAGTGAGCCTCCGATCACTTGTGTTGCTTCCTTCTACCTCGCTGCCACTTTAACCCTTGCTAAGCCTTTGCCATATACTCTGCTTCTGCCGAGCCGGCCGCGTTGTGGGCCACGGTAGTCGGCGGCTCATAGTCATCTGCAGAGCAGTAGTTCTCCGTTACGCCAGTGGGCTATTGGCAAGCAGTGCAGCAACCGGTGGTCTCCGTTACGCCCGTGGGGCTATTGGCTCAAGCGATTCCAATACTGTTGGTCTCCGGTATACGCCCATGGGGGCTATTAACTCAAGCTATCACGATACTGTTGGTCTCCGTTACACCCGTGGGGGCTACTGACTCAAGCTATCACGATACTGTTGGTCTCCGTTACGCCCGTGGGGGCTATTGGCTCAAGCGATCCCAATACTGTTGGTCTCCGTTATGCCCGTGGGGGCTGTTGGCTCAAGCAATTCCAACACTGTTGGTTCCGTTATGCCCGTGGGGGCTATTGGCTCAAGCGATCCCAATACTGTTGGTCTCCGTTATATGTCTGTGGGGGCTACCAAACAACTACCCTGCAGCTTCAGTCTCAGTCGCAGCTCTTATCAACAGCGTTACACATTTAATGGACTTAAGGTGTTGTATGATCTAGCACCTACTGCAGTCTTGTTCACCAAGGGCGTGCCTAACACCACATTTGAGACTGATTACCCTTGTAATTACCATTTGTCTCCAGTCGCTGTTTTGCCTGCTCTGTATCTGTACTAAGATATATATTCCCTGTTCTGTATCCTGGTTCTGTGAAGACATATGTAGCCTATATTCTGCTATTCACAGTACTGCCTCTAGGGGGCAAGCTTGTTATTATTTTTTTGTGCTAATAAAATTGTATTTTATTCTAACCCTCTGTCTGAGTGTCTGAAAAACCGTTACAAGTATTTAACACCTCTGTATGTCCATTCCCTATTGTACAGCGCTGTGAAATTAGTTGGCACTATATAAATAAGAATAATAATAACACAGACACATACTCCCACAGACGAAAACACACACATATGAAACCATTCAAAAACACACTCACACACACAGCCACACACAACAGTAAGCAGGTTCACTCATTCATTAGCCTTAGGGTACAATGTAAGAAAGTGGAGCATTCTCTGTTCTGTTAATGCCATAAATGTATTTGTGACTTACAGGAGGCGAATATAGTCGTTGATTCATTTATTGGCTAACTAAACAGATTTAGGATTCAAGCTTTAAAGCCATCTCAGGCCTCTTCCTCAGGCATGTTATACAGATACATATGAAAACATCTCTCTTATACACAAGTACACATTGCATTGTTTATAATGGAAATCAGATATGAAAGCTCAATCAGTCAATGGCAGAGGAGAGTGTGTAAACTGGGCAGCCATTACATAAAAGGTTTAATTCCCACAGATCCAGTGTTAACAACAGAGACACCAGTGGGAGAACATTTTTGCCAAAATGGACATAGTGTCAGGGACATTACATTATGTTTTTTAAGAGTAGTAACCCCATTCAATATTTTCCATGGTTCACATATGTATAATTATATACATTTTTTAAACAAGTTTTATAGTTTAGATACCAAAGGATAAATAAATACACTTATTTATTTATGTTTTTAATATATATGTTTAATGTTTTATCATGTCATACAAATATTAGTTAATAAAAACAAAGAAAAAAGTGCTACAACGCTAGCAGGAAAGTCCGTTCAGGTATATCATGTTTGTATATACAATACAAGCCAGCAGCTAAAGGGTGGACTCACCAATAACCGAGGGTGCCCAGCTCAATAGGTTCTCCAAACCCAGGTATGTCAATCGTGTAGAAAAGAAGGAATTCAAGCGGCACTCCTGACAGCATACCAGTGTAGTAATAAAAACAATGATTTATTGATAATCTTAAAAAATGACATGGAGACATCCAACACAACAGGACACAACAAAGGGACGTGCAGGTAAACCTACATCGTCTAACGCATTTCACGCTTAAAAAAGCGCTTAATCATAGACATGTATGCACTGAAACAAAACACACAATATATAACCCTTGCAATTAAAATCTAAGTACAAACCGTAAGCACCTGATAACCTCCCGTTCAAATGGGCCAATCCCTGCACAAATCGACAAATCATGCCGAGAGTGCAAGCATTAACCCATTATGCACATAACAATGATATCTGAAACCGAAGCATAAGTGATACCTTCGTATCAAATCCACATATATATAAATATAGATATAAAAAAACCATATATAAATAAATCTATCTTTAAACGGCAACAAATTGTATAGATGTCACGTATATAAATCAAAGAGACACATAATGAAACTTCATGGATATACAGCCAGTTTTAAACAATATGGCTAATGTCCCATTCATGATTTAACCCCTGTGGATAACGAGTACCTAATTGGAAAATCCAAAAAGCTTCTCTTTTGTTAATCAAACTAAGCAAATCCCCTCCTCGCCACGGTAATTTAACCCTTTCAATACCTTGAAAGGATACACAACTTAAATCTCCATTATGCATTTCAGAAACATGTTTAGCAACAGCTGAAGTCTGATAATCCTTAGATATTTGGTAAAGATGTTCCCTGACTCTTATTTTTAAAGGACGTATAGTACGCCCCACATATTGAATGGAGCAAATACTACATGTAAAAAGATAGATAACATGATGCGTGTTGCAATTGATATAATCCTTAATTGTATATATTTTAGTATCAATTGTACACTTAAAATCTTTCGCAACACGCATCACAGAACAACATTTACAAGTACTGCTACCACATCTATAATTACCAGATACAGTAAGCCATGAACCTTGTCTGATGTTACTTCTAAAAAGGCTAGGAGATACAATATTACCTATAGTGATTCCTCTCCTAGCACTAAAACCACAACCACCCTTCAAGATCTCTTCAAGGATCGGATCCGTATATAATAAGGGTAACAAAGATCTAACTGTCTTACAAATTTCTGGATATTGAGAACTATAAGTAGTAATAAATCTAATCTGCTTGTCAGATCTCTCATGAATCCTATTGTACCTATATTCCGGATGGATAAGATCACTTCTAGATTTAGATGATGCATATTCAAAAGCCTTTTCAAGAACCTGCCCGTCATATCCCCGCATTCGGAACCTTTTAAACAAGTCCCCAGATGCCCCAATAAAATCTGCCTCAGAGGAACAATTGCGACGAAGCCGCAAATATTGACCCCTGGGAATATTAGAAATAAGATGTCGGGGATGTGAAGACCGGGCATGTAAAAGACAATTTCCAGATACCGGTTTTCTATATACGGTAGTATTTATCCTATGAGCCAAAATATCTCCTTTTAAGGTAAGGTCCAAGAAGGAGATAATATTATCCTCATGCTGATGTGTAAACGACAAATTCAATTGATTATCATTAAGATATGCCATGAAAGAAATCACCTCATCCCTGGACCCCAACCAAATAAATAGCAGATCATCTATGTATCTTCCATACCACAAAATCCTCCCCCCGAAGGCATTCCCACCTCCAAAGATGTGGGTAGACTCCCACCACCCCATGTATAGGTTGGCGAGTGAGGGAGCAAAAGTAGCCCCCATTGCTACCCCACATCTCTGGAGGTAGAAAACACCATCAAAGGAGAAGAAATTGTGGGACAGAAGATACCCAACCACCTGCATCAAAAAATCCACAAGCTCCATAGAATAACGAGAGTATGTTGTAAGATGAAAAAATAAAGCTTTAAGAGCCAGATCATGGGGTATAGATGAATACAGGGCTGTAACATCCGCTGACAGCCATGAACATCCACAATCCCAGGATACATCTGAAAGCTGATAAAGTACCTGTTTGGTATCCCACAAAAAACCAGGTAATCCCTCCACCAAAGGGCGCAAATAAGAGTCCACCCAGACAGATAAGGGTTCATTAAGAGACCCAATACCCGACACAATAGGTCTGCCTGGGGGATTTGAAGAATCTTTATGCACCTTTGGTAGATGATGAAAAATGGGTATAATTGGATCTCTAGGAACCAAAAATTCCACCTCCTTATCATTAAGGATACCTAGAGATCGACCAGTTTGTACAATATCTACCAACTTAGATCTATAAAACTCAGTAGGATTGCATTTCAACTTCATATAAACATCTGTATTAAGCAGTTGTCTTAGTGCTTCTTGTCTGTAAGAATCAGAGTCAAGAACTACAATCGTACCCCCTTTATCTGACATCTTAATAGTAATATCTGAATTCAACTGTAGCTGGGTTAAAGCTTCCTTCTCAGCTAATGACAGATTATAAGATATACATGAAGGGGATGAGGTATGAGAATGGAGTGCAATCAACTCACGCTCCAGTGTTTTCTGGAAAAGGTCCAATTGAGGACCCTTGCACTGGATCGGGAAAAAATCGGACCCCAACCTCAAACCCGTCTCTACCCGCTGAATGGGCATCCAATGAGGTCTTGACTCCGCTTTTAACAGACGCAAGTTCCAAACCATACATTGTTCCGCAAAATCTCTAGTGGGGACAGCCACATCGGACACCACACCTTCATCAACAGGTAAAGGGATGGTCTCACGAGCTCGCTGTCCCCAAAAGTACTTCTTAACAGTCAACTGTCTAACAAAACGATTAACATCTATGATGGTGTTAAATAGATTAAATTTAGATGTAGGGACAAAATTCAAACCCTTCTCCAAAACCTTAATCTGGAAAGCAGATAAATCAACTTTAAACAAATTCAAAAGTGTTAACTTGTCGTTTGAGGAGGATTCTGTCTGGTGTAATAACGCCTGAGAGCGAGATCTCCGACCTCCTCTCCTGATTCGTTTTTTTCTTCTTTGCCTAATTTCTTTAAATTTTTCTTTTTCTTGTTCTTGTATTTCTTTCTGACCATCACGTTTTTTGATTGAGGAAGATCTCTAGAAATAGGCAAAGAAGCTGCTTGCTGAACATTACTCGCAGAGGCAACTGAATTGACTTCATCCGTTGTATCTGATCCCGTGTCTTCACCCGTGTAAGCCTCAGATTGACTGAAGCTCACACTGCGTGAGGTATCTTTAAGAATGGATTTGATATTGGATCTACGATGTTTCTGTCGTTTCCACAGGTAAACCTGGTCTCGTTCATAATCCATCCTGTCTCTAATAAATTTTCGTTTCTTGAACACTGATAATTCAATATCCAATTTATCCAAAGACTTAGTTAAAGACAATTCAAATTCCTTAAGAGATTGAACCGAAGACTGCAACTGCAACCTCTCTTGAATAACTTTGATTTCTTGTTTATAATCAGTCAACTGATCTTTCTTAAAGTCCACAATAAGTTGCATCAATTTAAAGGAACATTCACTTAAGATAGTATTCCACTTGATAATAAAATTAGCATCCTTGGTTTCAAAAGTGGGATATTTTTTAAGGCGTAAGCCTCTAGGTATTCGATTCACCTGCAAATATTGATCAAAAGTAGTCACATCCCACCATACTTTCAGCTCTTTTATAGACAATTTTTCAAGCTCCTGAAATAGAGATTTAGTATCAGGGGGATCATTCACAGGAAGTTCATAATTGTCCTCGACATCAAATATTGATGACAATTTGAGTTGCCGCTCCGTCGATTGCAGAAAATCATTGAATACAAAAATGTCCACAGTGGGGTCTCCAGCCATATCCATAAAGTTCTGCACTGAATCAAAATAAGTATCGGAATAAAAGGTGAGTCAACATCGAAAAACCCACGCTGCACAAAAATACCTGATATAAATCCCAATTAGAAGATATTCATGAATGATAATACTGATGAACCTGCAACCAATGCGGAGCACAAAAATGGAGACAAATAGTTAATAAAAACAAAGAAAAAAGTGCTACAACGCTAGCAGGAAAGTCCGTTCAGGTATATCATGTGTGTATATACAATACAAGCCAGCAGCTAAAGGGTGGACTCACCAATAACCGAGGGTGCCCAGCTCAATAGGTTCTCCAAACCCAGGTATGTCAGTCGTGTAGAAAAGAAGGAATTCAAGCGGCACTCCTGACAGCATACCAGTGTAGTAATAAAAACAATGATTTATTGATAATCTTAAAAAATGACATGGAGACATCCAACACAACAGGACACAACAAAGGGACGTGCAGGTAAACCTACATCGTCTAACGCGTTTCACGCTTAAAAAAGCGCTTAATCATAGACATGTATGCACTGAAACAAAACACACAATATATAACCCTTGCAATTAAAATCTAAGTACAAACCGTAAGCACCTGATAACCTCCCGTTCAAATGGGCCAATCCCTGCACAAATCGACAAATCATGCTGAGAGTGCAAGCATTAACCCATTATGCACATAACAATGATATCTGAAACCGAAGCATAAGTGATACCTTCGTATCAAATCCACATATATATAAATATAGATATAAAAAAACCATATATAAATAAATCTATCTTTAAACGGCAACAAATTGTATAGATGTCACGTATATAAATCAAAGAGACACATAATGAAACTTCATGGATATACAGCCAGTTTTAAACAATATGGCTAATGTCCCATTCATGATTTAACCCCTGTGTATAACGAGTACCTAATTGGAAAATCCAAAAATCTTCTCTTTTGTTAATCAAACTAAGCAAATCCCCTCCTCGCCACGGTAATTTAACCCTTTCAATACCTTGAAAGGATACACAACTTAAATCTCCATTATGCATTTCAGAAACATGTTTAGCAACAGCTGAAGTCTGATAATCCTTAGATATTTGGTAAAGATGTTCCCTGACTCTTATTTTTAAAGGACGTATAGTACGCCCCACATATTGAATGGAGCAAATACTACATGTAAAAAGATAGATAACATGATGCGTGTTGCAATTGATATAATCCTAAATTGTATATATTTTAGTATCAATTGTACACTTAAAATCTTTCGCAACACGCATCACAGAACAACATTTACAAGTACTGCTACCACATCTATAATTACCAGATACAGTAAGCCATGAACCTTGTCTGATGTTACTTCTAAAAAGGCTAGGAGATACAATATTACCTATAGTGATTCCTCTCCTAGCACTAAAACCACAACCACCCTTCAAGATCTCTTCAAGGATCGGATCCGTATATAATAAGGGTAACAAAGATTTAACTGTCTTACAAATTTCTGGATATTGAGAACTATAAGTAGTAATAAATCTAATCTGCTTGTCAGATCTCTCATGAATCCTATTGTACCTATATTCCGGATGGATAAGATCACTTCTAGATTTAGATGATGCATATTCAAAAGCCTTTTCAAGAACCTGCCCGTCATATCCCCACATTCGGAACCTTTTAAACAAGTCCCCAGATGCCCCAATAAAATCTGCCTCAGAGGAACAATTGCGACGAAGCCGCAAATATTGACCCCTGGGAATATTAGAAATAAGATGTCGGGGATGTGAAGACCGGGCATGTAAAAGACAATTTCCAGATACCGGTTTTCTATATACGGTAGTATTTATCCTATGAGCCAAAATATCTCCTTTTAAGGTAAGGTCCAAGAAGGAGATAATATTATCCTCATGCTGATGTGTAAACGACAAATTCAATTGATTATCATTAAGATATGCCATGAAAGAAATCACCTCATCCCTGGACCCCAACCAAATAAATAGCAGATCATCTATGTATCTTCCATACCACAAAATCCTCCCCCCGAAGGCATTCCCACCTCCAAAGATGTGGGTAGACTCCCACCACCCCATGTATAGGTTGGCGAGTGAGGGAGCAAAAGTAGCCCCCATTGCTACCCCACATCTCTGGAGGTAGAAAACACCATCAAAGGAGAAGAAATTGTGGGACAGAAGATACCCAACCACCTGCATCAAAAAATCCACAAGCTCCATAGAATAACGAGAGTATGTTGTAAGATGAAAAAATAAAGCTTTAAGAGCCAGATCATGGGGTATAGATGAATACAGGGCTGTAACATCCGCTGACAGCCATGAACATCCACAATCCCAGGATACATCTGAAAGCTGATAAAGTACCTGTTTGGTATCCCACAAAAAACCAGGTAATCCCTCCACCAAAGGGCGCAAATAAGAGTCCACCCAGACAGATAAGGGTTCATTAAGAGACCCAATACCCGACACAATAGGTCTGCCTGGGGGATTTGAAGAATCTTTATGCACCTTTGGTAGATGATGAAAAATGGGTATAATTGGATCTCTAGGAACCAAAAATTCCACCTCCTTATCATTAAGGATACCTAGAGATCGACCAGTTTGTACAATATCTACCAACTTAGATCTATAAAACTCAGTAGGATTGCATTTCAACTTCATATAAACATCTGTATTAAGCAGTTGTCTTAGTGCTTCTTGTCTGTAAGAATCAGAGTCAAGAACTACAATCGTACCCCCTTTATCTGACATCTTAATAGTAATATCTGAATTCAACTGTAGCTGGGTTAAAGCTTCCTTCTCAGCTAATGACAGATTATAAGATATACATGAAGGGGATGAGGTATGAGAATGGAGTGCAATCAACTCACGCTCCAGTGTTTTCTGGAAAAGGTCCAATTGAGGACCCTTGCACTGGATCGGGAAAAAATCGGACCCCAACCTCAAACCCGTCTCTACCCGCTGAATGGGCATCCAATGAGGTCTTGACTCCGCTTTTAACAGACGCAAGTTCCAAACCATACATTGTTCCGCAAAATCTCTAGTGGGGACAGCCACATCGGACACCACACCTTCATCAACAGGTAAAGGGATGGTCTCACGAGCTCGCTGTCCCCAAAAGTACTTCTTAACAGTCAACTGTCTAACAAAACGATTAACATCTATGATGGTGTTAAATAGATTAAATTTAGATGTAGGGACAAAATTCAAACCCTTCTCCAAAACCTTAATCTGGAAAGCAGATAAATCAACTTTAGACAAATTCAAAACTGTTAACTTGTCGTTTGAGGAGGATTCTGTCTGGTGTAATAACGCCTGAGAGCGAGATCTCCGACCTCCTCTCCTGATTCGTTTTTTTCTTCTTTGCCTAATTTCTTTAAATTTTTCTTTTTCTTGTTCTTGTATTTCTTTCTGACCATCACGTTTTTTGATTGAGGAAGATCTCTAGAAATAGGCAAAGAAGCTGCTTGCTGAACATTACTCGCAGAGGCAACTGAATTGACTTCATCCGTTGTATCTGATCCCGTGTCTTCACCCGTGTAAGCCTCAGATTGACTGAAGCTCACACTGCGTGAGGTATCTTTAAGAATGGATTTGATATTGGATCTACGATGTTTCTGTCGTTTCCACAGGTAAACCTGGTCTCGTTCATAATCCATCCTGTCTCTAATAAATTTTCGTTTCTTGAACACTGATAATTCAATATCCAATTTATCCAAAGACTTAGTTAAAGACAATTCAAATTCCTTAAGAGATTCAACCGAAGACTGCAACCTCTCTTGAATAACTTTGATTTCTTGTTTATAATCAGTCAACTGATCTTTCTTAAAGTCCACAATAAGTTGCATCAATTTAAAGGAACATTCACTTAAGATAGTATTCCACTTGATAATAAAATTAGCATCCTTGGTTTCAAAAGTGGGATATTTTTTAAGGCGTAAGCCTCTAGGTATTCGATTCACCTGCAAATATTGATCAAAAGTAGTCACATCCCACCATACTTTCAGCTCTTTTATAGACAATTTTTCAAGCTCCTGAAATAGAGATTTAGTATCAGGGGGATCAGTCACAGGAAGTTCATAATTGTCCTCGACATCAAATATTGATGACAATTTGAGTTGCCGCTCCGTCGATTGCAGAAAATCATTGAATACAAAAATGTCCACAGTGGGGTCTCCAGCCATATCCATAAAGTTCTGCACTGAATCAAAATAAGTATCGGAATAAAAGGTGAGTCAACATCGAAAAACCCACGCTGCACAAAAATACCTGATATAAATCCCAATTAGAAGATATTCATGAATGATAATACTGATGAACCTGCAACCAATGCGGAGCACAAAAATGGAGACAAATAGTTAATAAAAACAAAGAAAAAAGTGCTACAACGCTAGCAGGAAAGTCCGTTCAGGTATATCATGTGTGTATATACAATACAAGCCAGCAGCTAAAGGGTGGACTCACCAATAACCGAGGGTGCCCAGCTCAATAGGTTCTCCAAACCCAGGTATGTCAATCGTGTAGAAAAGAAGGAATTCAAGCGGCACTCCTGACAGCATACCAGTGTAGTAATAAAAACAATGATTTATTGATAATCTTAAAAAATGACATGGAGACATCCAACACAACAGGACACAACAAAGGGACGTGCAGGTAAACCTACATCGTCTAACGCGTTTCACGCTTAAAAAAGCGCTTGTAGTTCTTGTCTCTGATTCTTACAGACAAGAAGCACTAAGACAACTGCTTAATACAGATGTTTATATGAAGTTGAAATGCAATCCTACTGAGTTTTATAGATCTAAGTTGGTAGCTATTGTACAAACTGGTCGATCTCTAGGTATCCTTAATGATAAGGAGGTGGAATTTTTGGTTCCTAGAGATCCAATTATACCCACTTTTCATCATCTACCAAAGGTGCATAAAGATTCTTCAAATCCCCCAGGCAGACCTATTGTGTCGGGTATTGGGTCTCTTAATGAACCCTTATCTGTCTGGGTGGACTCTTATTTGCGCCCTTTGGTGGAGGGATTACCTGGTTTTTTGTGGGATACCAAACAGGTACTTTATCAGCTTTCAGATGTATCCTGGGATTGTGGATGTTCATGGCTGTCAGCGGATGTTACAGCCCTGTATTCATCTATACCCCATGATCTGGCTCTTAAAGCTTTATTTTTTCATCTTACAACATACTCTCGTTATTCTATGGAGCTTGTGGATTTTTTGATGCAGGTGGTTGGGTATCTTCTGTCCCACAATTTCTTCTCCTTTGATGGTGTTTTCTACCTCCAGAGATGTGGGGTAGCAATGGGGGCTACTTTTGCTCCCTCACTCGCCAACCTATACATGGGGTGGTGGGAGTCTACCCACATCTTTGGAGGTGGGAATGCCTTCGGGGGGAGGATTTTGTGGTATGGAAGATACATAGATGATCTGCTATTTATTTGGTTGGGGTCCAGGGATGAGGTGATTTCTTTCATGGCATATCTTAATGATAATCAATTGAATTTGTCGTTTACACATCAGCATGAGGATAATATTATCTCCTTCTTGGACCTTACCTTAAAAGGAGATATTTTGGCTCATAGGATAAATACTACCGTATATAGAAAACCGGTATCTGGAAATTGTCTTTTACATGCCCGGTCTTCACATCCCCGACATCTTATTTCTAATATTCCCAGGGGTCAATATTTGCGGCTTCATCGCAATTGTTCCTCTGAGGCAGATTTTATTGGGGCATCTGGGGACTTGTTTAAAAGGTTCCGAATGCGGGGATATGACGGGCAGGTTCTTGAAAAGGCTTTTGAATATGCATCATCTAAATCTAGAAGTGATCTTATCCATCCGGAATATAGGTACAATAGGATTCATGAGAGATCTGACAAGCAGATTAGATTTATTACTACTTATAGTTCTCAATATCCAGAAATTTGTAAGACAGTTAGATCTTTGTTACCCTTATTATATACGGATCCGATCCTTGAAGAGATCTTGAAGGGTGGTTGTGGTTTTAGTGCTAGGAGAGGAATCACTATAGGTAATATTGTATCTCCTAGCCTTTTTAGAAGTAACATCAGACAAGGTTCATGGCTTACTGTATCTGGTAATTATAGATGTGGTAGCAGTACTTGTAAATGTTGTTCTGTGATGCGTGTTGCGAAAGATTTTAAGTGTACAATTGATACTAAAATATATACAATTAAGGATTATATCAATTGCAACACGCATCATGTTATCTATCTTTTTACATGTAGTATTTGCTCCATTCAATATGTGGGGCGTACTATACGTCCTTTAAAAATAAGAGTCAGGGAACATCTTTACCAAATATCTAAGGATTATCAGACTTCAGCTGTTGCTAAACATGTTTCTGAAATGCATAATGGAGATTTAAGTTGTGTATCCTTTCAAGGTATTGAAAGGGTTAAATTACCGTGGCGAGGAGGGGATTTGCTTAGTTTGATTAACAAAAGAGAAGCTTTTTGGATTTTCCAATTAGGTACTCGTTATCCACAGGGGTTAAATCATGAATGGGACATTAGCCATATTGTTTAAAACTGGCTGTATATCCATGAAGTTTCATTATGTGTCTCTTTGATTTATATACGTGACATCTATACAATTTGTTGCCGTTTAAAGATAGATTTATTTATATATGGTTTTTTTATATCTATATTTATATATATGTGGATTTGATACGAAGGTATCACTTATGCTTCGGTTTCAGATATCATTGTTATGTGCATAATGGGTTAATGCTTGCACTCTCGGCATGATTTGTCGATTTGTGCAGGGATTGGCCCATTTGAACGGGAGGTTATCAGGTGCTTACGGTTTGTACTTAGATTTTAATTGCAAGGGTTATATATTGTGTGTTTTGTTTCAGTGCATACATGTCTATGATTAAGCGCTTTTTTAAGCGTGAAACGCGTTAGACGATGTAGGTTTACCTGCACGTCCCTTTGTTGTGTCCTGTTGTGTTGGATGTCTCCATGTCATTTTTTAAGATTATCAATAAATCATTGTTTTTATTACTACACTGGTATGCTGTCAGGAGTGCCGCTTGAATTCCTTCTTTTCCTCACGATTGACATACAAATATTAGTACAAAAGTTGTTAATACAATGTGCACTAATGTTAGTATGACGTTTCAAATAAGATTACGATTGCAGTATCTCCTTACGTAGCACCATAGGGTATATCGAGGTGCATTAAGCTGAGGTTGTCCGAATGATAAAGATATAAAGTATCCAATAATGTGAAACATCAAACTTGAGACATTTTATTCTATCGAGCATCCAGTAATTTGAAGCTACATGTTGTAACTTTTTTACTCTTAAAAACTGTGAGTAGGAACACTGGTGAGAGCCTACATGTTTCATATTTTTATTTTATATTTTATTTTTTACATTTTTGCCGACCGATCGTTTAGGTGGGGCTAGATTTGAGGGGTATAGTGGTAAAGTGTGTATAGTTTTTTGTGGTTTTAGGTATTTAACCCCTTAACGACATATGACTTACCAGGTACGTCCCGCAAAAACTGTCACTTAGTGACAGAGGACGTACCTGGTAAGTCACGGAAGTCCGCGTCTCCGTGCGGCTGCACGCCGCTCGGAGACTCCGGACTTCTTTGAAAAAAAAAAAAAATGTTCGGCGGGTGTTAAGGTGATAGCCACGTACGAACGCAGCTGTCACTAAGGGGTTAAATACACACCAACATAGACACATGTACTTTTGTATTTTTTTTTAGTGTATGCTGTTTTATTCCTAGTGATGTACATAAAGTGGGTCTCATGCACTAACAGGAGAAATAGAACATCATTAGGGAATATGTTCAGAGTTCTCTCATCTTATTAGTGATTTGGAACTTTGAAAGTGAGATTGAGTACCCACCACAAGAAAGATAAGAATTTGTTGTAGCAACCGTTTTTTTATTCTGTTTATAAAGTTTTCAAGACAACAAAGTATTTTATGTATGTTGACGCTGATTTATAATAAATACTCTTTTTTATGTTAAATTTGTGGTGATACAATATTGCACATATTGTCTTTTTGTCCTGCACCTATGCGCCAGACAATATAGAGTATTTTGTGTTTTTGGGATTTGGAGAGTGGAATCTTGGTCAGGCAGCAAGATTTAGGACTGTTCTTCCTACTTATCCATCTAAAGCGCCACTATTGAAATATTAAATAAGTATATTAGATAGCTGAATGGGAGCTCTGTGACTGATGCCATAAAACACTTTGATTTAGCGGCTCCGTTCACCTCAACGTGTAATAGTCTCTGGAACACAATATATGATATCATAGAATGAGAGAACATCTAATGGTGTCCAAAACACATAAAAAAGTGTGCAAACGAAAAAAAGGTTTTCCTTTACCTTTCGACTTTTCCACAACTTGAACAAACGACTGCACCACTTTGATGTCTGGATCAATCAGCAGGATATTCAATAGTAATCTCAAAATCAATTTGCCTTTATTTGAAGTATAAAATCATACCTGCATATAAAAGATGTCTCAAAAAAGCACAGCAGGACTTACAGAGTGGGAAAACAGCAATTATATGTCCAGATGATAATCAATGCGTTTCACGCTTAAACTGCACTTACTCATGATTAAACAGATCACGAGTAAGCGCAGTTTAAGCGCGAAACGCGTTGATTATTATCTGGACATATAATTGCTGTTTATCCACTCTGTAAGCCCTGCTGTGCTTTTTTGAGACATCTTTTATATGCAGGTATGATTTTATACTTTAAATAAAGGCAAATTGATTTTGAGATTACTATTGAATATCCTGCTGATTGATCCAGACATCAAAGTGGTGCAGTCGTTTGTTCAAGCTCTGTGACTGAGGCAGACTTGATAGACAGCAGACTTTTGTTGAGGGTCAAGGCAAGACATCAAACTCCATCAGTTGTGTCCTGTAGAGAGTAAAAACACACACACAGTAGTTGAGTAATGCCCAACAAATGCACAAGTGTAAGGGGGAAAGGTGAAGGCAGTGCAGGGACGTGGGAGTAAAGTGCAAAAACTGACTGCAGCAATCATTGCTGCAGCATGTGCAATAAATGATGATCCCTCTCCTCCTAGGGTGGATGTAGTTTGTCAAAGTCCCACCAATCACACCACTCCAGCCCCCCCTCATCACTACCATACACATCTGCCGCATTGTAGGTTGTACGTTATTTTTTTCAAACACTTGACATCATCATGAATATGTTTCAGTGTCACTTAAGCAGGAAGTTAGTGTTGTGGGCAAAGGACAAACACACTCTGCATGCTAACACATTTTTCAAGGTATATACTGCTGTAGGACTCACAACTTTGACTTCCAGCCACTTATTTCTCCACTACAGACCTCAGAAGAAGTAATATTGTGCTGGGAAATGTTACACCATATTAAACATAGGAAAAAAAATGTGTTGGAATAGGAGAAAAATTTGTTGGAATAGGAGACATGTTAGAATTGGAGAACATGTTTTAGACTAGGAGAAAAATGTATTGAATAGGTGAAAAATGCGTTAGAATAAGAGAATAATGTGTTAGAATAGGTGAAAAATTTGTTGGAATAGGAGACATGTTAGAATTGGAGAACATGTTTTAGAATAGGAGAAAAATGTATTGAATAAGTGAAAATGTGTTAGAATAAGAGAATAATGTGTTAGAATAGGTGAAAAATTTGTTGGAATAGGCAAAAAGGAGGAACATTTTGCACTGGAGAAAAAGAAAAAACTTTAGTGAAAAAAGAGAAAAATCGGCTGTTCTTTGCAAAAAGTCATGTGGGAAATTTATCTCAATTTTCGCTCACCCGTATCCTCCAGTTATTATGTCAATTTAAGTAAATCGTGATACCATGTTAGCCATACAGAATGCATAAGACTAGTAGAGTAAAAATGATACTTTATTGGGTAATTGAGTGGCTCTATTATACCTGAAAAAGAGACCTGGTTGTCTTGAAAGTTTGCATCCTAGAGCCACTCAGTTACCAATAAAGGTATCATTTTTACTCTATGAGTCTTTTGTATGCGAATCTATGGAGCCGCCTTTGCACTAAGATCTCTCTTACTTGAGAGATATCAGTGCATAAGCTCCATATAATAACATAGGAATTGGAGAAGTGATATCAGTGGGAAATATATCACCTCTTTATCACACCTTAGTGCATAACCCCCATGTGATTTAGAAGCAAAACAATATATTATATTGCGGGTCTTGTGGACAATCCTAGAAAATCTAGGCCACACACCTGAATTTAATTGACCAGGCTTGTGAAAGATAAAAGCAAGGCTTTGTTGACTTCATATTGGTGTAGAGAGTTGATCACATTCCAGCTGTTGGGGATTACAACCCTTATCATCCCCAACCAGGAATTTTTAGGGATAATGAGAGTTGTAGACCCAAACACCTTGAGGTTCATCGATTGATGACCTTTGTATCACGGTGCCCGTGATCTGTATGCTGGTGACATTACTACTTCCTGTGTTAACCGTGCTGGGTTCATATTGGCTGCTGACATATATCACACCCAGCACTAGCCTTTTTAACCTCAGTCCTGTCATTCCGTGGTCGCCCTTTTGGTACCTGGCTTTTGTCCTGCTGTTGGTTTCCTGCTCCGTGTATGATTTGGTTTTGCCTGACCTCACCTCTGTCTCTGACTCCGTGACCGTTGCTGACTAGGACTGGCTGACTACCTGCTTCGTTGCTGTCTAGGATTGGCTGACTACCGCTCTGTGTATGACTCCGGCTGTGCTTGACTACCCGCTTTGTTGCTGACTAGGACTGGCTGACTAACCGATCTGTGTACCGACTCTGGCCGACTACCCGCTCCGGTGCTGACTAAGTGTAACGGTTATTCAGACTCTCAGACCAGAGGTAAAAAATAAAATACAGTTTTATTGAGAATAATATAGGAACATGGCCCCCTAAGGGCAGAGGTTGGTAATGACACGTAACTGAAGGCAATATGGTAATATAGCAGACACAGTATGATAGATAGCAATGACTACAAGCAATAGGACTGAGTAAGGTTAGGGTTAAGTCCAATGCAAATGATCAGTCTCTGTTGTGGTGTGTAAGACAACGCCCAGTAGTCCTCAAGGACTGGTGATCAAGCAAGACCAACACTGGTGCTAGAGCTAGATAATACCAGAGCCAAGGGCACTCTGCTGTGCATGATGGAATCGGAACACTGCGTGAGCAGAAAGGGATGCCCAATCTCGGAGACTACAAGCACATCAAGTGTAACAGGCCGGCTCGGTAATGGAGGCAACAAGCTCAGCAAGTGGAAGGTCAGCTTTAGGATGCACAATCTGACAGTTTACAATGTCGCCAAGCGACATAGACCGAGTCACACTGGAGCTGGAACTCAGGAAGCAGGATACCAAGCAGGAACGTCAGCAGGCCGGGTCATACACGGAGCGGGAACGTCAGACAAGCCGGATCAATCACGGAGCAGGAGAGTCAGCCAGGCTGGGTCATACACGGGGCAGGAACTTCAGACAAGCCGGATCAATCACGGAGCCGGAGCGTCAGCCAGGCTGGGTCATACATGGAGCAGGAACCAGAAGAATAATCAGACAAGCAGAATCGGTACACAGGAACGCAGGAACACAGCAATGGAAGCACTGGTACTGGAACACCACGAAAGGGCACCTGACAGGTGCCAGAGGCCTGGTATAAGAAGGCCTACACTGGGCGGGCATAACAAGGACTGCCAATAGGAACATACCACCGCAGAGAGTGACAGGTAATCACGGGAACCGTGATACTAAGGTTTGGCTGACTCTGCTCTTGTCTTATTGTCTGTGGCAGACTACCTGACCTATTACTTATTGGTCTGGCTATTACCGCTCCTTGTACCATCTCTGGCAGGGGCATTCCTCTCGATCCGTTGTTGCCTTTGCCCTGCCGGTACCTGCCACTGTTGCGTTGCTTGAGTCTGTCAGCGTTGCCTATATACCTGTCAGTATCGACGTGCAGTCCCTGCTTGCGCTGCTTCCCTTGAGCATGTCTGTGCTGCCTCCGATACTCTAGTCCTCTGAGACTATACCTTGCCAGTGCCTGTCGTGTTGCCTCCGGTTACACTACCTCCTGTCACTGTGCATCACCAGTGCGTGCATTTGTTGCCTACAGTTGCGCTCTTCCCCAGACACTAGTGCTCTACCTGTACCTGTATTCTGTTGCCTCCAGTTAAGCTCCACTTGAGACTAGTGCTCTACTAGCGCCTGTATTGGTGGTCTCCGCTTGCGCTCACCTCCAGACACTAGTACTCTACCGGTGCCTGTATTCTGTTGCCTCCGGTTATGCTTCCCTTGAGACTAGTGTTCTACTAGCACCTGTACCTGTGGTCTCAGCTTGTGCTCACCTCTAGACACTAGTGCTCTATCGGTGCCTGTATTCTGTTGCCTCCAGTTACGCTCCCCTTGAGACTAGTGTTCTACTAGCACCTGTACCTGTATTCTGTTGCCTCCGGTTTCGCTCCTCCTGAGACTAGTGCTCTACTAGCGCCTGTATTGGTGGTCTCCGCTTGCGCTCACCTCCAGACACTAGTACTCTACCGGTGCCTGTATTCTGTTGCCTCCAGTTACGCTCCCCTTGAGACTAGTGTTCTACTAGCACCTGTACCTGTAGTCTCCGCTTGTGCTCACCTCTAGACACTAGTGCTCTATCGGTGCCTGTATTCTGTTGCCTCCAGTTTCGCTCCTCCTGAGACTAGTGCTCTACCAGGGCCTATACACTGTTTTCTCCAGTTGCATTCCATTTGCGACTAGTGCACTAGCAGTGCTTGTTCTCTGTTTCCTCCGGTACTCTGCTCTCTGAGACTAGCACCTTGCACTAGCTCGGCTGCATTGCCTCCCTCTACCCTAGCGTGCTAGGGATTCTGCCCTGCAGTTACCCGCAGTTGCCGGTCATATCATCTGAGGCTTGGTACTGTTGTGGTTTGTTCCTGGTTCCTGACTCCTGTTCCAGTCTACTGCATTACTGTTTTGCTTTGCATCCTGACCTGTGCCAGATTTGGAACTATCATGATACTGTCTGGATCTGGGCCTGTGAAGGGTGAGCTATGTCTTTATTTATTTAATAAAGCTGATTTTACATTACTAACTTGTCTGAGTGTTCTTACAAAACTGTGACACTTTGCCTTAGGAGTTAAAAGAAGCCTTTATATTTTAAAAGTCTGAGCAACTTCATCACTGTATGTAGATTCCTTTATGGGAGGCAAGGGAAGCTCCAGAGATATGCAGCCCACAGTTTTGAGTGGGGTTAAAGCTGACTCTCACATCTTAAAGGGTGTCTATTCATTACAGTTTGTTGTCAGCTGTTTCTGACTCTTGGTATGCACTCTATTCCTTCCACTCAGGCTCAGAAGTAAGCGATGCTAATCAACTTAGTACAGAGTTAACAAGAAGACCTATTACTTCAATCAAACATTAGCAAAGTTATGGATTAATGCTGTATTTGAAATTATTGTATATTCCAGTTTGAAGGAATCTGAGTCAATAATTTCCTAACTGCTTTTTTAACTTCATTATTTCTCAAACTGTATATCAAAGGATTTAACATGGGAGTCACAATACCATAAACAACAGCAACATACTTCTCCTGATTTGAAAAAAAATTGCCTGTTGGTCCCAGGTACATGGTCAAAGTTGTCCCATAGTACATTAATACAACAATCAAATGGGAAACACATGTAGAAAAAGCTTTAGATCTTCCAGTCACCGAATGGATCTTTAATACTGATATTATAATACAACCATAAGACACAACAATGAAAACAAAAGGTGTAAAATTTGTTAATAGACTTAGATAAAATATTGATGCTTTATAATCAGAAATGTCCCCACATGCTAGCTTTAGAAGAGCTAAAACCTCACATAGAAAATGATCTATTTTGTTTCCTTTGCAGAATACAGCCGGCTTTGATATGGTGGGAACAGTCACAAACAGGAAACTTACCAACCATGTAATGACTTATATTATTACATATCTTCCAGCTCATAATAACAGTATAATGCATGGGATGACATATCGCTACATAGCGATCAAATGCCATCACTGCAAGTAGCATACATTCTGTTTGTCCAAGAAACAGACCGGCACACATTTGTACCATACACCCACCAAATGAAATGATTCCTTCCAAATAAAATGTGTCTGCTAACATTTTTGGAACATTGCTAGATGAATACAGTAAATCCAGAAGTGCTAAATTGCTGAGAAAATAATACATTGGTATGTGCATTTGAGGGCTCCATACAACTGTAAAAATTAGAATAATATTTCCAAACAATGTCAACAGGTACATTACTAAAAATAGGATAAAAAGTATCATCCTAGTACTTGGGTTGTTAGATAATCCAGTTAAGATAAATTCTTTAACAACAGTTCGGTTTCTATCCTCCATCTTAATGACTCAGAACTAATTCCTGCAATGAAAAAGAGCTTTATATTAGAGCTTTATATTAGATAAAATATTGATGCTTTATAATCAGAAATGTCCCCACATGCTAGCTTTAGAAGAGCTAAAACCTCACATAGAAAATGATCTATTTTGTTTCCTCTGCAGAATACAGCCGGCTTTGATATAGTGGGAAAAGTCACAAGCAAGAAACTTCCCAACCATGCAATGACTGTTATATTTTTACTAGTGTTGAGCGAGCGTGCTCGGCCGATGCTCGGATCGGCTCGAGCATCGCTCTGCTCGGCACATGGCGGTACTCGTCGAGTACCGCCATGTGCTCGCCCGCCATGTTCGGGTGGCGGGGATCTGTGCCGGAAGAGGCACAGATCTGAAGACGCTCCGCTGGACCACCAGGGACTGGAGGTACGGGGGCATTGCGGAGATGAAGGGGGCATTGCGGAGATGAAGGGGGACATTGTGGAAGAGGGGCATAGCGGAGATGAAGGGGGACATTGTGGAAGAGGGGCATAGAGTCTATGCCCCTCTTCCACAATGTCCCCCTTCATCTCCGCTATGCCCCTCTTCCACAATGTCCCCCTTCATCTCCTCTATGCCCCTCTTCCACAATGTCCCCCTTCATCTCCGCTATGCCCCTCTTCCACAATGTCCCCCTTCATCTCCTCTATGCCATAGCGGAGATGAAGGGGGACATTGTGGAAGAGGGGCATAGCGGAGATGAAGGGGGCATAGCGGAGATGAAGGGGGACATTGCGGAGCTGAAGGGGGCATTCGGAGATGAAGGGGGCATAGCGGAGATGAAGGGGGGCATTGACCAGGCACCCTCCCCTCATCAGAGCAGGGGGTGCCTGGTATAATGCTCGTGTCGCCCCATTGGATTCAATGGGGCTCGGGTGCTCGGCCGAGCACTCGAGCCTCAGGGGGTGCTCGGTCAGAGCACCCGAGCACCCGAGCATCGGGGTGCTCGCTCAACACTAATTTTTACATATCTTCCAGCTCATAATAACAGTATAACGCATGGGATGACAGATCGCTACATAGCGATCAAATGCCATCACTGCAAGTAGCATACATTCTGTTTGTCCAAGAAACAGACCAGCACACATTTGTACCATACACCCACCAAATGAAATGATTCCTTCCACATAAAATGTGTCTGCTAACATTTTTGGAACATTGCTAGATGAATACAGTAAATCCAGAAGTGCTAAATTGCTGAGAAAATAATACATTGGTATGTGCATTTGAGGGCTCCATACAACAGTAAAAATTAGAATAATATTTCCAAACAATGTCAACAGGTACATTACTAAAAATAGGATAAAAAGTATCATCCTAGTACTTGGGTTGATAGATAATCCAGTTAAGATAAATTCTTTAACAATAGTTCGGTTTCTATCCTCCATCTTAATGACCCAGAACTAATTCCTGCAATGAAAAGGAGAGATGGAAAATCTAGAAGATTTCTATATATGTATAAAGTGATCATTTTAATCCGTTTTCTTGACGTTTTTAGTTTCAGTGTTATAAAACAAAATAATAGAATACATGCACTTTAATGTGTTCCATAATTACAGAATATTAAGCCTTAAAAAATGCATTACTTCCTTAAAATATTTGGCACTTTATTTATTTTTCTATGTTTAAGTTTTTTTTGGCTGTCAATTTTTATTACTTAATTTCTAACAAAAATTTCTGATACTCAGAGTTGAATGTCCCGATCGTCTGTTATATTCACTACATTATTTAACCCCTTAACGACCAGATGCACAGGCGTGTTTTTTTTTTTTTAAATTTGGATTCCGGACTCCCGGAAAGGCGTGCAGCCGCGGGGCGAACCCAGAATTCCATGACGGTCATAGTACGTCATAGGTCGTTATGGGTATAACAACCCATGATGTGCTATGACCATCAAGGTTCGTTAAGAGGTTAAATATCTAGGTATTGAAGACTGATGTTATACATGGCTTCCACTGTAAAGGTTGGTACAAAAATAATAATTAAAATCCTGCACGTTGTTAAGATAAAAACTGAAAATTTCTGTACCTTAATTTTTTAATTTATAAAAATTAACATTTTAATGTATCAAGGTAATATCTTTGGTACCTATTTGTATTTGATAATAAATATGAACGTATATATTCATATTCTATCAATCACTTTTACTGTTCTTGTCTGTGTTTTATAAATTGCACTGGTAGTAACATTCACTGTCAATAACACAATTAAATCCGCATACAGTTAATGTTTGCTTAACATTCTGCTGTAATATTTCAAAGTGTGGTGAAGTCTACTGGCTACAGCGTTAATACATACATACATACACACACATATACATAGAGACACACACACATACATGTATACATACATACACAAATATAAGTACATATTATTATACATAGAGGTGAACACATACACAGATACACACCACATATTGGACGATTAGGGGCTAGATTCTGTTGCAAGTGCTAAATGTTAAAGGGATAGTAATGTTTCTTAATAAAAGTAGCTCTAATTAATCATCATAGTATTTGGAGTTTGAAGAGTGTTATTTCAATTCTGTCAGAGTTGTAGTTCAAGAGTAATTCAATGACAAAGTATCCCCCTCTCGCCCCTTTTACTTATGTAACACTGTTCAGCCAGATCAGAAGGGAGGTGCCCAAGTAGAGGGTTCAGCAGATATCAGCGTTTTACCGATGGTGACAGGAGCAGGAAGCACGGACGTCTCTTCACAGTGACGTCCGTGCGCCTACGCTGTCAGTCCCTTTTGCACCGCACGGACGTCACTGTGAAGAGACGTCCGTGCTTCCTGCTCCTGTCACCATCGGTAAAACGCTGATATCTGCTGAACCGGGTAATATTTCTGGCGACTAGCGCTACTAAGCAGCTAGTCGCCAGATGAGCAATCAGTGAAGCTTAAGTTATTGCGGGGTGGTAGTTCCCCTTTAAATGCAAGCTTTCAAGACCTTAGGTCTCTTCCTTAGGCATGTTATACAGATAAATATGAAAACATCTCTCTTAAATACAAGTACACATCACATTGTTTAGCATGGAAATCAAATAAGAGAATGCAGTACAGATACAGATAACCCAAAAGGAACAGAAAACCATACAGTCACTTAAGAATAACCAGGACATTATTATTAAGCCTGCAGACAAGGGAGGAGCTGTTGTTATAATGAACACTGTGGACTACATTCAAGAAGCAAAGAGGCAACTCTCTGATGAAAGATATTATGCAAAATTACAAGAAGATCCCACAAAAATTATACAAAACAACTTAACAGGATCATAAAAGAACTGCCCTCCAACACTGAAGAACAGATAAGGCCCCTAATACCAGCAAATCCAAAAATAGGCTCCTTCTACATGCCACCAAAAATACACAAAGAAGGAAACCCGGGAAGACCCATAATTTCAGGGATTGGTACACTCACAGAGAATATATCTGGCTGGGTAGAAAATACCCTGAAACCCCTTATAAAACAAACACCCAGCTTCCTTCAGGACACCACGGATCTTCTAAACAAATTAGCTGACTTGGGCCCCATTCCAGAGAGCACCATCCTGGCCACTATGGATGTAGAATCCCTTTACACCAACATTCCACACACAGATGGCATAGCAGCATGCCAGGGATATCTGGAACAAAATAACACACCCATGGAACCGGTAACAAAACTCATACAGTTTATTCTAACCCACAATTACTTCAAGTTTGGACAGGACCTCTACCTTCAGAAAATGGGAACTGCAATTGGTACCTGAATGGCACCACAATATGCCAACCTGTTTATGGCAAAATTGGAAGAGGACTTCCTGTCCACCTGCCAGATAAAACCCCTGGTTTATCTTCGCTAAATAGATGATATTATTATCATCTGGACCGCCAGTGAAGAGGAACTTCTCAAATTCCATGAGAATTACAATACATTACACCCCAATATCAACCAAACACTCAGTCACTCACACACAAACATTAACTTCCTTGACACAACTATCAGTATTCAGAACAACTCCATCCACACATCCCTATACCGCAAACCAACAGACAGACCAACCTACCTGAAAAGCAATAGCTTCCATCCAAAACACACAAAGAACTCCATCATATACAGCCAGGCCATCAGATACCCCCACATCTGTTCTGTCATGATGGACCGTGACAAGCACCTCCAGAAACTCAGAGGAGACTTTATAAAACACGGTTACAGTGCAACTATTATTGACAGTCAGATACAGAAGGCTACCCAAATACCAAGGAAAAATCTGTTGCACTACAAAGAACAACATAAGGGAAACCGGGTGCCACTGGTGGTCACTTACCACCCCCAGGATGAAATGCTACACAAAATATCAAGAGAACTTCAAAAGAAATTACATACGGATGAAAGACTTAAGAACATATTCCCACAGCCTCCGTTACTCTCCTTCAGACAGCCTCCCAATTTGAAACAACTGATGGTGAGGAGTGCCCTGAATAAAAATACAAAAAATGGCACATCTCCCTGCCTACAAAAGAGATGTGAAACCTGTGCACACATTTACACCACGGACAACATACCAATTCCAAACACCCAGTTACACCATAAGATCAATGGTACCTTCAGCTGTAAATCATCCAATGTAATATACCTTATCATGTGTGCAAAATGCCCAACAGCTCTGTATGTGGGAGAAACTGGACAAGCACTACATAAGAGATTTAATTCCCACAAATCCAGTGTTCATAACAAAAAGACAGAGACACCAGTGGGGGAACATTTTTGTCAAAATGGGCACAGTGTCAAGGATATTAAGTTAACTGTATTGATGGGACTGTTCCGCACTCAGAGGGACAGAAAGGTATGGGAGGTAAAATTAAGGTTAAAATTTAATGCAATTTGTAGCGGTTTAAATAGAGATAAAGAATTCTTATCAAAATACAATTTAGTTGATTGACCTTTACAACAGACCCAAGAGCATTGTAAATACCTCTAAAGCCTCAGAGGAAGAGCGCAATTTACCATTGACTGATCAAAGATATCTGAATCTGGATTAAGTTCTCTTATCTGATTTCTATGCTAAACAATGTGATGTGTACTTGTATTTAAGAGAGATGTTTTCATATTTATTTTTTTCATATTTACCTGGCCTGTTAGTGGGTCCTGAGCACAGGAGTTGAGAACCACTGGATTACACAGTTTATGTTTTGTACCAAATAACATTGTGACCATTTTGTCAGTGTTTAAAAACAGATTCTTCTTTGTGTTCCATCCTTGCTGCGTTTGTGTGTGGAATGTGGTGTTGTTAGGGTAATATATAAAAACCAGTGAGGGTGGCTTATGTCACCAAGCCCAATGGGTGTAGATAATATAGCTACCTATAACTTCTGGTCTTTCAGTTAGTGATGGATTTGTCTGTAAGATATAAATCACCCAAAGCAGTCAAAGGTTTAAAGGATACATAGAAACCTGTAATAGGTATATGTATACTTAACTTAACCCTTTGAGTGCCTGAGTGCTGTGCAACACATTTCAAAGCCTTCTGGCATTCAAAGGGTTAACATGCATAACTCCCTAGTGGTTGAAGGCTACATGTAACTGTTATATGTAAAATAAGTAATGACCCTTGTTTGGTATGTATAAAATAATGTATACCAAGTTTGGCTCTATAAAGTAATAGGGCTCACATTTACGTAATCACTGTAAGTAGAATATTAAATTGTGTGTTGATGTTTTTAAACCTTACCTTTGGCATTCTAATTGAGAAATAATAAAAGTTAATTTCTTAAAGCGTACTACTACTTGGATCTTCTTTCAGATTGTTTACGTTTAACCCTTTGAGCACCAGAAGGGTACACAACGCATTGCTCTGCAATGTGCTGCATACCCCTCTGGCACTCAAAGGGTTAATCCTAGAACATGCAAGTATTTTTCATTTTAAATGTACCGGTCTAAGTAGAAAATGATAGAAAAATAAATAATTGTGAGCTAAATTTTTCCACAGCAAATCTCCAACATGAAATCAATTTATGCTAAGAAATAAAACGGTATAAGAAAACCACGGGTCTGTTCTTATCATCTCATTATAGAGAAAAATTAAATGTTTGGATATGTCTTATAATATTCCAATGAATTATTTTTATGTATAGATTTTTTTTTAACTTACTGCAATCACTGCACAATTATAGTTATGTACATTAATGATGTGTTCAGTGTGTCACTGACATTTATAAGTGTCTGACCAGAGGCCTTTATACCATTATGATGGTTTATTGGTGTATTAATAAGCTGGAGATTTATTTTCTCATTAGAAAAGCAAAACTTTGGAGGCAGAGTGTTCAGTTTAATCAATTCTTGCATGAATCTTTAGTTTCATAAAAAACATAACCTTTTAGATACCGTGATTTGCACTTTAACCCCTTAAGGACTGCTTTGATCCTATCCGACATGCCGGTACACGTGACCTGTTGCCTTTAAGGATGTGATGGTCATAGCACTTCCTAAAGGGGTTAACCCATGAATACCGGACAGGTATGCAATGTGCTGCATTGCAATGCTTTGGATACCTATCTTGTACTCAAAGGGTTAACCCTTAAAGACTTGAGGAGCGATCAACATATTGCAAAGTAATATGCTGCACACCCATCTGCTTCTTAAAGGGATAGAAATACTTCGTTTTAACTTTATTTTATTTTGTAGGCATTAAAAAAAACATGAAGAACGATATACGTCTTATCTCTCAAACCTTTATGGTTTAAGAGATATTCACAAGCAAAGTTTCCCCTCCCGCCCCTTTTCCCTAGTGTAAGTCATCTCTTCTCAGATGTGGAATCCAGTCCATAGACCAGACAGATAACAGAAGGGGACAATCTTCTTCCTATGAGAACAATGAAAGCCCTGCCCCCCTTGACAAGTTTTTCATGTTTATCCCTTATCTTAATTGAAGATTGTCCCTCTCTGCAGTTTACCTGGGCACCTCACTTCTGATCTGGCTGAACGGGGGGGGGGGGGGGGGGGGGCGATACTTTGCTTGTGAATATCTCTTAAACCATAGAGGTTTGAGAGATAAGACTTATACCGTTCTTCATGCTTTTTTAATGCCTAGAAAATAAAATAAAGATAAAACGAAGTATTACTATCCCTTAAAAGGGTTAATTTTCATAGTTCAAAAGAGATGTTCATCTTCATATCTAGTGTAATACATACATTATTTACTCACATTTAAAACAGGAAATCAATATTGTGATATAGTAACATAGTAACATTATAACATACTGTAGTTAATGAGGCATGAAAATCAGTACATGCTTCCATCAAGTCCAGGCCGTGCCAGATCACCCCTGTTGATCCTGAGGAAGGCAAAAAAAAAAAAAAAAACAAACAAAACCTGAAGCCATTTCCAATTTAGCCCCAAATGTGTAAAAAAAAATCTTTCCTGACTGCAAATGGCAGTCAGATATTTCCCTGGATCAACATCCTATCTGCATTGAAGCTGTCTGTCATACTATGATCCTATATAATAATTCACCAAAACATGTGTAACAATGAAGTCATGCGCAGTAGAGATTGTCCACACCATGGCTGTCTCTACCACGCATGACTGCCCTGCGTCCAGCTGGCACTGGCACTGTGGCCCGTGTAACCGGCTCTTCAACTAGTTATAATTTAAATCCTATATCTCTGTCTAAAGAATCAAAAGCAGTTTTGCTCAATTCCACTCCTCAAGAACCAGTAACAGTGTAAATTTTAAGACCATCTAAATCAGACTAAAGGTGAACTAATCTGAGTGATCTGCTAATTAAATTATTGTCTCTCAATCAGTAATGATGATAAAATGTGCACTGCTGGCAATCTTTAACCCTTTGAGTGCCAGAGGGGTACATACCGCATTGCTTTCCAATGCCTCGCGTACCACTCTGGCACTCTAAGGGTTAAGGAGTTAAATGGATAAATACTTGAACAAAGAATCAGAATCTTCCTTGTTTTGTTGATTTAAAGGGATAGTAATACTTAAAAGGTAAAAAAAAAAATATGTTGTAGGGTTTATCCCCCTGAGTAAAACAAGAGTACTCCCACTGCTGAAAGGTATTTCATTCAAAAGTTATTAATTTTCAAAGTTGAATTTTTTTAGGTGCAGTATCACAGTGGCCTGAAATTGTACAGTGGCTCTGTTGCTACACCATCCTATGGACAGCTCTGGTCCCGGGACCATAAATCTCCATAGGATGGTGTAGCAACAGCGCCACTGTACAATTTCAGGTCACTGTGATATTGCACATAAAAAATTCAACTTTGAAAATTAATAACTTTTGAATGAAACACCTTTCAGCAGTGGGAGTACTCTTGTTTTACTCAGGGAAATAACCCTACAACATATTTTTTTTTTTACATTTTAAGTATTACTATCCCTTTATTATTATTTATTTATATAGCACACACAGATTACACAGCACTTTACACTCATATTGGTCACTGTCCCCATTGGGGCTCACAATCTAAATTCACCTATCAGTATGTTTTTTGGAGCGTGGGAGGAAACCAGAGTACCCAGAGGAAACCCACGCAAACACGGTGAGAACATACAAACTCATTGCAGATGTTGTCCTTATGTGGGATCTGAACCCAGGACCCCAGCGCTGCAAGGCAACAGTGCTAACCACTGAGCCACCATGCTGCCTTTAATGATTCTCTTGAACTGAAACTAATAGAATTCTCCAAACAGCACAATCCAGTTCTCTTCCAGCAGTGCAGATTTCCTGTGCCAGCCTAGAGAAACGCATACTAGATTTTTATGTTGGTATTATAATTATTTAACTTTTAATACCTTACTTCCTATAGGCAGAAATAAGAGTGCTTGAAAACTAAACAGAAAAAGACTAATGCTCACAAGACCTATGTAAGCTTTGTCACTGCTGAAACGCTGATTATAAAGGCACACATTTGGGTACCCTTTTCAGATGGACTGCAGTATCCTCCATCTACTGCCACCCAGCAAGTACTTATCACAGGTGTGAAACTGCGTCTCTTAATACAGCATGAAACTGGACGATGTCATTTCTTGTCTTATAGAATCTGACCCTTAGATTACTTAACATTCACCATCCATCATTTCTTGCTTGAAATTTTAAATAAATTCTAAATAAATGTAAATTAGCATTTTTTATTTTTTTCATACTTTTAATGCACGCCAATGTCCATCATTTGTTCTTGTCTTCAAGCTGTTCTTCAGCCTATAGTGGTAGACGTTCCCTTTATAAGTACAGTGCAAAAAACCTGTAAACCCTTGAGATTCATGCAAACAATTCTCTTTTGTCTCTACAGTTCAGTGTGTTGCAACTAATTGCTCAAGAGAAATATTGTTATAATGAATTGATGACTCAGGGAGATTTCAGATAGTCTTGCAATTAATTCCTTATTTACACTTTGGCCTGCATGATGATGCAGATCTAGAATATATCCCTCAAGCATCCTTCTCTTGTTCTGATACAGATGAAGCTGAGAGTGAGTGAGATGATGACAGGGCCATAAAGTTACCAGAAAGTCAAAGGCTGTATCTTCCGCCACTTTTAAGGAGCACTGTGCCTGTCTATAAACTGTTTGAGAAAGCCATTGGAAAGTCTGACCCTGGACAAGCAAAGATGTCAAAAATTACACTGTCACCCTATCAGGCATCATGAACTCCTCCAAGTCCCACTCAGCCACACAAACCTGTGTTCAGGGCCGGATTTGTAATTAGGCAGAGTAGGCATCTGCCTACAGGCACACCCCACAGAGGGGCGCCTGTCATTTGGATCCTCCACTTGGCGCCCACGGCCCACAACAACATTGTCAGTCTTTGCCTTCTTCGGCACAGACCTGTAGCTGCTGTGAGCTCCCTCGTTGGCTCTTTAGTAATACAAAGCGCTGGGAGATGACATCATCTCCCAGCGCTCTACATTACTGAAGAGGAGACTGCGCAGGAGCTCCAGCAGCTGAAGCTCTGTGCAGAAGGAGGTACTGACAGACCTCTCCTCACCAGGGTAGGAAATGGACACAGGTGGCAATATGGAGATGATGGGGGCACTGTGAGGGAATATGAAGATGATGGGGGCACTGTGAGGGGCAATATGGAGATGATCATGGGGGCAATATGGAGATGATGGGGGGCTAGTTTGAGCTGATGATGGCAATTTGGAGATGATGGGGGCAATGTGACATAGTAGATAAGGCTGAAAAAAGACATGCGTCCATCAAGTCCAGCCCATGCCAATAACACCCCTGTTGATCCAGAGAAAGGCAACAAAAAAGCCCTCTGGAGCAATTTCCAATGTAATTTCCAAGTGTGTGTGTGTGTGTGTGTGTGTGTGTGGGGAACTATTCCTTCCTGACTCCAACTGGTAGTCAAATAGTTCCCCGGATCAATATCCTATTTGCTTTGAAGCCATCTGTCATAATTGTCAATATTGTTCTGTGCTAGATAGGCATCCATTGCTTTTTTGAATGCAGTTGCATTATCTGCAAGCACAACATCCCGAGGCAAATAATTCCATAGCCTTACCGCCCTTACTGTAAAGAATCCCTGCCTGTGTTTTAGTCGAAAGCACCTTTTCTCAAGTCTTAATGGATGACCTCTTGTTCTTAGATCAGCTCTTTGTATAAATAATTCATTGGATAGTTCTTTGTATTGACCTTGAATGTATTTGTAAATGGTAATCATATCACCCCTTAGACGTCTCTTTTCTAATGTAAACAAACCCAGTTTGGCTAGTCTCTCTTTGTAACTCAGATCCTCCAATCCCTTTATCAGTTTTGTTGCACGTCTCTGCACCTTTTCCAGTTCAGTAATGTCTTTTTTTAGAACAGGCGCCCAAAATTGTACTCCATATTCTAGATGAGGCCTAACCAAGGATTTATACAGAGGTAGGATAATATTAGCATCCCTTGCTTCTACACCTCTTTTTATGCAGGCTAGTACTCTATTTGCTCTTGCAGCAGCTGAGTGACTCTGCACACTACTGTGAAGTCTATTGTCTATCAGTACGCCTAAATCTTTCTCTAATGAGGATTTCCCAAGTTGTTTCCCATTTAGAGTATATGTAGCAAGTTTGTTTCTACAGCCCAAATGCATAACCTTACATTTATCTACATTAAATGACATCTGCCACTTTTCTGTCCATTTACTTAGTTTATCTAAATCCTTCTGTAGGGAAAAAACATCCAGCTCTGTATGTATTTCCTTACATAGCTTAGTGTCATCAGCAAAGATTGAGATGCTACTTTCAATTCCCACTTCTAGATCATTAATAAACAAATTAAAAAGCATTGGGCCCAGGACTGAACCCTGCGGCACCCCACTTATAACCCTAGACCAATTTGAAAAAGTTCCATTTACAACAACTCTCTGCCATCTATCATTTAACCAGTTCTCAATCCATGTACAGATAACACCGCCCAAACCAAAGCCTTTTAATTTATGCAGTAACCTGTTGTGAGGCACTGTGTCAAAGGCTTTTGCAAACCCCAAGTATACTACATCAACAGCAATTCCCCTGTCCAAATTACTACTCACTCTTTCATAAAATGCAAGTAAATTAGTCTGACATGATCTGTTCTTCATGAAACCATGCTGATTCCTACTAATGATATTGTTTGTCTTCACATAGTTCTGAATACTTTCAGTTAATAACCCTTCTAGTATCTTACCCACTATGGAAGTCAAGCTCACAGGTCTATAATTTCCTGGTTTGGATCTTGCTCCCTTTTTAAACAATGGAACTACATCAGCTTTCCTCCAATCACAGGGCACTATGCCTGATGAAAGTGAATCAATAAATATTAAGTATAATGGTTTTGCTATTACTGAACTACGTTCCTTAAGTACCCTTGGGTGTATACCGTCCGGTCCAGGCGCTTTATTCACTTTAACCCTTTCCAGTCTCTTTTGGACCTTTTCCTCAGTAAGCCATGTAGATGTTGGAAGAAATTCCATGGTTTTGTCTGTTTGCCCACAACTTGTCATTGCTGCTTCCTTTGTATATACTGAAGCAAGGAACATATTTAGGGTGTCAGCCATAGCTTTATCCTCACTAATCAATTCACCTGTTTCAGTCCTAAGAGGACCAGTATCGACCTTAACTTTTTTGCTGTTAATATACTTGTAGAATTGTTTAGGGTTTTTCTTGCTCTCATTTGCAATGTTTCTCTCATTTTCTATTTTAGCTAGCTTAATTGCTTGTTTGCAGATTTTATTACGTTCTTTATATTTTTTAAATGATGCATCTGACCCGTTTGACTTAAACACCTTAAAAGCCTGCTTTTTATTTCTCATTTCCCTGCTAACCACATTATTAATCCACATTGGTTTCGCTTTACTTCTCTTGTGCTTATTCCCTAATGGTTTATATTGATGTGTATATTTGCCCAAGAGCATTTTAAATACATTCAATGTGAGGGCAATATGGAGCTGATGGAGGGCAATATGGAGATTAGGAGCATTGTGGAGATGGCAAATCGGGGGGGGGGGCTTCAGATTTCTGTGCCTACAAGCTCCTGTGATGTAAATCCAGCCCTGCCTAGAAAGTTCAGTCAGAAAACCCAAAACCACCATCGCCAGTTCTGAACAGCATTCTCTGTGCTTTTCCCTACCCAGCCAGTAGGGGACCATAGAGATGGCTTTCAGCACCATGGACAGCTTTGAATGCCATAGGGATGTGCACTGCTCACCCCTGTGGCATTCAAAGGGTTACAATAAAGAAAACTAGTACAACAAGCACTACACAATGCCCCCTTCCACATCCTCCCCCTTAGAATGTCACATATATTGCATGTATGGGACATACTAACCCCATCCACATCCACCTCAGGTACTACCATTTAGTCCACAAATCTGTCTGATATTCAACTCTTAACTCTTTGAGTACCAGAGAGGTAGGAAAGCATTGCTTAGCATGTTTCCTACCCCTCTGGTACCCAAAGGATTAATAGGCAAGGTATGGACTACATACCTTGCCTATATATATGTGTGTGTGTCTGTTTTTACATGTTTTATCATTAAAACACTTTTATTAAACATATATTTAGTTAGATTCATTCATTTGTAATGCCTTACCTCCTGTGTCCCATTGCTATTAGTACTTTTGCTCCACTCTCCTTCAAACGGAGAGCGGAGCAAAAGTACTAATAGCAATGGGACACAGGAGGTAGGACTTGATAAATGAATGAGATCTAAGTAAAAATAGAATTGTGTAAGCAGTTCTGAGCTGTGACTGTAGCGCTTCCCTCAATTTCCATTTATTAATATCCTGGTGCTGCCAGTGGCTGTAAAGCCGGCAGCATGAAGAAGGCTGGGGACAAGAGAGGCATTGGAGGAAGTGGGTGGAGGGGAGAGAGACATCGGAGGAAGCAGGTGGCAAGCTTGTATTTGCTGCCCGCTTCCTCTGATACCTCTCTCCTCTCCTCACTCAGAAGGGACAAAGTTGTAGAATGTGCGACGCCAGGCAGGGGACAATGCCGACGCGTGAGGAGGGGAGAGAGGTATCGGAGGAAGCGGGCAGCAAATACGAGCTTGCCACCCGCTTCCTCAGATGTCTCTCTCCCCTCCACCCGCTTCCTCCAATGCCTCTCTTGTCCCCAGCCTTCTTCATGCTACAGGCTTTACAGCCACCGGCAACACCAGGATATTAATAAATGGAAATTGAGGGAAGCGCTGCGGTCACAGCGCAGAACTGCTTACACAATTCTATTTTTACTTAGATCTCATTCATTTATCAAGTCCTACCTCCTGTGTCCCATTGCTATTAGTACTTTTGCTCCACTCTCCGTTTGAAGGAGAGTGGAGCAAAAGTACTAATAGCAATGGGACACAGGAGGTAGGGCATTAAAAATGAATGATATCTAATTAAAGATGCAATTGCGGAAGCAGTTCTGAGCTCTGATCACTCAGTCAGTCACCCAGTTTGACCTGGCTGACTGATTGAATGATGGGACCGCAGTGCCTTCACCTCCATTCATTCATTCATTCATTCATTTCTTGGTGCTGTGGGTTGCTGTAAAGTCCACAGCATCAAGAAGGCAGTAAATGTATTTAACTTTAAAGTTAAAACACATTACATTAATAAAACATAACTTGTTCACATATACATACATATACAGGCATATTTTGCCTGTTAACCCTTTGGGTACCAGAGGGGTAGGAAACATGCTAAGCAATGCTTTCCTACCTCTCTGGTACTCAAAGGGTTAATTGTGGAATAAAAGACAGATTTGTGGACTAAATGGCAGTACCTGAGGTGGATGTGGATGGAGTTAGTATGTCCCATATATGTAATTTTTGTGACATACTAAGGGGGTGATGTCAAAGGGGGGCACTGTGTAGTGCTTGGTGTACTAGTTTTCTTTATTGTAACTCTTTGAATGCCACAGGGGTGAGCAGTGCACATCCCTATGGCATTCAAAGCTGTCCATGGTGCTGAAAGCCATCTCTGTGTTCCCCTACTGGCTGGGTAGGGAAAAGCACAGAGAATGCTGTTCAGAACTGCCGATGGTGGTTTTGGGTTTTCTGACTGAACTTTCTACTATGCAGTGCTGTGATTGGCTGTGGTGCTAGGTAACATTTTTAGGTAAGATTTTCTATGCGACGCAGGTTTAAGGTTAACGTGTATTTTGTTGGTCATCACTCGTTATCCTTTCTGGGTAAGGAAGATTTGAATCTCATGTTACCCGGTCTTGCTTAACTAGCGAAGGCAGTTTTTTTCTTCTCGCCAACATTTGGATCGAGTCGATAGTGTGCATTAAAAGCAATGAGGAATACATTCTTGATGCTTGGATGAACCCCTGCTTAAAACACAAAGTTTCAGAATTTCTACGAAAGGTCCATCAGCAGTTTGTCACAATAAGGAGTCATGACGATCATCAGCAAATATCTGAGTGTCACGGTAACTTAGATAAATGAACACACAACACAGGTACAGGTGAATTTAAGCCATTTTATTAAAATCAATAAGCAAGAGCAAACACTTCCCCAACCTCGTTAGAAAAAGGCGTGAGGACAGTGCACAGTCCACTACCCAGGAGCTAACACTGAGCTGTCACCTGTGACCGCTGATTGCCAAGATAAATGGAATTTAGAACCAGACTCTGATTCTAGCAAGCAGAATGAGTGGAAACCTGGAGAGCCAAGATTCTAGGAAACAATAGCAAAACCGGGTCACAGATAGGAGACAACCTCTGTCTAATACCAGCCTGGGAACGCACAGAGTGGAGAGTGCCAGGCAGACCCAGAGAAGGGACAACACTGATGTGTTAGGGACCAGGAACAGACAGACACAAAAATGTAAAAATGTAAAACACCTTTAATGAAATAACAAAAGCAAACAAAGCAAAATCTTTATCCAGCAGCGTAAACCAAAAGATAAGCCGGGGCAGGAACCAAGACAGGTACTCAACCAAGCCAGAGTTAGGAATACAGAGCTCAGCGAAGTCAGGAACAATCCAGGAGTCAGGAGCCAGAAGGGATGTCAGAGGAAGCCAGGTCATACACAGGTAATCAGCAAAGCGGGAGAACACTCTTGCAGCCGGAAGCAAACACAAGGGCAAACTAGGAAGTGAGTCAAGCTGCTTTAAATACCCTGGAAGGGTTGGCTGATAGCAGTCAGGTGAGCAATCACAGAGAGATCAGCTGATTCGGCCAGACTCAGAACAGGGAAGGCAGTAGCAATAGATAGCAAAGAACTAGATTAGCTCAGAGAGCAGAATGGAGCAGCAGAGCGGAAGGCAGCTGCAGCAATACTAGGGAGGTAAATGTCACACTAGGCTGTATGGAGCGAGTCCTAGAAGCCGATAAAGACAAGTGGTGGTCAGACAATAAACAGGAGTAAGCATGGAGCTTAAGTCAGTCAAGGGTTGCATTGTGGGGAAGGAGAAAGTAAGGGCACTAAAAACATCTAGACAGCATAGTCAAAAAGAAGGCAGTGAAGCATTTCAACCAGAAGAAGCACCTATCTCATCAACCAGAATATCCCTTTCTGAACACAACGATTCATGAGTCTCAGCATGGGTGGCAAAAACCCAACACTGGTGGTGGTGGCACTGGTTGCAGCACATCACTTTGGGACTTGCTTCCTGAGTATAGGTTGGTAACTGCCACACAGGAACTCCTTGTTGCTCCTAGAAATGGTCCCAATGCATGTGAGATGTTTTCTGCAGGATTGCTACATTCTAGGTGGAAACAACAATCCCATGGACTACTAGCAAACAAAGGAGTGTGTGTAGCCAGCATTGACACAAACTGCATTGGAAACTCTTAGTTGTCCTCCAGCAAGCATTCTGAACAGGTTTTCAGTGCAACTGGTTGCATTGTCAATGACCGCAGGACGTGGCTATCTAGCAGCAATGTTGGGAGACTAACATTCTTAAAAATTAACCAACATCTCATACCATCTGAGTATCAGGTAGCAGAAAATACACATGACAGACAAAACCAGGACAAATATATTAACAGCAGCACGGATTAGGAGGAGGAGGGATGTGAAGAAGGATTGCCACCATCTACCACACTTGGCACCACTGCTATGAACAACAAGTAATGTTTATCAGTATTATGAGAAGAAGGATTGCTTACATTTGACATATATCTATTTACATTATTGTGAATATGTGCCAGTGTCACTTAAGCAGGAAGTTAGTGTTGTGGGGAAAGGACAAATGCATTCTGCATGCTAACACATTTTTCAAGGCATATTTTGCTGTAGGACTCACAACTAGGGGTGGGCGAAAGGTGTGAAAAATTTCCCACATGACTTTTCACAAAAACGCGCTGATGTTTCAATTTTCCCATGAAAAATGTTGCCTTTCCGCCTATGCAAAAATGTTCTCCTTTTCGCCTATTTTAACAGACTTTCAGCCTATGTTAACCTAACACATTTTTCGCCTATATTTCTATAGGAACTACATTTCCCACTGTAATATTACTCCTTCTGAGGGCTGAAGTTTAGAAATAAGTGGCTGAAAGTCAAAGTTGTGAGTCCTACAGCAACATATAGCTTGTGTTAGCTTGCAGAATGCATTTGTTCTTTGCCCACAACACTATCTTCCTGCTGTGACATTGGCACATATTCATGATCATGTCAAGTAATAAAAAAAATAAAGTACAACCTACAATGTGGCAGATGTTTATGGTAGTGGTGGTGGTGGTGGGAGACTGGCATGGTGTGATCTGTGTATGTATATTGATTTCACTCAGGATCCAAAAGCTATGACAGACAAAGCCAGGACAAATATATTAACAGCAGCAGAGAAGAGGAGTTGGAGGACGGATGTGAAGAAGGGTTGCCACCATCTATCACACTTGGGACCACTGCTATGAGCGACAAGTAATGTGTATCAGTAATATGAGAAGAAGGATAGCTTACATTTGACACAAACATGATAATGGTAAAAACTGCTGTAGGAATATATATATATATATATATATATATATATATATATATATATAGTAGGTTGCACTTTTTTATATATCTATTTACATTATCTTGAATATGTGCCAGTGCCACTTAAGCAGAAAGTTAGTGTTGTGGGCAAAGGACAAAGGCACTCTGCATGATAATACATTTTTCAAGGTATATGTGGCTGTAGGACTCACAACTTTGACTTTCAGCTACTTATTTCTCCACTACAGCCCTCAGAAGAAATAATATTGCATTGGGAAATGTAGTACCCAAAGGAAATATAGGCGAAAAATGTGTTAAAATAGGTGAAATGAGGAAAGTTTTGCAATGCTGAAAAGGAGAAAACTTTTTCTTAAAAAGCGAAAAATTTGTTGGTTTTTGCAAAAAACCACCCCAAATATTGATAACCTGTGTTGTTGCTGCGGGTTACTCAACACTAGTGTGTGTGTGGTTGAGTGGGGCTTGGACTTGGAAGAGGTGATGATGCTGATGATGATTGACAGGATGACTGTGTATTTTTGGGAATCTTTGATTGTCCAAGGTCAGACTTTCGAATGGTTTTCTCAAACAGATAAGTGCCGATTTTCCGCTTTTTTCAACTAGCTTATTCTATTGAAATCAATGTGAACTTTGAATTTATACCCAACACATAATACATATTATTTTATTTCCCAAAGGCATAGTATAAAAGGCACATGAGCATGCCTGTGTTGGTGAGGTGTGGGGAAAGAATCAGTTGAACAGGGAATTTGTTTTGAGCGGGATTTCTTCACTGGTATTGGGGGGACAGTTTATATAAAAAAAATTAATAAAATAAGAAACTTATATGTAAAGTGATAGCGACAAGAACCCCCTGATATAAGCTGAAACTGGGGTGGACTGATCCTTGACTTGATAGAATATTTTGTAGAGGATGATTTATTAGATTTGTTGTTGGAGGCCCAAGCCCTGAGGAACGATTGATTTGTACGACTTAGACTTATTAGAGGCACAAGCCCTGAAGAAAAATTGATTTGTACGATTTAGGCTTGTTTGGCACAAGCCCTAAGGAAACTATCGCGGTGCCTGTGATTGCCCTTCGTGAGCACTGTGCTGCAGGCGACATTGCCATTACTTCCTGGTTGTCGCAGTTAGGCGCATTCTCTATTTTTAGAGGCTGATGGTAATTGCCAGAATGAGTCTCCGCCTACATGCTAGGCCTTATAGGCCTCAGCCAGCCAGTACTCCTTTGCCCTATCGTGGTGTACCTGTGCTCTAAGCTCTTGTGTTATTCCGATGCTCTGATTCTGTGTATGACTCCTGGCCCCATTTGACTACCCAATCCGGTCTGACTCCTGGATTTGGCTGACTATCCAGTCATTTCCTACCCTTGGCCTACTGTCTCCACTTGCGCTTACCATGCTCTGTTGTTTCCTCTGGTTCAAGCGGTGCTCAGTTACTGCATCAGACCTTGTCTCTGGCATTCCTGTTCTGTCTATTGCTGGTTAGAGCCATTGGGTATACCCTAGCTTTCTAGCGATCTCAGTCACTGTTGCCTGTTCTACCCTCGTGGTCTGGGGCTGTCTGTCACCATTGCCGGTAGGTTTACCCTAGCGCTCTAGGGAGTTCTGTCACCATTGCTTGTAGTCACACCCTAGCATTCTAGGGAGCTCAGTCACCATTGCCTACTCTTCCTAGCATTCTAGGGAGTCCTTTCTCTGTTGCCTTGTACTACCCTAGCATTCTAGGGGATTTCCTTTAGGTTTGCCTGGGCTTCTCAGCTTCTCCTGCACTAGTAGCAACTGCTGTCCTTGCTACCGTTGCATATTATAGTCAGAGTGGTATCAGCCTCTGTGCAGTCAATGGATCCTGTGCTGTCTCCTTACCTGGCGAGTGAAGGTTGGGGAAGTGCTTAGGCACTGTCTTCACACCTGGTCCTGTGAGGGTTGGAGAAGTGCTATTCATATTTATTCCTATCTTATTTTAATAAAGATATTGATTTTACTGTATCTGTACTTGTCAGTGTCGTTATTCCTCAGTCACCCCATGACAGAAATATTGATAAGTAGTACTTAGGCTTGTTAGAAACAAACCCCCAAAACTGTTTATTTTTTTGTAGGACTATGTTTTTATTTTTATTTATTTATTTTTAAAGCAGAAGCCCTGAGGAAAAAATGCCCTACTGGCCTAGTGCCAGCAGGTCATGTTGGCCAGTGGTCACTGGCCATTGTCAAATGTCCTCTTGAGTCTGAGTCCATAATTCTGTTCTTGCTGCTGTTGCTGCTGAGATTAGACAGCTGAAAGGGAATATGATCAACAATAGCAGTAACATGGGTGATGGATTATGAAGGTTAAAATTGCCATGACTATCTACAGTGATGCGTTCAAGGCAGTAGCAGCACAATAAGTAGCCCCCACTCAATGTGGAGAAAATAAGAAGTTGGCCAATAATTCTTCTTCATCTGCCCCTCCTACAAAATCATGGGTGTGTTGTTAGTAGAATAGAAACTGTGGAACTTTGGCACTCATCAGCAACTGCATTGTGCATAGTGTGTGCGGTAAATAACATCTGGGAGCACAACTGTATCCAAACACCATGACACCAGAAACCAAGTACTGTCATTGTCACTATACCCCTTGTCCAGACCCCACTAAGTACACATGATAACTTGCTGACAGTTTAATAGTAATGATGAACCCTCCCTGCCAGCATCCTAGAGTATTCTGTGGGATGGAATCTCTTCAGATGCTGCTTGATGCCCTGCTTGCGAGTCTCCTCCACCACACTACCATGTGTGGTCAGTGTACCGCACAGTGTGCAATGGGTAGAGAGGAACTGCCACATTCTAACATCAAGAGAGTGGCTATCATTTGGTGGGGGAGGTAATGATGAACAAGGTGGATTGGCAGAACATTCCGTTACCCTAGAAGGTGATGGTGAAGGTGAGCTAGTTGTTTCACTCGTCATGGAACTTCCATTCTCTGCCTGGGTTTCTCTACTCTTCCTCCTCTTTCATCTCCACGTCACCTCTTGTTGCCTTTCTGGAGAGTCAGGGGGTACAGCAACAGTGGTGCTTGATTTCTGTGGTGGGTGTTTGACTTTAAGTTTGACATAAATGTCATGGTGTCTGTGTTTCATGTGTGATATCAGGGTGTTTGTGCTAAGGTGTGTTCCCGCCTTTCCTCTTCTCACTGACTTGTCACAAATTGTGCACAGTGCCGTTGGTGATGACTGCACTGTGCCTGCCCCAAGAGAAAAATAGTCCCACACGCATGACTTCAGGGGGCAGGGAACAGGTGGAGAAAAATGTACTCTTTCTTCTTGTCCTCCACATTCCCCTTCACTGTCTGTGGAAGCAGATAATGTTGCTGCTATTGCCTCAGATTCAGCACTGCAACTAGGACCAGGAGTACTGCTGCTGCTGCTGGCAAGTGGAACCTGTCCTAGTCCCGTATCACTTGTTGACCCCATTCCCACTGTGTCCATGGTGGTCTGTGGCAAACTAGCTTGCTCCTCAGCATCCTGCTGCCCTTGCATCTCAGAAACAGCAGGAATTAGAGCACTTGCAAATTCCTCAAATTCCAAAATCTCACTGCTAGTGGTGGTGATGATGCCCATGCTCATCCCTGTCTCCCATTCATTTTCAGTTTCTGCTAAAAAGGCCATCAATGTCTCTTCCACCCTAGCTTCTCCAGCATCATCACCACCACCACCACCACTAATACCTATGTGCTGCTACTCTAATACAGACACCTCACTGTTGCCTGCAGGAAGTGACGATGATGAGTAACGTGACAGAGGGTCCCCTAATGTCACACTTGCCATTTCTTTTTGACCTGTAGAAGGCAGACTGGTAGCAGTAGCAGCAGGAACAGGCAGCTGATCTGTGCTCCTTCTGGTGGTAGTGGTGTTAATTGTGTGCCTGCTCTCCCCCAACAACAGTTCTGGGCTCATAGTCTTCAGGATCATGTTCCACTTGGACACTTTAGTGTAGGAAAGAGGAGGACTCGTCCTAGGGTGAGAGGAATAGTGCGGCCTCCCTTGTCTGCTAGTCTGGATGCTCTCAAATGTTTTTCCCTACCACTCCAGCTGCTTCACCAGTACTGCTACTTCTACTAACACCAACCACATCAGCCACAGAGTCTTCCTCCTCACATTCACTAGTAATATGAGGATATTGTTGATTACCCCCTCCTTCACTCCTAATGCTATCAAGCTGCTGGACCTTAGTAGTAGTACTAGCACTTGCGGGACTGCTTGGGGATAACAAATGTTACTTAGAGTCCCTTGCTGCCGCACTTGGCATCATCTTCTCCTCCCCTCCTGAGTATTACAAGACACACTAGCAGTAGGAGGAAAAGGTGGAGCAGTGCAGGGACATAGGAGTAAAGTTGCTGCAGGGTGTGAAACAAATGATGATGATCCCTTTCCTCCCGGGGAGGATGGAGTTTGTCAAGGTCCCACCAGTCACACCGCTCCAGTTCCCCACCACCACTATTATACACATCTACCTGTAGGTTGTACTTTATTTTTTTATCAGTTGACATCAATATCAATATGTGCCAGTGTCACTTAAGCAGGAAGTAAGTGTTGTGGGCAAAGGACCAATGCACTCAGCATGCTAACACATTTTTCACGGTATATGTTGCTGTAGGACTCACAATATTGACTTAAAGGGATAGTAATACTTCATTTTATCTTTATTTTATTTTGTAGGCATTAAAAAAACATGAAGAACGATATAAGTCTTATCTCTCAGACCTTAATGGTTTAAGAGATATTCACAAGCAAAGTATCCCCCCCCCCATTCAGCCAAATCAGAAGGGAAGTGCCCAGGTAGACTGCAGAGAGGGACAATCTTCAATTAAAATAAGGGAAAAACCTGAAAAGCTTGTCAAGGGGGGCAGGGTTTTCATTGTTCTCATAGGAAGAAGATTGTCCCCTGCTGTTATCTGTCTGGTCTATGGACTGGATTCCACATCTGAGAAGAGATGGCTTACACTAGGTAAAAGGGGCGGGAGGGGAAACTTTGCTTGTGAATATCTCTCAAACCATAAAGGTTTGGGAGATAAGACTTATATCGTTCTTCATGTTTTTTTAATGCCTACAAAATAAAATAAAGTTAAAACGAAGTATTACTATCCCTTTAAAACTACATATTTCTTCACTACAGCCCTCAGAAGAAGTAGTATTGTGCTGTGCTGAGAACTGTTGCTCCATAGGAAACATAGGCCAAAAATGTGCTGGAATAGGAGAAAAATGTGTTGAATCAAAGAAAAATGTTTTAGAATAAGAGAAAAATGTGTTGTATTAGGTGAAAATTTTGCTGCAATAGGTGCAAAGGAGGAACATTTTGCACTGGAGAAAAGGAGAAAACTCAGAAGAAAATAGAAAAATCTTCAGTTTTTCACAAAAAGTCATGTAAGCTTCTAACGAACAAGGCTGGGGTATACAGATTGGGAGCTATGTTGCTGGCAAATGCAATTTAGCTGCTGTTTCAACCCATGCTAAAGTTGTCAGCAGCAAGGTTAGAGTAGGATGGTCTCAAGCAGGAATGAATGCAGCAGAGTAAAGTATAGGAACTACAAAGTCAGCAACCACCAAGAAAGACTCACACAAAACAAAAAGCATAGGATCCAAACAGATTATAGGTCACTCTGTAGCAGTAATCTGGGCACCTGGTAAGCAAGTGGAGAACAAGTTGAAATCAAACACTGGAAACAATTTTAGGGACACTTGTCAGTGAAAACACATTGAGGGAAGATGCATTGAAGGTTAAACTGTGATCATAGTTAGGGGTGGGCTAAAAGTGTGAAAAATTTCCTGTATGACTATTTGTGAAAACTTGCACATTTTTTGCTTTTTATGCAAAATATTTCACCTTTTGGCCTATGCAAAAATGTTCTCCTTTTCGTCTATTTTAACACATTTTTCACCTATATTTTTTATAGGTACTACAATTCCCACTGTAATATTACTTCTTCTGAGGGCTGTAGTTTAGAAATAAGTGTCTGAAAGTCAAAGTTGTACTTATACCTTGAAAAATGTGATAGCGTGCAGAATGCATTTGTCCTTTGCCCACAACACTAACTTCCTTCTTAAATGACATTGGCTCATATTCATGATGATGTCAACAGATTGAAAAAAATACATCCTAAAATGTGGCAGATGTGTATTGTAGTGGTGGTGGGGGACTGGCTGGTATGGTGTAATTTGTATATATATATATTGTTTTTACTATTGTCATGTTTGCATCAAATCTCTATCCTCCTCAAATTATTGACACACATTGCTTGTCATTTAAAGCAGTTGTCCCAAGTGGGGTAAATGGTGGCAACCCTTCTTCACACCTGTCCTCCACCTCCTCATCTGTGTTGCTGTTAATATATTTCTCCTGGCTTTGTCTGTCATACTCATCTTCAGCAGGAGCCATAGGTGATATTTGGACTGAACTAATTGCTGGCAGTAGCAGACTCTCTGACACATAAGTAACTTAATTACTTTTTTTCTGCCCTAGAGCCCTGGATACTTTATAAAGTGCTTCTGCTGATGATAGTTGCGGCACCTGTGGCCTGCTGATAATGTGTCTTCCAGCAGTCAGACCTGTGGTTGTGATTCAGGGGGGATCTCACAGAGGAGGTACCTAGATGTTAGCCTGCTTTCCCCCTGCTCATGTGCTTTTTGCACAGACAACAGATACCAACATGCTTAGCTTGAGGATCCTGAGTGAAATATCTCCATACTGTGGACTTCATGGAATGAGGGGTTCCTGAGGTGGTGCTGCTGCTACTACTACTACTGGGGCTAGATGTTGATGCAATTCTATTGCTACTACTACTACTACTAGGGGACAAAGGTGCAGTACTTAAAGCAGCAGAAGCACTCATCATATGTCTATGGCTGAGTGGGACTTGGACTTTGAAGAGGCAATGATACTGATGATGACTGATAGAGTAACTGTTTGCTTTTTGACATCTGTGCTTGTCTAGGGTCAGACTTTCCAATGGCTTTCTCAAACAGTTTATAGACTGACACAGTGCTCCTTAAAAGTGGTGGAAGATTCAGCATTTGACTTTCTGTTAACCTTATAGCCCTGTCATTATCTTCACTCTCAACTTCATCTGTATCTGAACAAGAGAAGGATGCTGGAGGGATATATTCTAGATCTGAATCATCATCATCAGTCATCATTTGGTCATCCTCAGCAGCATCATCATCACAAACAATTTCTTTTTACTATTTCACTCTCCTTGCTCAGTAGGAGGGTGGAGAGGATCCTTTAAGCACCACTAACAGCATCACTCCCTTAACTCCCTGAAATAGGGATGTGCATTGCTCACAGCTGTGTAACAGCACTCTCCCAGAGATCCTGTTTTGCTTATTACCCACAGTTCTTCTTTTCTGGAATCCCCTTATCCAGTCATTCCTAATCTAAAATTCCCTTTGCCTCTGATTTGTTTTTTTGTTTTGTTTTTAATTTAGGTTGAAAAAAGACTTGCGTCCATCTAGTTCAACCCTTTTCCTATTCCTGTTTACCATCGTTGATCCAAAAGAAGGCAAAAAAAACACAACAATACAGCAATTTCAAATTCTGCCCTGAATGGGGGGGGAGAGAATTCCCTCCTGATTCCAAATGGCAATCAGATTTCTCCCTGGATCAACAAGCCCTAAGTAAAATATTAATCCTAATACTAACGTACATAGCCCTCTATGATATGTTCTTTTAAATAAGTATCCAGGCCCTTTTTAAAGGCGTCTAATGTATTCGATAGCACCACCTCCTCAGGCAGTGAATTCCATACCTTTATTGTCCTTACAGTAAAGAAACCCTTCCGCTGTTGTAGATTAAATCTCCTTTCCTCAAGTCTAAGCGGGTGGCCCCTTGTCCTATGTACTGTTCTGTTAATGAACAGGTCTTTGGAGAGTCCTTTGTATGGGCCCTGAACATATTTATATAGTGTTATCATATCCCCTCTAAGACGCCATTTCTCTAGTGTATACAAGTTTAACTTTTCTAGCCTTTCCTCATAACTAAAACTTTCCATTCCCTTTACTAGTTTTGTAGCCCTCCTCTGCACTTTCTCTAGTTCCATAATGTCCTTTTTCAGAAAGGGCGCCCAGAATTGAACAGCATATTCTAGGTGGGGTCTTACCATGGACCTGTAAAGAGGCATAATAATATCTTCCTCCCTTGAGTCAATACCCCTTTTAATACATGCCAATATCTTATTGGCCTTTGCAGCTGCCAGCTGGCACTGCGTGCTACTGCTAAGTCTATTGTCTACCATTACTCCCAAATCCTTTTCATTAGTAGATTTCCCCAGAGAAACACCATTTAAACTATATGTTGCATTTTTATTATTATACCCAAAATGCATAACTTTACACTTGTCTATATTGAATCTCATTTGCCATTTGCCTGCCCAGTTACTCAATTTGTCCAAATCCTCTTGTAATGAAGACACCTCCAGTTCAGACTTTATTACCTTACTTAATTTTGTGTCATCGGCAAACACTGATACATGGCTCCCTATGCCCTCTGGGAGGTCATTAATAAACGAATTAAAAAGAAGAGGACCCAGGACAGATCCCTGAGGTACTCCACTTATCACGTTTATTCAACTGGAGAACTTGCCATTTACTACCACTCTTTGCATTCTATCTTTCAGCCAATTTCTAATCCACACACAAAAATTTCCCCTAGGCCTATTACATTCAGTTTGTACAGTAACCTCTTGTGTGGAACCGTATCAAATGCCTTGGCAAAGTCTAAATAGATCACATCAACCGCCGCTCCCTCATCTATATTATTACTCACTTTTTCATAAAATGCGATCAAGTTCGTTTGACAAGACCTGTCCTTCACAAAGCCATGTTGACTCCTTCTAATAATATTCCTGTTCCAGCAGAATTCTTGAATATATTCCTTTAGCAACCCTTCAAACAGCTTCCCTACCACAGATGTCAAGCTTACAGGTCTGTAATTTCCTGGCTGTGACTTTGATCCCTTTTTAAATATGGGCACCACATCTGCTTTACGCCAATCCATGGGCACCATACCTGAAATAAAAGAATCCCTGAAAATCAAATATAACGGTCTGGCCAGGGCCTGGCTTAGCTCTTTTAGTACCCGTGGGTGTATACCATCTGGCCCTGGAGCTTTGTCTTCCTTAACACCATTCAATTGTTTTAACACTTTTTCTTGTGTTAGCCAGTCCCATGTTTGCTGTGACTGTTCTGTAAAAGTAGTTTGCAGATTCTTGTCCATTGGGTCTTCCTTGGTAAAAACAGAAGAAAAGAAATTATTTAACATATCTGCCTTCTCTCTGTCCCCCTTGACCATCTCACCCGTTTCAGATAACAAGGACCCAACATTATCAGACTTTAATTTTTTGCCATTAATGTATTTAAAGAATTTTTTTGGGTTGCTCTTGCTCTCCTTAGCAATATTTTTTTCATTCTCTAGTCTAGCTAATTTGATAGCCTTTTTACAGGTTTTGTTGGCATTTTTGTATTCTGAAAATGCCTCTACTGATCCCTCAGCTTTATAATGTTTAAATGCCACTTTCTTGTTATTCATTTCATTAATTACTTTACTGGTTAGCCACATAGGTTTTAATTTGCTTCTTTTGTATTTGTTTCCAACAGGGATACATTTAGATGTGTATTTTTGCAATGTTGCTTTGAAGGCATTCCACTTACCTTCTGTGTTTTTTCCTGAAAATATTTTATCCCAGTCAACAAGACCAAGGGATGAATTAAACCTGCTAAAGTTGGCCTTTTTAAAATTCAGTGTTTTGGTGGAACTCATATCAAATTGCTTTTTTGAATTAATCTCAAACGATACCATGTTATGGTCACTATTCCCCAAGTGCTCCCTAACTTGGATGTTAGAGATAAGTTCTTCATTGTCAGTTATTACCAGATCCAGACACGCATCCCCTCTGGTTGAGGTCTGCACTAGTTGAGACAAAAAATTGTCATTCAACAAGTTCAGAAACTTACTACTTTTAGCAGAATTCGCTGTTCCATTTTTCCAGTCTATTTCTGGATAATTAAAATCCCCCATAATTATAGTTCTCCCTATTTGAGAAGCCTTTTCTATTTGCATTAATAGCTGTGATTCTTGAAGGTCACCAATGTTTGGTGGTTTATAACAAATACCCACTAATATTTTCTGGGCAGTTTTACCCCCAGTGACTATTTCAACCCACAGGGATTCTACATGTTCACTACTGTCATCACATATATCGTCCCGCAAATGAGGCAATAATATTGGTTTGACATACAGACAGACCCCACCACCTCTTTTGTTTGACCTATCTTTTCTAAATAACATGTAGCCCTCCAAATTGATTGACCAATCATGTGTGTCATCCCACCATGTTTCTGTTATGCCTATCAAGTCATAGTTTTCAGTTTCAGTTCCCCTATTTTACCAGTTAAACTTCTGGCATTTGCAAGCATACAATTTATGCCCCTGCTATGTTTCATTTGTGATTTAATTTTGATGTGGTTTGTAGGCTTCTCCCTATGATCTGTACTAACCCCACCCCCAGATCCACCCACCTGGTTATTAACTACATCGCCTTGCCTATCTATACTATCTAGCCCAGTATTTATTGGCCCCTCCCCCCCCTTCCTAGTTTAAAATCTCCTCCAACCGTCTAGTAATCCTCTCCCCAAGCACTCGAGACCCTCTTGCATTCAGGTGCAATCCATCCCTACTATAGAGATTGTACCCCAAAGCAAAATCAGCCCAGTGCTCTAAAAACCCAAAGCCCTCCTTCTTACACCAAGACTTCAGCCATGCATTGAGCTCCCTAATCTCCCGCTGCATTGCTGGACAACCCTTTGGCCTATACCAAGCAGACTCACTACCATTTCTGTGCAAACACAAATGTCAAGATGCACTAAAGGTTGATGCTGTGGTGATATGATTTTGTTGATGTGTTCAAAGCACTTCAACTTTTCCATGGAGACACACATCGCCATATGCACTAACATTTAAGGATGCAAAGGGAGGGGAGGAGAAGGACCTCATTAACATACAAGGTTGTCAAACTGCTGATGATGTGGAAGGGATGCCATCACTTGCACATCAGCATTAGAACAACAATCCTGACGAATGAGAGCATTCTCTCTGTGGCAACACTTTGTCAGTAGGGGAGTGGAGAGGATGCTATAACCAGGAACAGCATAAAAACTGTTTGCGCACCATAGGGATGTGCATTGCACATCGCTGTGGCACTCAGAGGGTTTTAAAAAGTACACCAAGCAGTACACAACCATCCCCTCAGTTCTGTATCATATTTCCTACATGTTGCGCATTCCCAAGGGGACAAGGATGGGAGTGGATGGCAGTGTCCATGGTGTGGATGGCAGTGTCCATGGAGATTTGTAGCTACCAGCTGCCCCCCAGCCTGGTCCCCTTGCCCACTGGTAGCCATACACCCCATGTACAAAGCCTGGGCCCCAAAGTCAAAAAGAAGACCTCTTGCTTCATTCACACATTAGCAAAGTTATATCTTCATGGTGTACATAAAATTATTGTTTAATCCAGGTTGCAGGATTCCAAGTTAATAATTTCCTAACTGCTCTTTTCACTTCATTATTTCTCAAACTGTATATCAAAGGATTTAACATGGGAGTCACAACAGCGTAAACAACAGCAATATACTTCTCCTGATTTGAAAAAAGTGTACCTGTTGGCCCCAGGTACATGGTCAAAGTTGTCCCATAGAACAGTAAAACAACAATCAAATGGGAAACACATGTAGAAAAAGCTTTAGATCTTCTAGTCACCGAATGGACCTTTAATACTGATATTATAATATAACCATAAGACACAACAATGAAAACAAATGGTGTAAAATTTGTTAATAAACTTAGATAAAATATTGATGCTTCAGTACTGGAACTGTCTCCACATACTAGCTTTAGAAGAGCTAAAACTTCACATGCAAAATGATTTATTTTGTTTCCTCTGCAGAATACAGCCGGCTTTGATATAGTGGGAATAGTCACAAACAGGAAACTTCCCAACCATATAATGACTGTTATATTATTACAAATCTTCCAACTCATAATAACAGTATAACGCATGGGATGACATATTGCTACATAGCGATCAAATGCCATCACTGCAAGTAGCATACATTCTGTTTGTCCAAGAAACAGACCAGCACACATTTGTACCATACACCCACCAAATGAAATGATTCCTTCCACATAAAATAAGTCTACTAACATTTTTGGAACATTGCTAGATGAATACAGTAAATCCAGAAGTGCCAAATTGCTTAGAAAATAGTACATTGGTGTGTGCATTTTAGGACTCCATACAACAGTAGAAATTAGAATAATATTTCCAAACAAGGTCAGTAGGTACATTAAAAAGAATACAACGAAAAGTAGCATTCTAGTTCTTGTATTATTAGGGAATCCAATTAAGATAAATTCTACAATAATAGTTTGGTTTATATTCTCCATCAGAAAGACTTGCAGAGTTATTAAGGAACCAAATTATTTCTATATATGTATAAAATGTTCTCCGGGCTTTGTTATCTTCAGTGTTATAAAATAAACTGCAAGAAAATATACACTTGAAGGTTTCCCATACTTGAGGAATATTGAAGCCTTACAAAATTGAATACTTCCTTAAAATATTTCATACTTTATTTTTTTAGCTTTAAAGGAGCAGTAAACATTTTTTATGAAAACTCTTTTTTTTTTTTAAATACTTTATTAGAGATAAGTACAAAATACAAAGAAAAATAAAGTACAGTCACAGAAGCAATATTGGCAGTAAAATAGCATCAGAGAGACTGTACAACACAGAATATATTTTGGTATAGGTAAAAAAATAGTTCACGGGAAATTTACAGAAAAGGCTCAGCTATGATCGCTAGAAGTCAAAAAGAGAAAAAAGAAACAAACAAGCAAAAGAAATGTACAGATCAGTCAGGAATAGAGTCCGGAAAATAAAGACAAGAGTAAAGAGAAGAGGAGGAGAAGAAAAAGAAGAAAAAAAAAAAAAAGGGGAGGGAGAGGTGAAGGAGGGAAGGAGGATGGAATAACAGGGAGTGGGGGATGGGGGATGGGAAGAAGAAGTGTACCCGAGCATTTTAGTAGAGTGCAACAATCACCCAATACAACTCAAAAGGAGCATGTAGAGAAGAAATTGTCCACAGCATCTGGGTCCCTGCCAAATCTCCCAAGGTGTATTCTCATCAAAGACATTTGAGACCTAACCTTAGTGGACCATTCCTGGGAAGAAGCGGGTGTTTCACTTTTCCAGTGGCAAGAGATAAGGGCCTTAGCCATCAGTAACATAGTGCGTAATATACATTTTTGAAGGAGTTGTGTTCGAGGAAGAAATAACTTCTGCCAAACGGTCCCAGAGTCGGATGTGTAAACAGGACATAATAGTATCAAGACATTGAGTCCAGTAAGGACGTATTTTGGAACAAGTCCACCAAATGTGGGAGGGAGTACCAATGTCCAAATGGCACCTCCAACACAATGCGCTAACAGAGGGAGCTATGGCATGCAATCTAGATGGGGTCATATACCATCTCGAAAAGAATTTATAGTGAGACTCAAGAACAGATGCGGAGATGGAAGCTGAAGCAGCCTCTTTCCAAATAGCTTGCCACGCCTCAGAATTGAGTTAGACACCAAGTTCACGTTCCCAAGCCTCTACATAATGAGGTTTAATAGCTAAGGAGGAAGAAGTTAAAATAGCATAAATTTTCCCCAGGATATTGGGAGGTTTCCTAGAAGATAACAGAATGGATTCAAATTTAGTGGGCGGAGAAGACCAAATAGATTGCAACTTTGGTTGTTCAAGAAACTGTTTTATTCGAAAAAACGTCCACATTGCCGAAGCAGGTAGAGAATATTTGGATTTTAAGTCATCAAATAGCATAATGCGATCATTAGCAATCAAATCCACTATGCGCAATGGATCAATCGCCGGCCAGTAACAGAAAGCAGCCAACGGAAGAGAGAAGGGGGAGTCATGGGCATAAAAAAGATGGCGAGTTTGACAAATTGTTACCAAAATTGCAAGAGGACCAAACCCCGAACATATTGGAGATAATAGGATGAGAGTTGAAAGATTTGGTCCTAAGTTTAACGGGAAAAAATATTTCAACTAGAGGATCCCCAGAGGTTGCCTCTCATCTCTCGATGTTGACCCAGGATTTCCCAGAACTGGAATGGGCCCAGTCCACGATGGAGAAAACTCATATTTTATAGAACATTTCCTGCTGAATAAAACAAGATCACTCCCATCACTGTCAGATGTTTTATTTAAAATTTATAGCAGTTCAAATAATCAGGAAGTGATTTACTGTGTTTACCTCCTGATAGTTCTAACTGACAGGAAGTGAATTTACTGTGTTTACTTCCTGATAGTTCTAACTGACAGGAAGTGACTCAGCAGATTCTATCACATTCTATGGAGAACTGTATGTCTCTGACTTTTCTGACTTTACTCTCCATTAAAATCTAACAGGAAATCTAATTAGAATTTGACCACTAAAGGGCACTGCTAATGTAAAAAAACATGGGTTTAAACTGTAATAACTCTGGAAATATAAATCTCTCGGCAGTGGGAGTACCCTCATTTTACTCAATAGGAAAATCCCTACAATATATATTTTTTTCATAAAAAAAGTTTACTGCTCCTTTAAATCTTTCTAACAGCCAGCTTTGTTACTTAGTTTCTAATAAAAATGTCTGGTGCTCAAAGCTGTTTGTTAAATAATGTCATGAGGTTCCATTACATTCACTACATTATTTAATTATGCAGGTTTTTTAGATTGTTGTTTAGATGATTTCCCCACCCCATTTAGACTGTAAGCTCCTTGGGGCAGGGAACTCTCTACTATTGTTTCTATGAATGTGACACCTATTTTATTCCCTCTTATTTATTGTAATATACGTCTGTTGTAAGGCACTGCGTACACTGGGTGGCGCCATATAAATTGATAAATTTTTAAAAGAGCAGAACATAGAGAGCTATGTATGTTAGTATTGGGATTAATATTTAGTTAGGGCTTGTTGATCCAAGGAGAAATCTGATTGCCGTTTGGAATCAAGAAGGAATTTTTTCCCCTCATTCAAATCAGAATTTGAAATTGCTGTATTGAGCGTTTTTTTTTTTGCCTTCTTTTGGATCAACAAGTAAACAGGAATAGGGAAAGTGTTGAACTTGATAGACGCAAGTCTTTTTTCAATCTAAATTAGACTTGTGCGAATCGATTAGGCTAATTTCAGAATTCGGACGAATAAGGCGTATTCAGCATCATTCAGACCTTCTGAAAGCCAACGGCCACCCAAAACAAAATTCAGAATCCGAAACAGACCTACTCCGAAATTTTGGTGTAAATTTCGGAAATTCGGACTGCGCTTTCCCTCCTGAAACTATTACAATGTTGCTACATGTTACTAAAAATAGATGTGGTAAAACAGGTGCTTTACAGTTCATGCAAAGTGCAGATATTAACCACATAAGGACACAAGCAATTCTGGCATTTTTGCTATGTGCGTGTTCAACCTTAATTCCTATCTTTCTCATTTATTGCACGGACACATATTATATACCATTTTTTAAAGGGCAGAAAGGGCTTTAATTTGATGTGACATATACTTATATAAATTCTCATTTATTATTTAAAAAATTTAAAAATTACAAAATAAAAAAAACACAGTAATAATGTGTTACATAACGGGTGCAGCTTAAGAAAAGTAATTCAAAATAATCTATTTGTCCTGATAGACTCACCTATGAGGCTTGCCTTGGCGCTGCAGGTGAGCTTACATTCAAATGGCCATTGGAGTGAAACTAAAAGCCTCCAATTAGTTAAATGTGCATAGGGATTTGGGACAGAGCGCAGGTAACTCTTTTTGTACTATGTATTTTTGCCTGATGTATACTATAGCCATTGCTGCTGCCCAGGAGTACTGGGAACTTGAGCGCAGGGCTTTATTTTGTGTGTTTGTTGTATATTCGTTTGTATCACACAGCCATGTTACATTGCTGCCACTCACCCCATATTTGCCCTATTAATGGTTAATAAGTGTGTAGGGGTCTATAAAATACCTCTTCCTGTCTCATTAGAGATTTAATGTTATTATTAATTTAGTTTAGTGTATTTTTTATTGAATATTTTACATTTTTTTTATATTCAGCCGAATAATTCGGACTATTGCCAAATTTCGTCCGAGTCGAACAGGTCCAGTTCAAAATTCGGATCCCCCGAATGGTAAAAGAAAATATTTGTCCGAAACTGAATTTTACTGAAAAGTTTTGCAGTGCACAAGTCTAATCTAAGTTACTATGTAACTACTATGTAACTGTAAATAAAGGTATACATATATATATATATATATATATATATATATATATAATAATAATAATAATTATTATTATTATATACATACATACATACTTATATATATATACATATATATATATATATATATATATATATATATTTAAATGCTTCCCTTGTAAAATAAAAAATAACAATAAAACACCATAAATTATGTTAAAAAGTGATAACTACTGTACCTTAAATTTTTAATGTATAAAGGTTACAAATTAAAATGTGAATGCATCAAGCTAACATCTTTGTTATCTATTTGTATCTGAAAATATAACATGCAAATATACGTATATGCATAGCTTATCAATAACTTTGACTATTCTTGTCTCTATTTCGTAAAATGCACTGGCAGCAGTAATACAATTAAATCTCAATAAAATTTACATTTTCTTTACATTCTATTTTAACATTTCAAAGTGTGGTGTGAAGTTCAGTGACTAGGACAGACAGACAGACACTATTCTGCCAATAGAAACATAGAAACATAGAAACATAGAATTTGATGGCAGATAAGAACCATTCGGCCCATCTAGTCTGCCCAATTTCCTACTGTGTAAAAAACACACAACCTCAAACCTTTGTTGGTCCTTGGTCTTTTCTTATGTTAAAGGGATAGTAATACTTCATTTTAACTTTATTTTATTTTGTAGGCATTAAAAAAACATGAAGAATGATATAAGTCTTATCTCTCAAACCTTTATGGTTTATGAGATATTCACAAGCAAAGTTTCCCCTCCCGCCCCTTTTACCTAGTGTAAGTCATCTCTTCTCAGATGTGAATCTGGTTGTATGACAGGACAGATAACAGAAGGGGACAATTTTCTTTGTATGAAAACAATGAAAGCCCTTCCCCCCTTGACAAGTTTTTCAGCTTTTTCCTTTATCTTAATTGAAGATTGTCCCTCTCTGCAGTCTACCTGGGCACCTCCCTTTTGATCTGGTTGAACAGGGGGGGGGATACTTTGTTTGTGAATATCTCTTAAACCATAAAGGTTTCAGAGATAAGACTTATATCATTCTTCATGTTTTTTTAATGCCTACAAAATAAAATAAAGTTAAAATGAAGTATTACTATCCCTTTAAGGACCGCCTTATGCCTATCCCATGCATGCTTAAATTCTGTCACTGTATTGACATCTACCACTTCTGCTGGTAGGCTATTCCACTTGTCTACTACCCTCTCAGTGAAGTAAAACTTTCTTACATTACATCTAAACCTGTGTCCCTCTAGTTTTAGACTATGGCCTCTTGTCCTAACGTTTTTACTCTTTTGAAATGTACTTCCATCCTGTACTTTGTTGAATCCCTTCATGTATTTGAATGTTTCTATCATATAACACTTCCATGGATTAAGCTCACTGGTTAGAATAGTGACCTGGGGCTCGATGCTATTACCAACGGTAAAACTGGTGGTAATAGTGAAAAAAAGACAGAGCTATAAACCCACATATGTACCTCAGTTATTTGCTAGCTGGTGAGGTACATGGAACAACGAGCATTGGTGGCCAAAACGTCTTTGACCAAAAGCTCTTTGTTGGTTTTGGTTACCACAAATTACACTAAATAGCTAAAATTGTCGGAACATCAAAGGAAAAAAGTCAACTCTCGTTATTTGACACAGTGTCAAACATTGGGAGTGAGCTCAAAACAAACACTCGCCCCCATCTCCCATACACTAACCCTACACTATCCCTAACATGACACTAAACAATGCGACCCCTAACACTATCCTAACACCAAGTAATGTAACACTTTCCTATCATCCACTGGCCTTCTTATTTAGTCTTGTCTTCTTTCTTCTGTCTTCTCTTCTTTTCAATCTTGTTAAAAAAAACATAGTTTAGTTCTGTTTTTTTGTGAAAAAAAATAAAGCCCCCCCAAAAGATGCCACAGTTAACCCTTTGAATGCCGGAGGGGTGCCCCTCCAGAGCTCAAAAATAGGTGGTGTCTTCTTTTCTGATTAAAAAATTAATTTGATTGTCTAAATTCTGTTGCCCAATGTCCCTCCTTTGCCTTCACTGTCACTGTCTCCACTGGTGGCAGCAGGCAATTGCAGTGGCAGACCCCCCTTCCATACCTGTTAGCCAGTTGTCCAAGTCAAACTGCTAGAATTTTCACCCTCGAATGGCTTTTATATGCCATGGGATCTTCCAGTTGGCTGGGATGTGTACTTAAACACCTCCCAGACAATCAGCTTCTAGTGGGAGGATGATGAACCCCGCTAAAAACTGATTGGCCAGTTGGAGACTGCCAATTATTTTTATCTACTAGGTTAAATACCTCTTAATTAAATTTTTGAACTTCTCCCCAAAAAACTTTTTGCACAGTTCCTTGTTACGTCAAATAGGGTTTGTGTGAGAAACAAAACCAAATCCATGTTCTTGGTACCATTTATATAGCCATGAATTAAAGTCTCTAATTCACTGCATCCTACCATCATCTTCCTTTTACGTTGGTAGAAAATCTGAAAAAGATGTGGCGGTTGCATCTTGCTGCAAATAACTCCTTACCTAGTTTCTTAAAAACATCTTTACAACACTCAACTCATTATAACCCAAATCAGCCTCTAAATGGACTATGATATTCATCTCTCCATACTGTCTTGCTTCCTTTACAATTTTTAAAATGTTCCTTCTATCTCTGTGAGCTGGAGCTCCAGGAAGACATCTGACTTCTTTGCAGCCATCATAATTATCCTCCAAAAACACACCTCTTACTGTAGAGTCCCCCAATAATAGTTTCTTACTCTCGCAGGAGTTCGCACTTTTTGCCTTTGTCTTTTTGTTAGTGGTTAAAGTCTTATTTATCATGGTCACCCAAAAGCCTCTGCTTCAGGAGTTGTCGCAATACTAAGGCTGTGTTCTGAAAGTTCAACAAAATTTATTATTAAGACGCACAGTCTATGGGACATGCCTCTTGTCGGCAACCCTTACTCTTCCAGAATCAACTGTAGTCAATTTACCATTTCTTTGATCTATGAGGCAGTGGCACTTGCTTTGCTTGCACCTTTGTGGAGCGAACAGACACCTTGTGGAACTCCGCCTTCAACCTCCTGATGTAAAACAGAAAATTGCTGACAAATTGGGCAGCATCTGAAATGTCAACATTCTCTGCAACGTTTGACATTTTCACAGCATTGCATCACAGCAGATCACCTCCTGTTTATCTACAGAATTTCTCCAACTACACTTAGAAATGCTGCACTTGGTAACTGCTGCTGCCCAGCTGTTAATTAGCCCAGCTAATAAGAAACCCACTTATATACAAAGAAGTCAGCTTCCATTAAGTAGCATAACAATACCTAACAGAAAACACTATGTAAACTATCACATCAATCTCAAACACCAAAATGACTCAGTTCAGATTACTTACCAAATATCTAATCAGGCCAAATCTTGTCTACATGTAGAACTTACAAGCAGATTCAACCCATTCTTACCTATGAAAGAGAGGAAGCGATATTGTCAAACTAGGTACAAAATAGCTCTCCAGAATATTCCCAATGATTTTTTATTTTTTTACTCTAGAGAACTTTGTTGAGTTCTGTATTGATTCTACACTTGCATCTACAGAGCATATCTGTGTACATTCTATATACACCACATAATGTGCAATGTAAACATACAATATTGACCTAAGGGTAGTCCTTTCTGTATTCCCCATCTGAGCTCAGCCCAGGAGTGTGTTTGTGTGTGTGTGTGTGTGAGTATCAAATAATAAAGAGAATAGGTTGAAGCCGTTACATAGGAGGCACTGACAGTTACACATACACACAATACTAAGAACATGAAGAGTGTGATATTATTGTCACACCAAAGTGCATAAACCACAGCTCAGGTGCATCATAACAAAAGTGGCAATACACACCCAGGCAATGGTTTCATTCTCACTTTGCCTATGCACCAAGGGACCATGAGCGCTGGGCTGTCTGCACCTGTTATGGACTTGAAGGTAACTCTGCACACTATTTGACCACGATGGAAACTAGTATTTAGGGTTTTATTCATTAGGCTAAATAGGTGCTGTTCTGGAGCAAACGAACTGCCCTATATGGGACAAATACAATTCTGAAATTATAAGTTGATTGTAAACTAACAAAGGTATGAAAACAAAGGGAGCACAGTGTGATATCATAATGCAGCATTTAAAGGGTTAATGTTTGATTTAGCCTTACATAACTGAAATATATATATAAGTTAGCCAGGTTATGTTAGTCCAGTGACGCCAAACCAAAAGGAATGAGTATGTAATGATACATTTTTCATTGGACTAACATTGTTATATAGACAAGTCCTATGGGAGGACTATGAAATTTCAATATCTTAGGTATAGATCATATTCCGGAATCCTGTGGAAACCGTTTTTTGAAGCTGCGTCGCCAAGAATCTTTCTGGATATTTTGACTAAATACATTAGCCCCAAAAGGGCTAAATGAAGACCTAGAGGTCATCAATTTTTTGTAATCTTTTGGAATATTTTTTGCAACATTTTACTGAACTCCCGATTAAACCAGTGTGAGTGATCGGAGAATTCATTGTACTCTTTCTGCGAACCTTCTCTATATTATCTTCTGAGATTCAGTTTGGGGATTAATTAATACTTATCCGATATAATAATTTTCTAAAACATGTGTAACAACGCAGTCATGTGCAGTAGAGACTGCCAGTGATGAGGCTGATACAGAGCGGGACACTCCGTAGGAGCATCCAGCACTGTATCAGCCGCGGAGTGGGCAGTCTCTACTGTGCATGACTGCCCCGCGACCGGCTGGCACTGTATCAGCCACGGTGAGGGCAGTCTCTACTGTGCATGACTGCCCCGCGACCGGCTGGCACTGTATCAGCCACGGTGAGGGCAGTCTCTACTGTGCATGACTGCCCCGCGACCGGCTGGCACTGTATCAGCCACGGTGAGGGCAGTCTGTACTGTGCATGATTGCCCCACGACCGGCTGGCAGTGGCACTGTGGCCACTTCCAGAATTAGGTTTAGTCAGGCCCCATTTAATTTTAATAGAGAGCTGATGAGCCTCATATCTTATCAAAGTACCAACACAATACTACATCTTATTATCTGTTCTCCACTGCCGACTTTATATCTTTTGATATTTCCAATGCACTTTGTATATTCTAAATTGTACACTGTAGGTTATATATCCCACGATTTTTCATAACATTATATATTTTATATTTTACATGTCCAACTTATATTATATAACATGTATTTTCATATACTATAACTGACTGTTGTTTCATGTATGGTATTTATTTTATAAGAATATTTATCGATTTATTTTATAACGGGCTGATGTTAAATTAAGAGGGTGAGTCCATTATGACGGCGCAATCCCAAATGAGGCTTGGTTCGGAGTCTCTGCTGTTTGGTAGGCCGAAACAGAGGCTTGAATGACAGGGGATGGTCTGAACCTCATCCTGGGTTTAACCCCTTCGCGACAATGGACGTACATGTACGTCCTCTGTGGCTGTCACTTAGTGACAGAGGACGTACATGTACGTCCAGGAAATCCGGATCCCTGCGCGGCTGCACGCCGTTCGGGGACTCCGGATTCTTCTGACAAAAAAAAAAAAATGTTAGCCGGGCGTTAAGTGACGGCCGCGTCTGCACGCGGCCGTCACTAAGGGGTTAAAGACCGTCAGTACGTACTTCTCCACGTGTATAAAATGAACATTTTATAATAAGTATCCATTCCTTGAAGAAGCGAGTTATCTCGCTAAATGCGTTGGAGTGATTATTCTTCCTAATAAAGGATTTATCATTTTTCACTACATATAGCCCTTGTTTATTTTCTTATACCAGGATCCAGTGTACATCTCAAAAAACCCAGTGGTTTTGTGTAAATTGTGATCAACATCTGGTAAGTTCTTTACAGTAGGGGTAGATCGTTGAGAAGTTTTTCCAAAGGTGTTGCACTTAGAGGATCTTTCTTTCTAGTTCTCTACGATATGATCCAGACATAGACCTTCTTTGACACACTCCAACATCTGTGGACAGCCTGAGTGAATAGGACCAATCGGATACCATCCATTTGATTGACTCGTCCAGAGCTCAGTGAGCACGAGTACTCCCACAGATACATGGTTGCGCTCTGTCTTTTTCTTATTTTTCAGACAAGCTTTCAAGATTGATGCTCCCTTTTTAAAGTCAAAAGCATACTTGTTTTAAAAAGAAAAGAATCATGAAAAGCCTTGATAATGAATAAAGAGGGAAAATGGGACCAAAACTTGCAATAAATACTACTTCAAATTATGTCAACACATTTGTGAAAACAATACTGCACAACCACTAAATATAAGGATGAATCCACACAATCTATTGAGAAATACAATAAAACAATGAACCATACCGCAGTAGGTCATTCATATCACACACACACACACATCACACATACATCACACACACACACACACACACACACACACACATACATCACACATACATCACACACACACACATCACACATATATCACACAAACACACAACACATACAGCACACACAACACACACACACACAACAGACACACATAGTTGTATGCAAAGTTTGGGGGCCAGTAGCGAAATGGCATATTTTTTTGATATTCTAAGTGAAAAGAAGTTCACACAATTTCTGAAACCAGAAAACTTAAACTTGACCTATTTCTGCAAATTGCAGCGCACAGTTAATATTTATTTGCTAAATGTAACAGATCGAAACAAAACATAAAATTGGCATATGTTAAATTTTGGAAACCCTTCCATTTGTTCAACTATTGTTATTTTTTGTAAGGTCTCAGAACTTAATTAACTAATCTACTTTACGTGATGACAATTCCCTAACTCTTCTAACCTCTCATGGTGTTGTACTTACACTGAACAACCATGGACTCCTCGGAGTTGCTGGCTGAGGATCAAAAATGTATGTATATGTGTGTATTTTTATTTAGTGTACTTAACACATTACAGTTTACATTTAATATAAAAGGGGTACAATAAGTGAAGTGATTAAGTGGTTATATAGACAATCCTAATGGGAATGCCAGGGGAGCACACATTAGGGTACGATGTCCCTGCCCCACAGAGCTTACAATCTAAGTATATGATGATGCCTGACATGCAGATCCAAGCAGCTAGTGGAGGAAGTGAAGTGTTTGACCTGAGAGATAATGTTTCCATATTACGGTAGTGCTACATTTAAAAAGAGCTCTTTTACCTTGAATTTGACTTTATTGAAAGTTAAATTAGCGGATCACTCAGATTAGCTCACTTTTAGTCACGTATGCCTGTTTTTAACCCTTTGAGTGCCAGAGTGGTGCGGAATGCATTGCTTTGCAATGCATTCTGTACCACCCTGACACTCAAAGGGTTAAAATGTACCTTTTCAATTGGAGAATCACAGTCGTGGCTAATAAAAAGCAATCTAATAGATATATAATTATATTATATTACATTATATTATAATATTAATATATATATTATATAATATATATTGAATCCTTGTAATGTGCAATGTTTGCAACCCTTTATGAGCTGAATTGAGAAACACTTTAAGAAAGAATTAGAATCATCTTTGTTTTGTTGATACAGTAATTCCCTTGAGCTGGAACGCATTCTCCAGACAGCACAATTCTCTTCCAGCTGTGCAGATTTCCAGTGCCATCCTACAGAAATTCCTATTGCAAATATTACACTTTAATAGATTAGCTCCTATAGTGCTTGAACACTAAATAGAGAGGGAGAAGTGCTTACACCCAATACTCCTTCTATGTCCAACCTACCTTCCTGTAGACTGTAAGCTCCCACGAGCTTGTATTATGCCATATTAGCAGTGATGAAGACATAACACAACACTGAAACATCTTATAAAATAAAGTCCTAGAATGTGTCACTCACTGTGTGCGTAACCGCACAAGCGCAGTGGGGACTCACATAACGGGCTGTTCCGGGGCGGAGAGCTCTGGAAGGCTGACAGCCTGTCTGTGCTACCAGCTCCGGGGCAGCAGCGGAGGCAGCTGGGTGACAAACTGTCACCCAGCAGCTCTGCTGCTGCCCCGGAGCCGGGAGCACAGACAGGCTGTGAGCCATCCGGAGCTCCCTGCTCTGGATCATCCCGTGTGTACGGGCTTTGTAACTAGTTGACTATAAAGACATGCATTTGGTAACCCTCTTCATTTAAATTCTTGCATCTTTTATCTGGCAACACCTAGACAGTACTTACCAGGGAATGGAAAAGTATTTCTAAAGATGGCGTGAAACTGGAAAAGCTACTTTTCGGTTACATAGAATCTGACCCTTAGATTTCTCAACATTTTCCATATATTTCTATAAAGAAATGTTTAATACATTCTAAATACATTTAAATGAACATATTTTGCTATTTTTCATGGTTTTGATTGTGTGCATATGTCCATAATGTCTTCTTGTCTTCAGGCTGTTGATCAACCTATTGTAATAGACAAAGACATTCCTTTTACAAGGGTGTTGCAGACCCATGAGATTCATGCAATCAGTACAGGTATGTCTTGTTAGATTTCAATGTGTTCTGCAATTAACTGCTCATTAGAAATATTGAATTGTTAATTCACGGGGGTAGATTTCAGACAGTAATACAATTAGCTAATTAGAAATTTTGAAATTATAATTTTTTTTTTTTAGTTTGTGTGAGAAAGTAGAAAACCGTGTAATATAATAGTGATTTCATATAACAAGGTTAAAAAATGCTTTCAAACAGAGCACTGTAAGTTACATTAGAAGGGAAGATATTTTGCCAAAAAATATTAAATTTATATTAATAAATACAATTACTAGTGTTGAGCGAGCATGCTCGGCCGATGCTCGGATCGGCTCGAGCATCGCTCTGCTCGGCACATGGCGGTACTCGTACGAGTACCGCATGTGCTCGCCCGCCATGTTCGGGTCTCCTCCCCGCACGTTTTGCGGCTGCTGCGCAGCCAATAAACGTTCAGGGAGGCTCTGACATCAGTGTAATGCCAGCAGCCATGTTGGCTGCTGGCATTACACTGATTGGCTGGCCAGAACCCGTGGTCGGTTCGGCTCAGTCTTAGCCAGGGAGAGATGAGGATAGGAAGGGAAAGTCAGTGTAGGGAGAAAGAAAGCAAATTTGTGAAAAAAAAAAGAACCAAAAGTCCTTTTTAGGACTACTGTGTGTGGGGGCAGCAGTTTATTTTGTGTGGGGGGAAAAAAACAAAAAAAAAAAATTTCATATATTCTGTTTAGTGTGCAAAGTTGCAGATTAGAGCTCATTCTGTTTAGTGTGCAAAGTTGCAGATTAGAGCACATTCTGTTTAGTGTGCAAATTTGCAGATTAGAGCACATTCTGTTTAGTGTGCAAAGTTGCAGATTAGAGCACATTCTGTTTAGTGTGCAAAGTTGCAGATTAGAGCACATTCTGTTAAGTCTTCAAACTCAAATATCAAAGTCACATATTCCATTCAGTGTGCTTCGCCGCAGTTTAGCAGCCTATTCTGTGTACTCTGCACAGTTGCAGAATAGGAAGAAATACTGTTAAGTCTTCAAACTAAAATATCAAAGTCACATATTCCATTCAGTGTGTGTCACCGCAGTTTAGCAGCATATTCTGTGTACTGTGCACAGTTGCAGAATAGGAAGAAATACTGTTAAGTCTTCAAACTCAAATATCAAAGTCACATATTCCATTCAGTGTGCGTCACCGCAGTTTAGCAGCCTATTCTGTGTAATCTGCACAGTTGCAGAATAGGAAGAAATACTGTTAAGTCTTCAAACTAAAATATCAAAGTCACATATTCCATTCAGTGTGCTTCGCCGCAGTTTAGCAGCCTATTCTGTGTACTCTGCACAGTTGCAGAATAGGAAGAAATACTGTTAAGTCTTCAAACTCAAATATCAAAGTCACATATTCCATTCAGTGTGCTTCGCCGCAGTTTAGCAGCCTATTCTGTGTACTCTGCACAGTTGCAGAATAGGAAGAAATACTGTTAAGTCTTCAAACTCAAATATCAAAGTCACATATTCCATTCAGTGTGCTTCGCCGCAGTTTAACAGCCTATTCTGTGTACTCTGCACAGTTGCAGAATAGGAAGAAATACTGTTAAGTCTTCAAACTAAAATATCAAAGTCACATATTCCATTCAGTGTGCGTCACCGCAGTTTAGCAGCCTATTCTGTGTACTCTGCACAGTTGCAGAATAGGAAGAAATGCTGTTAAGTCTTCAAACTAAAATATCAAAGTCACATATTCCATTCAGTGTGCTTCGCCGCAGTTTAGCAGCCTATTCTGTGTACTCTGCACAGTTGCAGAATAGGAAGAAATACTGTTAAGTCTTCAAACTCAAATATCAAAGTCACATATTCCATTCAGTGTGCTTCGCCGCAGTTTAGCAGCCTATTCTGTGTACTCTGCACAGTTGCAGAATAGGAAGAAATACTGTTAAGTCTTCAAACTCAAATATCAAAGTCACATATTCCATTCAGTGTGCTTCGCCGCAGTTTAGCAGCCTATTCTGTGTACTCTGCACAGTTGCAGAATAGGAAGAAATACTGTTAAGTCTTCAAACTCAAATATCAAAGTCACATATTCCATTCAGTGTGCTTCGCCGCAGTTTAGCAGCCTATTCTGTGTACTCTGCACAGTTGCAGAATAGGAAGAAATACTGTTAAGTCTTCAAACTCAAATATCAAAGTCACATATTCCATTCAGTGTGCTTCGCCGCAGTTTAGCAGCCTATTCTGTGTACTCTGCACAGTTGCAGAATAGGAAGAAATACTGTTAAGTCTTCAAACTCAAATATCAAAGTCACATATTCCATTCAGTGTGCTTCGCCGCAGTTTAGCAGCCTATTCTGTGTACTCTGCACAGTTGCAGAATAGGAAGAAATACTGTTAAGTCTTCAAACTCAAATATCAAAGTCACATATTCCATTCAGTGTCCTTCGCCGCAGTTTAGCAGCCTATTCTGTGTACTCTGCACAGTTGCAGAATAGGAAGAAATACTGTTAAGTCTTCAAACTCAAATATCAAAGTCACATATTCCATTCAGTGTGCTTCGCCGCAGTTTAGCAGCATATTCTGTGTACTCTGCACAGTTGCAGAATAGGAAGAAATACTGTTAAGTCTTCAAACTAAAATATCAAAGTCACATATTCCGTGTAAGATGAAGAAGGCGGGTAAAAAGGGACGGGGAAGTGCACGTGATCCTGATAGTTCAGGGCGCGGGTCAGGACGCGGAGAAACTGTGCCTGGTGCCAGAGCACAAGAAAGAAATACATCCACCATACCTAGCTTCATGTCTCATTTTACAGGGCGTCGCAGGACATCACTCTCGAGGTCCGACCACTGTGAACAGGTGGTCGGTTGGATGTCAGCTGATACTGCTTCCAGTCGGTTAAGCACCACCCTGTCTTCCACCAAGTCCACTCTCAGTAGCCAAGAGTCTGGTCAACATAATCCTCACTCTGATCATCCTTCCTCCCACCATAGACGGTCTGGTCAAAGAAGTGATCCCACACTGGGATATAGTGAGGAGCTCGTCTCATCACCAATCCTTCATTTGACCCTCTCTCCAAGCACGCTTGCAGAGGAACATGACATCTTATGCCCTGATTCACAACCTCTAGAGGGTACCCAATCACAAGAAGATGACAGATGTGAACGGCATTTAAGGTCAAAGGAAGTAGTGGATGATGATGATGATGATGAGACACAGTTGCCATTAAATCAACCACTATTACTGTCTCAAGACCTTGTTGAGGAGGATGTTATACAGTTGTCAATGACTGAGTATGTGGTGGGATCAAGACATGAGGAGGATGATCAGAGTGAGGAAGTGGAGGAGGACTTGGTGGACGATGAGGTGACTGACCCCACCTGGGAAGGTGTAGAGCCGATCGATGACAGCAGTCCTGAGGGTGAGCCATCTGCAGCACCGCAACAGGCTGGAAGAGGCAGTGGTGTGGCTACAGAAAGAAGGCGGACCGCACCAAACCGGCCCGCAAATGTTCCACGGAGCACCCCCTTGCGTAAATCTACCTTGCCAAGGGGTAGGTGTTCCGCGGTATGGCGTTTTTTTAAGGAAAGTGCGGACGACAAAAGAATTGTAGTTTGCAACCTGTGCCACACCAGAATGAGCCGAGGCATGAACACTAGAAACCTCACCACCACCAGCATGATCCGACACATGGCATCCAAGCACCGTAATAAGTGGGAGGAACGCCTGGATCGCCCATCTGTGTCTGCAGGCCACACCACTGCCTCCTCTTCCCCTGTTTTCGGTGCCGGCCAATCGCCTGTCGAAGGCGCAGGCCCGCATACCTCCCGCCCTGCACCTGTACCATCTGAAGCACCATCAGCGACCACATCCACTTCCCTGTCCCAGCACAGCGTCCAAATGTCGTTACCCCAGGCATTTGAGCGCAAGCGAAAATACCCAGCCACCCACCCACAGGCCATAGCACTAACCTCACACCTTTCCAAATTACTGGCCATCGAAATGCTGCCATTTAGGCTTGTGGACACTGAGTCCTTCCGCAGCCTGATGGCAGCAGCTGTCCCTCGGTACGCGGTCCCCAGCCGCCACTACTTTTCCCGGTGTGCCATCCCCGCATTACACCACCATGTGTCCCGTAACATCACCCGTGCCCTGACCAACGCAGTTACTGGGAAGGTCCACTTAACGACTGACACATGGACAAGTGCTTGTGGCCAGGGACGCTACATTTCCCTGACGGCACACTGGGTGAATGTCGTGGAGGCTGGGAGCGACTCGGACCCTGGGATGGCACGGGTGCTACCCACGCCGAGGATTGCGGGCCCTACCTCCATCAGGGTTTCCGCCAGCACCTACGTTATTGGCTCCTCCTCCTCCGTTTCCACCTCCGAATTCTCTACACGCAGCGCCACTCCCCCATCAGCCAGTAGCTGGAAGCAGTGTAGCACTGCAGTGGGGAAGCGTCAACAGGCCGTGCTGAAGCTGATCTGCCTTGGTGACAAACAGCACACGGCCTCAGAGCTGTTGCAGGGGATTAGTCACCAGACCGAGCAGTGGCTCTCGCCACTCAACCTGCAACCAGGCATGGTTGTGTGTGATAATGGGCGTAACTTGGTGGCGGCTTTGGAGCTCGGCAAGCTCACACACGTACCATGCCTAGCGCATGTATTTAATTTAGTGGTTCAGCGATTTCTAAAAACCTACCCCAATGTGCATGATCTCTTGACCAAGGTGCGCCGCGTGTGTGCACATTTCCGTAAGTCATCTACAGCTTCGGCCGGCCTGTTGAAGCTGCAGCAGCGCTTACAATTGCCAGCTCACCGGCTGCTGTGTGATGTGAGCACGCGCTGGAACTCCACCTTCCACATGTTGGCCCGGCTTTGTGAGCAGCAGAGGGCAGTAGTGGAGTATCAGCTGTTACACGGTCGTCGCCTCTCCGTTCAACTTCCTGTAATCAGAAGTGAGGAGTGGGAATGGATGTCAGACCTCTGCGAGGTTTTACGCAATTTTGAGGAATCGACACAGATGGTGAGCGGCGATAACGCTATTATCAGTGTAACCATCCCACTTCTGTGTCTACTGAAACGTTCGCTGCTCACAATTAAAACTGACGCTTTGCATGTGGAAGAGGTGGAAATGCGGGAGGAAGAGCTTACACAAGGTGATAGCCAGAGCACCCTCACTTCGTCTTCTCAGCGACAATTGGAGGAGGCGGAGGAGGAGGAGGAGGAAGACACGGTTGCCTCCGCTACAGAGGGTAGCCATGGAACTTTAGTTCCATCTCTTCAGCGTGGGTGGGCAGAAGAGGAGGAAGAGGATGAGGAGATTGAGAGTCATCCTCCTGGTGAGGACAGCGAAATCTTGACTGTTGGTACTCTGGCACACATGGCTGACTTTATGTTAGGCTGCCTTTCCCGTGACCCACGCGTTATACGCATTTTAGACAACACGGATTACTGGGTGTTCACCCTTCTGGACCCCCGCTACAAAGAGAATTTCTCATCTCTCTTTCCTCCGGTGGAGAGGACAAGCAAAATGGTGCGATACCAGAAGGTTCTTGTTGAAAAATTGCTCCAAAATTTTCCATCTGACAACGCTGGCGGCAGAGTACGTGCTACCTTGGCCAACCGAGAAGGGGAGAAAAGGGGAGCACACAGCAGTTCCGAGAAAGGCAGGGCAACACTCTCCAAGGCGTGGGACACCTTTATGACACCCCGCCAGCACCCTCACCCTGATGCGCAGCCTAGTGTCACAAGGAGGGAAAAGTTTTGGAAGATGGTGAAGGAGTACGTAGCAGACCGTGTCAGCGTCCTCAATGATCCCTCTGTGCCTTACAACTACTGGGTGTCCAAGCTGGACACGTGGTATGAACTGGCACTCTACGCCTTGGAGGTGCTGGCCTGCCCTGCCGCCAGCGTTCTGTCTGAGCGGGTATTTAGTGCTGCTGGTGGCATCATAACAGATAAGCGTATCCGCCTTTCCACCGACAATGCTGATAGGTTGACACTTATAAAAATGAACAAGGCCTGGATTTCCCCTGACTTCTCCACTCCACTGGAGGAAAGCCCCGGGGGAACATAAACTCACTTTATATATGTTATTTACAATGATGGGAATACTCTGTATTCCCATTCACCCCTTCCACCCAAAAAACGGGTATATGGTTGACTCTTAATCTTCTCATCCTCCTCCTCCTCTTCCATATGCCCTGTGATATAATTTTTATATAGGGCCAGCTCACCAGCGGGCCCTGTTTGACAATTTTTATATAGGTCAGCTCACCAGCGGGCCTTCTCATATAATGTTTTATTGGGTCAGCTCTCTAGCGGGCCCTCTCATATAATGTTTTATAGCGTCAGCTCACTAGCGGGCCTTCGCATATAATGTTTAGGATGGTCAGCTCCGCAGCAGACCCTCACCCATAATGTTTTAGATGGTCGGCTCAGCGCACGTTTCCCTCTTAATCTTGGCCCCAGTTCAGAAAAATCGAGGAAATTTTTGGGAGAATTTGCCTTTGCGCACGTTTCCCTCTTAATCATGGCCTCAGTTCAGAAAAATCTAGGAAATTTTTGGGAGAATTTGCCTCTGCGCACGTTTCCCTCTTAATCATGGCCTCAGTTCAGAAAAACCGATGAAATTTTTTGCAGAATTTGCAGATGATATACAAGTAAATATACAGCAAATACTGTTTGGTAACAATTTTTCGCCTAAAGTCGTTTTTATTTTCCTTTTTGTGTGTTTTACGGTCAGTCTGTAAAAATGGCGTACTACGGGCGAAAGATCGTTCCCAGCAGCGATGTTGGAGTCCAAGATGCATCCAGACATCCTCCCTATGCTGTCCCTGAACCATTTCTGTGGTGTTTCCATCCTTTTCTGCCCTTTTCCTATGGACCAGGCACCCTCCCCTCATCAGAGCAGGGGGTGCCTGGTGTAATGCTCGAGTCCTCCCATTGACTTCAATGGGGCTCGGGTGCTCGGCCGAGCACTCGAGCCTCCGGGGGCGCTCGGTCAGAGCACCCGAACACCCGAGCATTGGGGTGCTCGCTCATCACTAACAATTACAAAACACAATGTTAGACAAAAATTACATACCTGATTTAAACCCTTGAGTGTCTATGACTTCATATGAGACACCATGCGTATTTGTCTCGTCAGTGGTTAGAACGTTTCGTAATATGTTATCCTTTCTCCTGTCCACCTAATGTCCTCCTGATGTTTCTGTTAGGCGGACTGGACACAAAGTTGTGTGATCTAGCAATTAGGGATCAGTGAAAAGTCCCATTTTTGAGGGAAAACATGATTTTGCTGTTTTTTTTTCTACAGAAGAGATCACACATTTAAAATTCATAAAATGTCTGACTTACTGCTACCATATCATGGTGCCCGTGATTCCTCTGGTTGCGACATTGCTACTTCCGGGTTATTTCCATACTGCATTCTTATTGGTGATCAACACTGACTCCTCCTATCGATTGCCTTTATATTCTTGGCGCTGTCATTATGGTGGCGCCCTTTCGTGGTGTACCAGTATCTAGCGTTTGATCCTATGGTTCCTGTGTGTGACCCGGCTTGACTGACTATGTTCCTGTTTGATCGCCAGTACCTGACTTCTGTTGTGACCTGGCTTGGAGGACTATCCTGCTCTGTGTACCGACCCTGCTTGGCTGACTATCCTGCTCTGTGTACTGACCTGGCCTGGCTGACTATCTTGCTCCTTGTACCGACCCAGTGTGGCCGACTACCCTGCTCTGTATACGACCCGGCTTGGCTGCATTTCCTGCTCCGAGTTCCTACTCGGCTATCTGTGTACCTTGCTCCTAGACTGCCTGTCCAGCATGGTGTGTGTCTCTTCCCTGTTGATCGGCATTCCCCAGTTATCTTGTGCTCCTTCGTTCCTTACACTCCGGTGTTAGGGAGCGTCCTTGTATACCTGCACCTGTGTTACGCTTGACCCAGCACAGCTTGTCGCTCCATCGCTACGAGGTTGACTGCTGATCCCTGTACGCCTCATTAGTTTCTGTCTGTGCAGCCTTAGAGCCTGTAGGGGGTCTGAAGCGTCCATTGCCCTACCTTGGGTTAGTGTGTGGGTTAGTGACTCACGAGCTGGTTGCCTTAGTCCCTTCAGTTGGTCCGGTTGCCATGCCAATTACTGTATCGCTTTATCACCTATTGTACTAGGTGTTCGGTTGCCTTTCCATTTACTGTCAGTATCGATTTACCACCTAGCACGCTAGGGGTCCGGTTGCCTTGCCACCTACTGTCAGGATCACTTTACCACCTAGCGTACTAGGGGTCTGGTTGCCTTGCCTCTTACTGTCAGTATCACTACACACCTAATGTACTAGGTGTTCTGTTGCATCAATTCCAGTCAATCTTGCTGACCTCCCTAGTGTACTAGGGATCCTGTTGCCTCACAGTAGACTGTTCGTCTCTCCGCTATCCCTAGAGTTCTAGGGATCTTGTTGCCTTTTCCGATTTGTCTACTCCAGTCATATTCCCTAACGTTCTAGGGAGATTGTATTGGGGGTCCCGCCTTCTGATCAGGCCCTGCTAGCCCACGTAGTTGGCTTAATGTTCCTGCTACCACCCAGTGGTATTCTCCATTTAAGGACTAGATTCTCCCTGCTGCTGTACTAGTCCAGACCCTGGGTTATTCCGTGGATACCTTTAATTGCCTACACTACTGTTCTTTTATCAGTTACCTGTATTGCATTTATATTATCCACTGTTCTGTATGCACTACAGTACTTATTCTTTGTTTAATAAAACTGCGTTTTACTAAACCATACGTGTCTGAGTGTCTGAAAACCGTAACATACCACCATTGAATGTTTATTAAGACCTTTCCATTTCCCGCCTATGCTTTTCTTTGGTAGAGATTATTCTAAACCTATTGCTTTATAATTTCCCACTGTGCTGTGGGGTGTAGGTGAGACAGAGTTGTAGAAACAAAGCAACCTGTAGAGAGAGAAGAATATATAGCTTGGAGTAGTTGTTTAATGAGAGAAGGTTAGTACTACTAATGCACCAGCTGCTGCAGTTGCCTACTATATTGGGAAAAATAAGTAAGCAGAGTTGGACGATTACTGCTGCTGATGTGTAGAAATCCAGAAGCAGCAGTAGTCCAAGCAGCAGCAGTGGTCAGCAGAGCCCAGCACCAGATAATACTACCACCACCCTCACCTCTTTCTCTGTGTCTCAAAGCCCACCAGGACCAGACAGTGCTGCAGCCACCCTCCATGACATCCCCAATGACTCAGAGATACCCAAGACCAACAGAAGCAGAGAAGTGCTGCTACCAACCACACCACATCCCCTTACTCAGAGGTGCTAGAGACCAGCAGCTGCAAATAGTGCTGCCACCACCACCATCACATGCACTTTGACTCAGAGACAAAAGAGTCTACCAGCAGATAGTGCTGCCGCTACCACCACATGCCCCATGAATTAGTGACACTAGATCCCACTTACAGAAAGTGCTACTCCCACCATGCCACCCCCACAACCACATTCCCTGTGACTGGGAGTCCACCCTCAACACCAGATATTGTTGCACTTGTCACCACCCCAGCAAATAGTGTTGCCACCACACCCCTAGGGCACAGGGAGGAATTTATGAAAGGAGTAAATGTGTAACCTATACAACAGTAACAGCCCAGAGTTGCTGCTTGACTCTAAGCCTGTTGTTGCTGTATCTGCAAGTGTGATATTAGACTCCTATGTCATGATTACAGTCACTACCACCTACACTAGCAAGAGAGAGGCAGCAGAACCTATGTTGGTTCTGTTGCTGATGAGAGTGGTAACATGACGAGAGCTTTACTGGATCATACAAACTAAGAGTGTGACACAAACATGGAGGCAATGGATTTCAATAACAGTGTCATAATTAGGGTTGAGTGAAAAGTCCAGGTTTATTTCCATGCGAACCACTGCCCAAAGAGAAGCCTATAGATCATGCTTCACTATAAATTTGCAAAAAATTATCCCATTCTACACCATTGTTTTCCCCTGAGACCCAGCAAAGAGCACACTCCTAATGGCTCATTGCATTGAAATCAATGGGATGACTGAATTTATACACAGCACATAGCAAATTTTATTTTATTTGCCATAGCCATGGTATTAAAGGGGCCATGGTGCCTATGTTGGTGGAGCCTGGGGAAAAGATAAGTTGATCACAGAATTTTTTTGGGGGGAGTTTGTTGACTGCGCATGGGGGGTACAGTTAATAAGTAATAAATAAAGAAATAAAAAAATAAATAAACAATTAAACAGTTAAAGTAACAGAGACAGGGATCCCCTGATGTAAGCTGTGACTGGGGCAGACTGATACTTGATGGGATAGAGTATTTAGCCATTTGATGCCCTTGTTGTGATTATCCTCTACCACATTGCCATGTGTGGTCAGTTCACCACAAAGTGTGCAATGGGTGGACACAAACTGCCACATCCTGACATCTACAGCTGGTGGGGGAGGTAACAATGACAGAGGTGGATCACGAGAAGACGTTGTTACATGTTCACATGCCCGAACAGCAGCATCAGAATGTAATGGCGAGCCACGTCCTTTGCTCGCCATTAAACTCTCAGGCTCTATTTCCCCTCCTCTTCAATCTCCTCTTTGACTCTTGGCCTTCTTGGGGAGAAACAGGGGGTACAGCAACAGTGGCTCCCAATTTCCTTTGAGGGTTTGGCTTTAACATGCTCCACATAAATGTCATGGTTTCTGTATTTCATGTGTGTTATGAAAAGATTGGCAAAAAATTGCACTTCCCATGTGGCGGAAAGGTTCCTGCAAAAGGGCTGTTTTTCTGATTTTTTCGCCTAGCTCATTGCATTGAAATCAATATGAACATATTGTGGGGTTTTGTTGACTGGGATTGCGGGGGACAGTTAACAAAAAAAAGGTATAAAAGAGGTCTAAGGAGGTTTCCTGTGTCTGGGGAAAGAATAATTTTTGGGGACAGTTAATAAAAAAAAATATATAAATAAAATAAAATAAAAAATTGGTACCTAACGTAACAGAGACAGGGACCCCCTGACGTAAGCTTTGAGTGATGCAGACTGATACTTGATGGGATAGAGTATCTTGTAGAGGATGATTTATAGAGCTTGGTGGAGGCACAAGCCCCATGGAGACATTGATTTGTAGGATTTGCACTTGTTAGGCCCAAGCCCTGAGGAAACACTGATTTGTGTGACTTAGACTTGTTAGAGGCCCAAGTCCTGAGGAAACTGTAACAAATTACCGTGATCTGACTGAAGCACCCAAAGTGAAGCGCCAGAGACCCCTTGAGGGGAGGTAACCCCAAAAGAAGTAACAGGCTGCTGCTATACTTAAATGATAATGATGTACAGACAAAGGGAATAGTTACTCACCAGGTAGGCCCCTGTGAGCCAGAAACTAGAGAGAGCAGAGTAGAGAGCGGGGCTGGCTGTAGGTGGCTGCTCCCTGGAGGCCTTGCAGCGGCAGGCGCCTGGTGGGGTAGCAGGCCACGAAGCCTGATGGCTGGATGACCTCCTAGGTGACAGACAGCTACTCACCAGGACAGGAAACAACTTGGAATGACCTCCCTGTGGTATAGACGCTTTGTCAAATACTGAGATCATAATAGGAGTCATAAGGAAGGGATTCGACTGGGAGTCGAGTCAAAGAAAAGAAGGACGACTGGGAGTCAGATAGATGTCCACAACTGGAAGTCGACGACACCATGGACTACTCGACACAACATCAACCACGCCAGGGACTCGACACTTGACACCGAGGGTTTCGAATAAGAATAGTCGACAACACACGGGCGGCAACAAAACCTGAAGGAGAGACAAGAAGAATAGTTGGGCAAGCCAGAGTCGAAAGCCAGTCGAGGAAACACTTTACCAAATCAGGAAAACTGGAGAAGAGTCGAAGACAGGCCGGGGTCGGATATCACAGGAACGGATACCAGAATCAAGAGACAATAGAAGAGTCATGGAAAGCTGAGTCAAACACAGGAAACACTCAAACAAGATCACCAAACTACAGAGTACCAAACGCTTTGATCACGCACTGACACAAAGGCGTCAGTACTTGATATAGGTCATGAACCAGGACGTACCTCAAACAAGATGGAGAAACGAAACAAGGCAAGGAAACCAGAATATACGGAAAGGGAAAGCAGGAAAACCCAGAGGAACATGACAGAGAAAGCGACATGGAGGGAGGTCCTTGCTGCTTTTAATGCTGTGTCCAGCTGCAGCCACTCACTGGAATCTATAAAAAAAAGGTGGACTGACTGTAAGGCCAAAGTAAAAAAGAAAATGGGCCAGGAGTCTTTGCATGCTGCCAGCACAGGGGGTGGTCCGCCCTTGCACATGGACTACAGAGAGTGGGAGGAGGCAGTGCGCAGGACAATATCTGCAACATCGGTGCAGGGGATCCCTGGATGGAGTGACACAGGGGATGAAAGGAGCCTCCAGTCCACCGGTAAGTGCATCAAGGCCTACATACATATCACACCAAACTGGACACCTACCATACATAGGCCAACACAGTGACACCTGAACACATGGACAGCGTTCCACACCACAAATTCAGCAACACAGCTTTGAGGGACATCAAACAAGGACAGAATACTTGTCAAACCCAGCCTGAATGGTAATGGTCAAGTCCCTGTTGAACCCCCTTCATGCTGTCTCCAACAACATCATGCACAGCACAAAAACAATGCGCACTGTCATGTGTCAGTCAAAGATATAACTGTTATGTGTTTCACAATGTTATACAAAGAGTGACAAAGATGTCAGCACATAACCCCTTGAGTGCCACAGGGATAAGCAATGCACTGTTTGACAATACATTGGCTAGTCCCCTGGCGATCAAAGGGTTATGGAAAATAGCAAGGCTGATAAATTACGTGTGTTCTGGACAGGGCCGGATTTACATCTCAGTAGCCTGTAGGTGCAGAAATCTGAAGCGCCCCCCCATTTGCCATCTCCACTGGACACCTCCACAATGCACCAAATCTCCACATTGCCCCCATATCCATATAGCCCTTACATTGCCCCCATCAGCTCCATATTGCCATCAGCTCCAACTTATCCCCCATTAGCTCCATATTGCCCTCACATTGCCCCCATAATCTCCAACTTGCCCCCATAATCTCTAACTTGCCCCATCATCTCCACATTGCCCCATCAGCTCCAGCTTGCCCTCACATTACCCCCATCTTCTACACATTGCCATTATGTCAGCTTCAACTTGCCCTCACATTGCCATCAGCTCCACATTGCCAACATCATCTTCACATTGTCCCCACTTTGCCTCCCGCATACGTTTCCTACCTCCTTGGTGGTCCAGCGGCAGATGTCTGTGCCTCCTTCTGTAGCTGCTGTTGTTCCCACACAGTCTCTTTAGGAATGCAGAGCGCTGGGAGATGATGTGCCTTCTGTCTGAGCTGAAGAAGGCACGGACCTTACCATGCGGGTGGTGGGTTGTTACTGTGCACAGTGCACAGCACTGTGAACAAAAATATATAATTTTTTTTTTTTATTTCAATGACAGTGCCCCTTTGTGGGGTGCACCTGTAGGCAGATGCCTACTCTGCCTTATGGCAAATACGGCTCTGGTTCTGGAGTATTGTTAATGCATGTCAGGGCTAGGTGTTTTACATGTAGGTAGTTAGTCCAAGTGGAATAGTCAAGGTTCAGCTTTCTGCATCATATGTAGCCTGCAGAATGTGGATGGCCAGGGGGCATTCACCGCCATCACCACTCTGCAGGACATATGTGATTCCCAAGGCTCAACCAAGATGGGGTGACATTCACTAGGGTGTTAGAAAGAGGTGACAATGTGTTCATGACAACTGCAGTGTCATCTCATTTGCAATCCCTGTTTTATTCTGTGGAGCCAATGCACTGAGATCCAAACAACTTGTGACATATCAGTGCTCAGGCTCCATAGAATAACATAGGAAAAGGGAAAAGTAACCTCCAATAGTACTGTATAATCATGCACGTTTGCTGTGTGTTAGGATTTTAGCTGTCCTGGCGCTTTTTCTCATGTTCTCCAGCTGATTGTTTTTTTTGGTTAAACAGATCATGTTTGTTGTTGTGCTTGGTGTGTCTGTTACTGTTGCTGACATCATTGGTTGGACTCTGTGGTCATTGGTCATCACTGGTGCATTGCTATGTTCAGAGGTCATAGTGTGATTGCTGTTGTGTCCTCAGTGTATGACATGAAATGGGTTTGTGTCACTCAAGGTGTGATGGTTCAGGTTTGTTCACCACATGGATCCTAATGAATGGGGATAGCAAGGAGGTATGCCTTGCCATCCTCACTGCTCAGGGTACACATGATGACAAAATCTACACCACTGTAGGTTAGTAGAATCAATGTATGGGATCATGTCTAACTCAGCAATGTGTATCGGGATGGTAACCAATGCATTGCAAAGCAATAGATACTATCCTGCCACTCAACGGTTCACATGTCAATGTAATAGTCTTACAGCACTCCTCTCATAGCTCACATCACTCTTTATATCATGTCATTTCCCCATACAGCATACCAGTCAGCACAAGCGGAGGAGTCAGGGGAAACCTCCCCTGAGGAGGCCACCACCACCAGGGTGCTGCAACCACCACCACAGTAGCAGCAAAAGTGGCCCCACCATGGCCCCCAGGGTCCCCCACCTCCACTAGAGCAGCTGCATCAATGGCCCCATCTTGGCCCCCAGGGTCCACCTCCAGAGTCACAGCAGCCACTAGCTGATCTTGCCCTCCAGGGTCCTCTGCCCTCACAGCCTGTGGCGAGGCACAGGATGCCACAGACAGTGACAATGCCGGGTCAGGCAGAGTAGCACATGTGGGCCAAGCCACAACCACCCACATGGACATCAGGCAGCCAGGAGGCATTTGAGGTGTGGCCCCTGGTCTACCAGTACCTTGGGCTCATTGGGGAGTCACAGCGGCCACAGGGCTGCACCGACTTCACCCCCCCACCATCGCCATAACCCCCACCTCCAGCAAGACAAGTGTGCAACTCTGAGACCAGGGAATCCAAGGGTAGTGAGGGGTCTGGGGATCAGATGGGGTTTCCCCCCCCAAGCATCTATGCTGGTGCTTTCCCTCCTGAGGCACTCCATGGAAGTCCACGACACCACACCCCTCCTCCGCCAGCCTCCATGCCCTCCACACCGATGACACCCATGCCCACAGCGGTCCTGGATGCTGCATGTCACGCCGTCCAGGGGGAGAAGCTGACTGAAATCTGGAGGTGTGCCCGAGCACTGAGACATATGGAGAGGAATATTGGGCAGATCATGGAGTGTCTCAGGTCCATTGTGGCACAACAGGTGATCTCCAACACGTAGCTTCTCCCATTCCACATTTGCATGATGGAGATCCTCGGCTACATGCTGGTATAGATGCGGAACTCAAACCACCTTCAAAATCAGTGCCAGGACATGGCCCAGCCATCACATAAGGGGTCCAGTAATGCATCCCCAGCCAGTAGTGATCCACCAGCAGCCACCAGACCCCCTCAGGTAACCTGGCGCAGTCAGACAACATTAACGTATTTGACAATGGCCAGGGGCCACTGACAATTTGACATGACCTGCTGCCACTAGGCCAGTAGGGCATTTTTTTTCTCAGAGTTTGTGCTACAAAAAATAAACAATTTTTCGGGGTTTGTATCTAACAAGCCTAAGTCCTACAAATCAATGTTTCCTCAGGGTTTGGGCTCTAATAAGTCTAAGCCCTACAAATAAATGTTTCCTTAGGGCTTGGGCCTCTAACAACAAATCTTACAAATCATCCTCTATGAAATATTCTGATACGTCAAATATCATTCTACAGGGGATCCCTGTCTCTATCACGTTACATACAAATTTCTTATTTTATTTTTTTATTTTTTAATAACTGTCCTCCAGACCATTTTTCTACCATGTCTTATGGAGTTTTTTTTATTTTTTTTAATAATTTTTATTGGTAAGAAAGAAGACATTACAGTAATATCACAAGCTTTCAGAAAATACAATATTTAGTCAAGGGATATTCCACAATACAATAAGAGATCATAGTTGTACAAAATCATGTTGTCTTTCTTTTCCTTTTTGTAAAATTTTGAAAAACAAAGAAAAACAATACAAACAAAACAACCTACTAACTACCCCTAACCGTTCCCAGGATCGAGCTCCCCCCCACCGGCACCATGGGATTAGTCTTCATGTATAAATCGTAATATAGTAGATACTTCGAATAGTTGGAATTGGAAAGATTAGACTTTAGATAGCCAAGGATCCCAAATTCTGAGAAATTGGTGGGGCTAGCCTCTACGAGTATGGACCAAGTGATAGTGAGGTACATTTTGATTGACCAATTGAACCCAGGCACTGCATGTAGGAGCCAAGTCTGACATCCATTTCATTGCTACCAATTTATGAGCCATTACCAGAAGTTCTCGAATAAGTTTGGTTTGATGGGCTGAAAGCAGACCCTCTGGTATAATTGAGAATATACAGAGCCTGGGAAGCAGTGGGACCGGGAGTAGAAGAATGTCAGATAATTTATTTGTCACCTGTGTCCAACACTCCTGTTTCGGTGGCCAAGTCCATAGTAGATGCCAAAAGGCACCCCTGTCCCGTCTGCACCTAGTACATAGGTCATCCGTCATTGTCCCCATCTTAACTAGTCTAGTTGGTGTGTAATAAGTCTTATGTAAAATTTTAAGTTGAATCAGTCTATGTTTGATATTAACAGTTAGTATTTTAGGGCTAGAAAGGGCCTCCGACCATTCCCTGTCCTTCATCACACCAATGTCGTCCTCCCACCTCTGACAGAGTGTTAAGTTTTGGGTATATGGCATATCACACAGCCAGTTATATATAAAGGGCAAGAGTTTAGGGGTTGAAGATTTTGATATTTTTGGTAGTAGAAAAAAAACCTCCACCCTAGGTGGATTGGCACCCCAAAAGGCGGATAATGCATGGCGTATGCAGAGATATGAGTAGAAGCAGGAATTTGGAATATTGTATAATGAGTGTAATTGCTCAAAAGACAATAGAAAGTTGTCACAATAGATATGTGCAGGGGTCCGGCAACTCCCCAGAGTGGTGTATCCGGACCCACAGAGACATAATTGGAAACCCTCTTAATGCGTGTCCATATATGACAAAGCGTGCTAGTGGGACCAAGGGTGACTGACTAATCCGCTCCCCCAGAAGAAGGAATTTCCTAGTATCATAGTCACTGCGTACACCACTGCAAATTGTCCCTGGGTTGACAAACAGTAATTGTAGAAATCCGGTAGAGCTATGCCACCATTCCGGGCTGATTGTTTAAGAAAAGTGAGACAAATCCGTGCTCTACCCCTCCCCCCACCCACAGAAATGAAGACATTATCTGATCTATTTGCCTAAAACATTTCATGGGTATAGGATCAGGAGAGCCCTGAAAGACATATAAAAACTTAGGCAGGAAAACCATCTTAATTAAATTGGCTCTTCCCAGCACATTGAACAGCAGTTTCATCCAAGCTCTTACCTTCATTTGAAAGGTATCTGTTAGGGGATCTAAATTAGCACCAAGAAAGTCCCCACTGATAGTGGAGATGGCTATCCCCAAGTATTTTGTCGATTTCACAATTTGCAGTTTGCCAGTGTCTACCCCCTCCATGGGAATGAACGATTGCAGTGGCAACATAGATTACTTAGCCCAGTTGATGGAAAGGCCAGAGAAGGAGCCAAATTCCTCCACTATCCCTAACACTCTCAGCAAGTATCTCCCACCATCACCCAGGAAGAGGAGAACGTCATCTGCATATAAGGCGAGCTTCTCTTCCCCCCCTCCGACAGTAAATCCCACAATATGTTGATCCTCCAGTATTCTTGAAGCCAGGGGTTCCATCGCAAGGGTGAACATGCCCACGGTATAAGGGACTTGTGGAGTTTTTTAAATTGTTATTGCAAAAAGAAAAAGAAAAAAACAGGAAGCTCTCCTAGTGTAATATCTTCAAATAAGGGAATCACCCACTATCACTAAAAAAAAAAAAAAAAATCACTCGCAAAATAAGTAGCTGAACATAACACATATATGTTGTTCAGCGCAAAAGGCTTCGGAGATATGGTATCTACTGCCCTCCTCTAGCAGTACTCGCTGACAGTTCCACTCTCAGGAACAATCAACCACAGTGTAGAAACATGTGGAGAAAACAGAAAAATGGAGGACTTAAAGTGCACTATACAATGTGCAAGCAACCAGTTTGAACATATAATAGAAATACACTAAGACTATTATATTTCTGACGCATATGCTAGCAATTAACATTTACCACTTGCAGGGTACTTTGCCCATCCCTGCTTGGGTACCAATCCTCTGTCCTTTCTGGAGTCCATCTGTCCATTCTTAGTAGGCAATCCCGATATGACCAAAAATATATATATAATATAACAGCAAAATAAAAAATGTATGCAGCCATATAAGTAAAAACACATTTTATTAAAAACAAGCAAACAGCCTTAAAGGGATAGCAATACTTTATTATTACTATCCCCCATATTGCACATATTTGTAAAATAATTTAATAGCCCCCAGGTTCATCTCTCTAACTTTATGGTTTAAGAGATAACTGAAGACAAAGTTCCCCCCTCCCTTCCCCTTCTCTGAAGTCAGCGTGGTGCTGACTGCAGGGATATCCGGTCTGACTTTCATCATGTGGCTCTGCAGCTGAGCCGCGATCACGTTAGTGACAAAGAATTATTTCACTGAAACGGTCTTCTACGTGTGCTTGCAAACCAATCACAAACCAAACACATGTAGAAGACCATTTCAGTGAAATAATTCTTTGTCACTAATGCGATCGCGGCTCTGCTGCAGAGCCACATGATTAAAGTCACACCGGATATCCCTGCAGTCAGCACAACGCTGACTTCAGGGAAGGGGGAGGGATGAGTGAACTTTGCCTTCAGTTATCTCTCAAACCATAAAGGTTTGAGAGATGAACCTGGGGGCTATTAACTTATTTTACAAATATGTATAATATGGGGGATAGTAATAAGGAAATATTACTATCCCTTTAATGGTAATGGAATGCGTTTCTCAGTTCAAGAATGCTTCATCAGCCAATAAAGCCTGTACTGGGAATACAAAAGATATTGTGAGTGTATTTCTATTATGTGTTCAGATTGGTTGATTGTTGGATAACGCACTATAGGCGTGCCTCCATTTTTCTGTTTTCTCCGCACGTTTAATTGTAATTAGGATTTATTTTTATTACGTGCCCCCCAGTCCCAGTAAACAAACCCCCACAAAAAATATTCCCTGTTCAACTGATTCTTTCCCCACACTCCACCAACACAAGCGCCCTCATGCCCCTTTATATCATGCCTCTGGGAAATAAAATAACATTTGCTATGTATTGTGTGTAAATTCAGTGTTCACATAGATTTCAATGGAATAAGCTAGGCAAAAAAAGCGGAAAAACAATACTTCTCGCAGTAAATTATTCGCCAGTCGGGAAGTGCCATTATTCGCCGATTTCAGTTTCAGGAGAACTTTTTCACCCATCCCTAATTGTAGGTGAGGCCTTGAAGGAGCAGTAAATGTTTTTTATGAAAAAATATATATTGTAGAGATTTTCCTACTGAGTAAAGTAAGGGTACTCCCATTGCCGAGAGATTTATATTTCCAGAGTTATTACAGTTTAAACCCATATTTTTTTTACATTAGCATGGTGAGGACTGAATCTATATTTCAGAACTAAAATGTGTTATGTCAAATGTTAAATAAACTAGTTATGATAAAGTTATGAGTAGTTATGACAAACGTGAAATAGATAATAGACATGTATTTTTTAAAACATAAATGCAAAATCTAATGAATATTGCATTTTTTGTGGCATTTGGATTTAATAAAGAACTGAATGAGATTGAACATACAATATCAGACACATAAACAACACACGTAACACTTTCATGCACATTTGTTTCATTCATTCATGTGCATACTCACATGCTTGCACGCATTCAAAGAAAGCAATAGGCTTACTTTGATGTTGGAGGTCCAAAGGTCCTCTGTGCTCTGATCCTCCAAGAACTGTACCAGAAAAAGTTAAAGAATAAAAAACACCTACTACTCCGCCAGCACTGCCCCCTTCACCACAACCTATAATAAATAATCCCCCCTCATTCTGCCCAAGTCAGAAAAAGGGAAATATGAACATGGAATAGCTTTTATATGGCCCTCCTTGTTTAACAAAGTTCCCACGCTCACTTTGGCTGAGACTCTAGGGTTACACAGGACACATAACATGCCCTGCAGTAACCTCACCTTCCACAGTGTAGCAGGAGGGGTCATACACATGTGTAAAGTAACCTCTCAAACTAGCTAACAATTTGCTCCCTAGAGGGGTGATGTTATGCATATCTTTGACCCCTCCTGCTAGATGCTGATTGGCTAGGAGAAGTTACTTCAGGGAACATTCTGTGACCCGCATAACCCCACATTGCCAAACAACTGGAGAATGGGAACTTATTTGAACAGGGGTGACCAGTCAGCCAGTCAGAGCTTGAGGAATTGAAGGGGTTTTGTGGAAGGCACAGTGCAGTCATCACCAACAGCACTGTGCACAATTTGTGACAAGTCAGTGGAAAGAGGAAATGAGGGAACACACCTTGGCACAAGAGCCCTGATATCACACATGAAACACAGACACCATTACGTTTATGTCAAACATGTTAAAGGGACAGTAACGTCCTATCAAAAAATTTAGAGTTCTGTAGAGATTAAAAAAATAAGCTAAATGCCACAAATACCATCTCTCAAACCGCTATGGTTTGAGAGATATCCTTCATTAAAGTTCCCCTCTCCCTCCTCTTCTCCTGATGTCAGCTGTATGCTGACAACAGGAATTCCTGGTCCTGGTTTGCAAGCACACTTTTTACACCGTTACAAAGAAGTAATTCTTTTTAAATCGAGCTATTGCGGCTCTGCTGAAAAGCCTCCTCGTGTCGGCTGACACAGATCTCCTTCTGTTAGCTTTACCACTGACATCAGCAGAAGAGGAACTTTTGTGGACGATACCTCTCAAGCCAGAGAGGTTTATGAGATAGGATTTGTGACATTTAGCTTATTTTTTAATCTCTAAACTCTAAACATTTTTTATGGGACATTACTGTCCTTTTAAAGCCAAACACCCACCACAGAAATCAAGCACCATTGTTGCTGCACCCCCTGACTCTCCAGAAAGGAAACAAGAGGCAAAGCGGAGATCAAAGAGGAGGAGTAAAGAAACCCGGGCACAGACTGGAAGTTCAATGAAAAGTGAAACAACTAGCTCGCCATCACCATCACTTTCTAGGGTAACTACATCTTCTGCCAATCTACCTCGTTCAACGTTACCTCCCCCACCAAATGATAGCCACTCTGTTGATGTTAGGATGTGGCAGTTGGTCTGCACCCATTGCACACTATGTGATGCACTGATAACACATGGCAGTGTGGTGGAGGAGAATCGCAACCAGGTCATCAAGCAGCATCTGAGGAGATTCCATCCCGCAGAATATGCTAAGATGGTGGCAGGGAGGGTTCATCATTACTATTAAACTGTCAGAAAGTTGTCATGTGTCCTTAGGGGGTCTGGACAAGGGGTACAGTGACAGCGGCAGTACTTGGTTTCGGGTGTCATGGTGTTTGGATACAGTTGTGCCCCCAGATGTTATTTACCACACACACTGTGCACATTGAAGTTGCTGATGAGAGCCACAGTTCCTGCTTTCAAGGGAAAAAGGTATATTCTAATAACAACACACAATGATTTTGGAGGAGGGGCAGGTGGAGAAGAATTATTGGCCAACTTCTTATTGTACTGTTACTGCCTCAGGTGCTTCATGGAGATAGTTGTGGCAAGTGGAACCTTCATCATCCATCACCCATGTTCCTGCTATTGTTGATCCCATTCCCTTCCAGTTGCCTAATCATTCTCCTGCTTAAACAACTCAGCAACAACAGCAAGAACAGCTGTTGCAAATTCTGCAATTATGGACTCAGAAGGACATTTGACAATGGCCAGTGGCCACTGGCCAACATGACCTGCTGGCACTAGGCCAGTAAGGCAAGTCTAAGTCCTACAAATCATTTTGTCTAAAGGACATGTGCCTCTAATAGGTTTAAATTCTACAAATCATTGTTTGCTAAGGGCTTGGGCTTCAAATCTAATAAATCACCTCTACAAAATACTCTATCAAGTCAAGTATCAGTCCACCCCAGTGGCAGCTTATCTCACTTTCACTTTACATACAAATGTCTTATTTTATTTTACTGATTTATTTTTATATGAACTTTACCCCCCAGTACCAGTCAAGAACCCTGTTTAACTGATGTATTCCCCAGACTCCACCCACCAACACATGCACCCTCCTCAGACTCCTTTATACCATGTCTTATGGGGTTTTTTTTTTATTGTATTTTGGATTTAATTTTTCATTATTTGCCCTCCCAATCCCAGTAAACCCCCCAAAAAAAATTCCCTTTTCAACTGATTCTTTCCCCACACCCCACCAACACAGGCACCCTCATACCCCTTTTATACTATGCCTTTGGGAAGTAAAGTAATATTTGTTATGTGTTGTGTATAAATTCTATGTTCACATTGATTTCAATTGAATGAGCTAGGCAAAAAAAGAGGAAAATCAACACTTTTTGCAGGATATTTTTTGGCAAGCGGGAACTGCCATTATTCAACGATATCAGTTTGAGGTGAAATGTTTTGCCCATCTCTTGTCAGCACCAATTTTCTTACCTGGAGATGAAGTATGGTTAACCACCAAACATCTCAACTGTCTTCCAAGTTGGGTCCAAGATTCATATGTCCTTTTTTTAATCATTGCTAAGGTTACCCAGTGATCTACTCCCTTCCTCTGTCTCCATTCATAAAAGAATCTAACACTTTACATGTGTCTCTTCTGAAACTAGTGGTTAAAAAATTGATTCTTTTGTCCTCCTCGGCCTCCTTCTCCAGTTTTGATGGAGGATCATCAAGAATATGAGGTGTGGAAGAGCTTGGACTCCCACTGGTTTTCGAGAAACACTTATGTATTTGATTGACAGGATGGGATATGGACTGAAAGAATGTTCCTGGGTACCTGCTAGAGATGTCCATGCACTCACCTTGGTTCCTAGCCTACCTTCAATTGAGCCATTCCAGATAAACCTGGTCATCTGGAGGCCATTCTTTGTAGGGGGAAGGGCACAGTCACTTCCTTCTGAACAGTCATTTCCTCTCTCTGTGTAATGATTGGTGCTTACTCCTTTTTATTCTCACTTGATCTTTGATAAACTGTCTGTTCTTAGAGCTTCCTTACCCTAGTCGATTCTCATGTTCCTGTTTGGTGTGTTTTGACCTGACTTGTTTATTGACTTTGTCCCTCCGTTTGACCCTTGGTATTCTACTGAAACTCCTGTGTATGACCATGGCTCATCTGTCATCTGCTACTGGTTTCTCCTCCTGTACCCTGCTTGAATTGGACTGACTATATTACTTGACTTCAGATTTTGCTGTTCAGCTATCCTGTATCATCTCTCTGAAGGCCTCAGCTCTTTTTTCACTTGACAGAGGCTGTCCATCTGTTTGCCTGATCATGTTATCGCTAGTAGCTACCTAGTAGTTCACCAGTGTTTTGTTCGACAGAGGCTATCCACTGATCTCCTGATTGCATCATATCCAGCTGCAACTGAGCCATTCTCCAGTGTCTCTCTCAACAGCGCCTGCCACCTGTTCACCTGATCACCTCATTACCAACAGTCTCAAGGCAGTCTGCCATTGGTCACAGTTCCTAGTGTTCAACAGAGGCCTTCCACCTGATCACCTGTTCACCTCATTCCTGCTCAAACTCCATATTATCTGTCTTTCAGTTGGACTGTATCTTTTCACCAATACAGATCCTCTCCGCAGATCATCTCTGTACCTTGGGGTCCTCTCCTCTGGACTTGCAGCACAGTATTCCACAGTACTCTGGTGATCCTATCCTGGTCCCTGCCCCAGCTCAACTGTGGTCAGACATCTGGCTTTGCAGCCAGCACCTTTACTCTACAGCAACAGCTGCAACAAGGGTTCAACAGAGACCATCAACGCTCACCAGCTTCTCATACTACTCTTTGTTCTCAAGCTTCCTACTGAGTCCTTAGTGAGTACCTGGTATTGATTGTTACCTTAAAGTGAACTACAGAGCTGTTAGCAAGAGGAGTTGTGTCTGTATGAAAATAATGTTTAATGTGTATCTCTATCTAGGGCATATCACTGTCACTTCAGCTCAGCTCCTGAATGCCTATCATATATCAGTGATGTTCTTTTAATTCCCACTGTCAGTGTCACTGTGTACAAAGCACACTCACACTCCTTGCAATGGCAAGCAACTCCACTACCCCCTTGTTTGCATACACTAGTAGCTAGTACAGTGTTACATTTAACAGTTTAGTATAATTAGCTTCAGAATTAGAAGCTTGCAATAAAACATGAAGAGTACAGCAACAGGTCCAGCATCAGAGTTCACCACACCTCAGTATATGTTTGTTCTTCTTTATCTTATCGAAATGGATGTAGTAATGAGTTTGTGTCAGTAACAGGGTATGCCAACTTGTTCCTTTTGTCTTTTTGTCATGTCTTAAATGTATGCAGTATTATGTCTGTCTGCATAGTATCTGTCACTCACTCAGAAGAATCTTAGTCAGTTCAGGATTGTCTACCATTATCACCATCACCTATCAGTCAAAAAGACTATCTTTAACTGTCCCTTTTTCCTTCACACCCATAGGCACTTCACCACACCTGTCTAGAGAATAACTGGAAACCACCAGTATTCCTATACCAGTTAAAAACAATTAGCAGTTTTTCTTTTTTCCCAAGTACAATACTCATGAAACCGACACCCCATTTTATACTGGTGAGCTGGAATGGAGGAAATTCATGGGAGAAACTCTTCACGTAGGAATTTCTGCAGAAGGTGGGAAGTGCCATTTTACACATGTTCCACTTTCGAGACAAAAAGTTTTATCCATATGTTTAAGTCTACATTAAATTACCTTTGGAGAATGTTATTAACATATTTTGGCTAACACAATGATATGCACTTACATGTATAGCACTGTAGCTTTACAAAACATTGAGTTTCCACACCAATCTTAATTCAATGTCAAGTTTTCTCCCCAGACTTCGAACACTGTGTGTCCTAGATACATGGGCAGCAAGAGAGATCCAGAGAGCGCCAAACATTGTTATAGGACCAGTTACATTTTATCCTCGACTCAGGGGAGGGCTTCCAGACGTTGACCTTGGACAGCTAGCCAAGTTGACCTATTGTTAAACCAGACTCAGGAGCATACATTGTTTGACAATTTCCATGAACATAAACAGTAAGACCTTGTATTATTCACTCATACTGTTCTAGAAAAAGATATTATATTGTCTGGATGGAACAATTTTGAGTTAATATTAGTGTTGAGCGAGCATGCTCGGCCGATGCTCGGATCGGCTCGAGCATCGCTCTGCTCGGCACATGGCGGTACTCGTACGAGTACCGCATGTGCTCGCCCGCCATGTTCGGGTCTCCTCCCCGCACGTTTTGCGGCTGCTGCGCAGCCAATAAACGTGCAGGGAGGCTCTGACATCGGTGTAATGCCAGCAGCCATGTTGGCTGCTGGCATTACACTGATTGGCTGGCCAGAACCCGTGGTCAGGTGCTGTATAGCACCTGACCATCGAGTTCGGCTCAGTCTTAGCCAGGGAGAGCTGAGGATAGGAAGGGAAAGGCAGTGTAGGGAGGAAAAAAACCAAAATTGTGAAAAAAAAGAACCAAAAGTCCTTTTTAGGACTACTGTGTGTGGGGGCAGCAGGTTATTTTGTGTGGGGGGAAAAAAACAAAAAAAAAAAAAAAAAAAAATATTCTGTTTAGTGTGCAAAGTTGCAGATTAGAGCACATTCTGTTTAGTGTGCACAGTTGCAGATTAGAGCACATTCTGTTTAGTGTGCAAAGTTGCAGATTAGAGCACATTCTGTTTAGTGTGCAAAGTTGCAGATTAGAGCACATTCTGTTTAGTGTGCAAAGTTGCAGATTAGAGCACATTCTGTTTAGTGTGCAAAGTTGCAGATTAGAGCACATTCTGTTAAGTCTTCAAACTAAAATATCAAAGTCACATATTCCATTCAGTGTGCGTCGCCGCAGTTTAGCAGCACATTCTGTGTACTGTGCAGAGTTGCAGAATAGGAAGAAATACTGTTAAGTCTTCAAACTAAAATATCAAAGTCACATATTCCATTCAGTGTGCTTCGCCGCAGTTTAGCAGCACATTCTGTGTACTGTGCAGAGTTGCAGAATAGGAAGAAATACTGTTAAGTCTTCAAACTAAAATATCAAAGTCACATATTCCATTCAGTGTGCTTCGCCGCAGTTTAGCAGCACATTCTGTGTACTGTGCAGAGTTGCAGAATAGGAAGAAATACTGTTAAGTCTTCAAACTAAAATATCAAAGTCACATATTCCATTCAGTGTGCTTCGCCGCAGTTTAGCAGCACATTCTGTGTACTGTGCAGAGTTGCAGAATAGGAAGAAATACTGTTAAGTCTTCAAACTAAAATATCAAAGTCACATATTCCATTCAGTGTGCTTCGCCGCAGTTTAGCAGCACATTCTGTGTACTGTGCAGAGTTGCAGAATAGGAAGAAATACTGTTAAGTCTTCAAACTAAAATATCAAAGTCACATATTCCATTCAGTGTGCTTCGCCGCAGTTTAGCAGCACATTCTGTGTACTGTGCAGAGTTGCAGAATAGGAAGAAATACTGTTAAGTCTTCAAACTAAAATATCAAAGTCACATATTCCATTCAGTGTGTGTCACCGCCGTTTAGCAGCCTATTCTGTGTACTCTGCACAGTTGCAGAATAGAAAGAAATACTGTTAAGTTTTCAAACTCAAATATTAAAGTCACATATTCCATTCAGTGTGTGTCACCGCCGTTTAGCAGCCTATTCTGTGTACTCTGCACAGTTGCAGAATAGGAAGAAATACTGTTAAGTTTTCAAACTCAAATATTAAAGTCACATATTCCATTCAGTGTGTGTCACCGCCGTTTAGCAGCCTATTCTGTGTACTCTGCACAGTTGCAGAATAGGAAGAAATACTGTTAAGTTTTCAAACTCAAATATTAAAGTCACATATTCCATTCAGTGTGTGTCACCGCCGTTTAGCAGCCTATTCTGTGTACTCTGCACAGTTGCAGAATAGTAAGAAATACTGTTAAGTTTTCAAACTCAAATATTAAAGTCACATATTCCATTCAGTGTGTGTCACCGCCGTTTAGCAGCCTATTCTGTGTACTCTGCACAGTTGCAGAATAGTAAGAAATACTGTTAAGTTTTCAAACTCAAATATTAAAGTCACATATTCCATTCAGTGTGTGTCACCGCCGTTTAGCAGCCTATTCTGTGTACTCTGCACAGTTGCAGAATAGTAAGAAATACTGTTAAGTTTTCAAACTCAAATATTAAAGTCACATATTCCATTCAGTGTGTGTCACCGCCGTTTAGCAGCCTATTCTGTGTACTCTGCACAGTTGCAGAATAGGAAGAAATACTGTTAAGTCTTCAAACTCAAATATTAAAGTCACATATTCCATTCAGTGTGTGTCACCGCCGTTTAGCAGCCTATTCTGTGTACTCTGCACAGTTGCAGAATAGTAAGAAATACTGTTAAGTTTTCAAACTCAAATATTAAAGTCACATATTCCATTCAGTGTGTGTCACCGCCGTTTAGTAGCCTATTCTGTGTACTCTGCACAGTTGCAGAATAGTAAGAAATACTGTTAAGTTTTCAAACTCAAATATTAAAGTCACATATTCCATTCTGTGTTCGTCACCGCCGTTTAGCAGCCTATTCTGTGTACTCTGCACAGTTGCAGAATAGTAAGAAATACTGTTAAGTTTTCAAACTCAAATATTAAAGTCACATATTCCGTGTAAGATGAAGAAGGCGGGTAAAAAGGGACGGGGAAGTGGACGTGATCCTGATAGTTCAGGGCGCGGGTCAGGACGCGGAGAAACTGTGCCTGGTGCCAGAGCACAAGAAAGAAAGACATCCACCATACCTAGCTTCATGTGTAATTTTACAGGGCGTCGCAGGACATCACTCTCGAGGTCCGACCACTGCGAACAGGTGGTCGGTTGGATGACAGCTGATACTGCTTCCAGTCGGTTAAGCACCACCCTGTCTTCCACCAAGTCCACTCTCAGTAGCCAAGAGTCTGGTCAACATAATCCTCACTCTGATCATCCTTCCTCCCACCATACACGGTCTGGTCAAAGAAGTGATCCCACACTGGGATATAGTGAGGAGCTCGTCTCATCACCAATCCTTCATTTGACCCTCTCTCCAAGCACGCTTGCAGAGGAACATGACATCTTGTGCCCTGATTCACAACCTCTAGAAGCTACCCAATCACAAGAAGATGACAGATGTGAACGGCATTTAAGGTCAAAGGAAGTAGTGGATGATGATGATGATGATGAGACACAGTTGCCATTAAATCAACCACTATTTCCGTCTCAAGACCTTGTTGAGGAGAATGTTATACAGTTGTCAATGACTGAGTATGTGGTGGGATCAAGACTTGAGGAGGATGATCAGAGTGAGGAAGTGGAGGAGGACTTGGTGGACGATGAGGTGACTGACCCCACCTGGGAAGGTGTAGAGCCGAGCGATGACAGCAGTCCTGAGGGTGAGCCATCTGCAGCACCGCAACAGGCTGGAAGAGGCAGTGGTGTGGCTACAGAAAGAAGGCGGACCGCACCAAACCGGCCCGCAAATGTTCCACGGAGCACCCCCTTGCGTAAATCTACCTTGCCAAAGGGTAGGTGTTCCGCGGTATGGCGTTTTTTTAAGGAAAGTGCGGACGACAAAAGAATTGTAGTTTGCAACCTGTGCCACACCAGAATGAGCCGAGGCATGAACACTAGAAACCTCACCACCACCAGCATGATCCGACACATGGCATCCAAGCACCGTAGTAAGTGGGAGGAACGCCTGGATCGCCCATCTGTGTCTGCAGGCCACACCACTGCCTCCTCTTCCCCTGTTTTCGGTGCCGGCCAATCGCCTGTCGAAGGCGCAGGCCCGCATACCTCCCGCCCTGCACCTGTACCATCTGAAGCACCATCAGCGACCACATCCACTTCCCTGTCCCAGCACAGCGTCCAAATGTCGTTACCCCAGGCATTTGAGCGCAAGAGAAAATACCCAGCCACCCACCCACAGGCCATAGCACTAACCTCACACCTTTCCAAATTACTGGCCATCGAAATGCTGCCATTTAGGCTTGTGGACACTGAGTCCTTCCGCAGCCTGATGGCAGCAGCTGTCCCTCGGTACGCGGTCCCCAGCCGCCACTACTTTTCCCGGTGTGCCATCCCCGCATTACACCACCATGTGTCCCGTAACATCACCCGTGCCCTGACCAACGCAGTTACTGGGAAGGTCCACTTAACGACTGACACATGGACAAGTGCTTGTGGCCAGGGACGCTACATTTCCCTGACGGCACACTGGGTGAATGTCGTGGAGGCTGGGAGCGACTCGGACCCTGGGATGGCACGGGTGCTACCCACGCCGAGGATTGCGGGCCCTACCTCCATCAGGGTTTCCGCCAGCACCTACGTTATTGGCTCCTCCTCCTCCGTTTCCACCTCCGAATTCTCTACACGCAGCGCCACTCCCCCATCAGCCAGTAGCTGGAAGCAGTGTAGCACTGCAGTGGGGAAGCGTCAACAGGCCGTGCTGAAGCTGATCTACCTTGGGGACAAACAGCACACGGCCTCAGAGCTGTTGCAGGGGATTAGTCACCAGACCGAGCAGTGGCTCTCGCCACTCAACCTGCAACCAGGCATGGTTGTGTGTGATAATGGGCGTAACTTGGTGGCGGCTTTGGAGCTCGGCAAGCTCACACACGTACCATGCCTAGCGCATGTATTTAATTTAGTGGTTCAGCGATTTCTAAAAACCTACCCCAATGTGCATGATCTCTTGACCAAGGTGCGCCGCGTGTGTGCACATTTCCGTAAGTCATCTACAGCTTCGGCCGGCCTGTTGAAGCTGCAGCAGCGCTTACAATTGCCAGCTCACCGGCTGCTGTGTGACGTGAGCACGCGCTGGAACTCCACCTTCCACATGTTGGCCCGGCTTTGTGAGCAGCAGAGGGCAGTAGTGGAGTACCAGCTGTTACACGGTCGTCGCCTCTCCGTTCAACTTCCTGTAATCAGAAGTGAGGAGTGGGAATGGATGTCAGACCTCTGCGAGGTTTTACGCAATTTTGAGGAATCGACACAGATGGTGAGCGGCGATAACGCTATTATCAGTGTAACCATCCCACTTCTGTGTCTACTGAAACGCTCGCTGCTCACAATTAAAACCGACGCTTTGCATGTGGAAGAGGTGGAAATGGGGGTGGAAGAGCTTACACAAGGTGATAGCCAGAGCACCCTCACTTCGTCTTCTCAGCGACAATTGGAGGAGGCGGAGGAGGAGGAGGAGGAGGAGGAGGAGGAAGACACGGTTGCCTCCGCTACAGAGGGTAGCCATGGAACTTTAGTTCCATCTCTTCAGCGTGGGTGGGCAGAAGAGGAGGAAGAGGATGAGGATATTGAGAGTCATCCTCCTGGTGAGGACAGCGAAATCTTGACTGTTGGTACTCTGGCACACATGGCTGACTTTATGTTAGGCTGCCTTTCCCGTGACCCACGCGTTATACGCATTTTAAACAACACGGATTACTGGGTGTTCACCCTTCTGGACCCCCGCTACAAAGAGAATTTCTCATCTCTCATTCCTCCGGTGGAGAGGACAAGCAAAATGGTGCAATACCAGAAGGTTCTTGTTGAAAAATTGCTCCAAAATTTTCCATCTGACAACGCTGGCGGCAGAGTACGTGCTACCTTGGCCAACCGAGAAGGGGAGAAAAGGGGAGCACACAGCAGTTCCGAGAAAGGCAGGGCAACACTCTCCAAGGCGTGGGACACCTTCATGACACCCCGCCAGCACCCTCACCCTGATGCGCAGCCTAGTGTCACAAGGAGGGAAAAGTTTTGGAAGATGGTGAAGGAGTACGTAGCAGACCGTGTCAGCGTCCTCAATGATCCCTCTGTGCCTTACAACTACTGGGTGTCCAAGCTGGACACGTGGTATGAACTGGCACTCTACGCCTTGGAGGTGCTGGCCTGCCCTGCCGCCAGCGTTCTGTCTGAGCGGGTATTTAGTGCTGCTGGTGGCATCATAACAGATAAGCGTATCCGCCTTTCCACCGACAATGCTGATAGGTTGACACTTATAAAAATGAACAAGGCCTGGATTTCCCCTGACTTCTCCACTCCACTGGAGGAAAGCCGCGGGGGAACATAAACTCACTTTATATATGTTATTTACAATGATGTGAATACTCTGTATTCCCATTCACCCCTTCCACCCAAAAAACGGGTATATGGTTGACTCTTAATCTTCTCATCCTCCTCCTCCTCTTCCATATGCCCTGGGATATAATTTTTATATAGGGCCAGCTCACCAGCGGGCCCTGTGCTATAATTTTTATATAGGGCCAGCTCACCAGCGGGCCCTGTGATATAATTTTTATATAGGGCCAGCTCACCAGCGGGCCCTGTTTGACAATTTTTATATAGGTCAGCTCACCAGCGGGCCTTCTCATATAATGTTTTATTGGGTCAGCTCTCTAGCGGGCCCTCTCATATAATGTTTTATAGCGTCAGCTCACTAGCGGGCCTTCGCATATAATGTTTAGGATGGTCAGCTCTGCAGCAGACCCTCACCCATAATGTTTTAGATGGTCAGCTCAGCGCACGTTTCCCTCTTAATCATGGCCTCAGTTCTGAAAATCAAGGAAATTTTTGGGAGAATTTGCCTCTGCGCACGTTTCCCTCTTAATCATGGCCTCAGTTCTGAAAATCAAGGAAATTTTTGGGAGAATTTGCCTCTGCGCACATTTCCCTCTTAATCATGGCCTCAGTTCTGAAAATCAAGGAAATTTTTGGGAGAATTTGCCTCTGCGCACGTTTCCCTCTTAATCATGGCCTCAGTTCTGAAAATCAAGGAAATTTTTGGGAGAATTTGCCTCTGCGCACGTTTCCCTCTTAATCATGGCCTCACTTCAGAAAATCAAGGAAATTTTTGGGAGAATTTGCAGATGATATACAAGTAAATATACAGCAAATATTGTTTGGTAACAATTTTTCGTCCTAAAGTCGTTTTTATTTTCCTTTTTGTGTGTTTTATGGTCAGTCTGTAAAAATGGCGTACTACGGGCGAAAAATCGTTTCCCAGCAGAGATGTTGGAGTCCAAGATGCATCCAGACATCCTCCCTATGCTGTCCCTGAACCATTTCTGTGGTGTTTCCATCCTTTTCTTCCCTTTTCCTATGGACCAGGCACCCTCCCCTCATCAGAGCAGGGGGTGCCTGGTGTAATGCTCGAGTCCTCCCATTGACTTCAATGGGGCTCGGGTGCTCGGCCGAGCACTCGAGCCTCAGGGGGTGCTCGGTCAGAGCACCCGAACACCCGAGCATTGGGGTGCTCGCTCATCACTAGTTAATATTCTTCGAACTACACTTTTAACTTCATTATTTCTCAAACTGTATATCAAAGGATTTAATGTGGGAGTCAAAATATAATAAACAACAGTAAAATACTTCCTCGGATTTGATGCAAAGTGGTTTGTAGGTCCCAAACATATAACCATAATTGTACCATAGAATAATAATACAACAGTCAAGTGAGAAGCACATGTAGAAAAAGCTTTAGCTCTTCCAAATAGGGAGTGGATATTTAATACTGATAATAAAATACAAATGTAAGATCCCACAATGAAAGTAAAAGGCACAAACATAGTAAATAAAGTATAAAAAAATATAGTATTTGTATAAGTAGACGTGTCTCCGCATGCCAGTTTTACAAGTGCTAAAACATCACAAAGAAAATGATCAATCTTGTTTCCCTTGCAGAATACAGGGGGCTTTGTTATAGTTGGAAGAGTCGCTGTCAAGAAACTCCCAGCCCATATTATTAACATAATGTTTTTACAAGACATATTCCATTTAGTGTGCGTCGCCGCAGTTTAGCAGCACATTCTGTGTACTGTGCAGAGTTGCAGAATAGGAAGAAATACTGTTAAGTCTTCAAACTAAAATATCAAAGTCACATATTCCATTCAGTGTGCTTCGCCGCAGTTTAGCAGCACATTCTGTGTACTGTGCAGAGTTGCAGAATAGGAAGAAATACTGTTAAGTCTTCAAACTAAAATATCAAAGTCACATATTCCATTCAGTGTGCTTCGCCGCAGTTTAGCAGCACATTCTGTGTACTGTGCAGAGTTGCAGAATAGGAAGAAATACTGTTAAGTCTTCAAACTAAAATATCAAAGTCACATATTCCATTCAGTGTGTGTCACCGCAGTTTAGCAGCCTATTCTGTGTACTCTGCACAGTTGCAGAATAGGAAGAAATACTGTTAAGTTTTCAAACTCAAATATTAAAGTCACATATTCCATTCAGTGTGTGTCACCGCAGTTTAGCAGCCTATTCTGTGTACTCTGCACAGTTGCAGAATAGGAAGAAATACTGTTAAGTTTTCAAACTCAAATATTAAAGTCACATATTCCATTCTGTGTGTGTCACCGCAGTTTAGCAGCCTATTCTGTGTACTCTGCACAGTTGCAGAATAGGAAGAAATACTGTTAAGTTTTCAAACTCAAATATTTAAGTCACATATTCCATTCAGTGTGTGTCACCGCAGTTTAGCAGCCTATTCTATGTACTCTGCACAGTTGCAGAATAGGAAGAAATACTGTTAAGTTTTCAAACTCAAATATTAAAGTCACATATTCCATTCAGTGTGTGTCACCGCAGTTTAGCAGCCTATTCTGTGTACTCTGCACAGTTGCAGAATAGGAAGAAATACTGTTAAGTTTTCAAACTCAAATATTAAAGTCACATATTCCATTCTGTGTTCGTCACCGCAGTTTAGCAGCCTATTCTGTGTACTCTGCACAGTTGCAGAATAGGAAGAAATACTGTTAAGTTTTCAAACTCAAATATTAAAGTCACATATTCCATTCAGTGTGTGTCACCGCAGTTTAGCAGCCTATTCTGTGTACTCTGCACAGTTGCAGAATAGGAAGAAATACTGTTAAGTTTTCAAACTCAAATATTAAAGTCACATATTCCATTCAGTGTGTGTCACCGCAGTTTAGCAGCCTATTCTGTGTACTCTGCACAGTTGCAGAATAGGAAGAAATACTGTTAAGTTTTCAAACTCAAATATTAAAGTCACATATTCCATTCAGTGTGTGTCACCGCAGTTTAGCAGCCTATTCTGTGTACTCTGCACAGTTGCAGAATAGGAAGAAATACTGTTAAGTTTTCAAACTCAAATATTAAAGTCACATATTCCATTCAGTGTGTGTCACCGCAGTTTAGCAGCCTATTCTGTGTACTCTGCACAGTTGCAGAATAGGAAGAAATACTGTTAAGTTTTCAAACTCAAATATTAAAGTCACATATTCCATTCTGTGTGTGTCACCGCAGTTTAGCAGCCTATTCTGTGTACTCTGCACAGTTGCAGAATAGGAAGAAATACTGTTAAGTTTTCAAACTCAAATATTAAAGTCACATATTCCATTCAGTGTGTGTGACCGCAGTTTAGCAGCCTATTCTGTGTACTCTGCACAGTTGCAGAATAGGAAGAAATACTGTTAAGTTTTCAAACTCAAATATTAAAGTCACATATTCCATTCAGTGTGTGTCACCGCAGTTTAGCAGCCTATTCTGTGTACTCTGCACAGTTGCAGAATAGGAAGAAATACTGTTAAGTTTTCAAACTCAAATATTAAAGTCACATATTCCATTCAGTGTGTGTCACCGCAGTTTAGCAGCCTATTCTGTTTACTCTGCACAGTTGCAGAATAGGAAGAAATACTGTTAAGTTTTCAAACGCAAATATTAAAGTCACATATTCCATTCTGTGTTCGTCACCGCAGTTTAGCAGCCTATTCTGTGTACTCTGCACAGTTGCAGAATAGGAAGAAATACTGTTAAGTTTTCAAACTCAAATATTAAAGTCACATATTCCATTCTGTGTTCGTCACCGCAGTTTAGCAGCCTATTCTGTGTACTCTGCACAGTTGCAGAATAGGAAGAAATACTGTTAAGTTTTCAAACTCAAATATTAAAGTCACATATTCCATTCTGTGTTCGTCACCGCAGTTTAGCAGCCTATTCTGTGTACTCTGCACAGTTACAGAATAGGAAGAAATACTGTTAAGTTTTCAAACTCAAATATTAAAGTCACATATTCCGTGTAAGATGAAGAAGGCGGGTAAAAAGGGACGAGGAAGTGGACGTGATCCTGATAGTTCAGGGCGCGGGTCAGGACGCGGATAAACTGTGCCTGGTGCCAGAGCACAAGAAAGAAAGACATCCACCATACCTAGCTTCATGTCTAATTTTACAGGGCGTCGCAGGACATCACTCTCGAGGTCCGACCACTGCGAACAGGTGGTCGGTTGGATGACAGCTGATACTGCTTCCAGTCGGTTAAGCACCACCCTGTCTTCCACCAAGTCCACTCTCAGTAGCCAAGAGTCTGGTCAACATAATCCTCACTCTGATCATCCTTCCTCCCACCATACACGGTCTGGTCAAAGAAGTGATCCCACACTGGGATATAGTGAGGAGCTCGTCTCATCACCAATCCTTCATTTGACCCTCTCTCCAAGCACGCTTGCAGAGGAACATGACATCTTGTGCCCTGATTCACAACCTTTAGAGGGTACCCAATCACAAGAAGATGACAGATGTGAACGGCATTTAAGGTCAAAGGAAGTAGTGGATGATGATGATGATGATGAGACACAGTTGCCATTAAATCAACCACTATTTCCGTCTCAAGACCTTGTTGAGGAGAATGTTATACAGTTGTCAATGACTGAGTATGTGGTGAGATCAAGACATGAGGAGGATGATCAGAGTGAGGAAGTGGAGGAGGACTTGGTGGACGATGAGGTGACTGACCCCACCTGGGAAGGTGTAGAGCCGAGCGATGACAGCAGTCCTGAGGGTGAGCCATCTGCAGCACCGCAACAGGCTGGAAGAGGCAGTGGTGTGGCTACAGAAAGAAGGCGGACCGCACCAAACCGGCCCGCAAATGTTCCACGGAGCACCCCCTTGCGTAAATCTACCTTGCCAAAGGGTAGGTGTTCCGCGGTATGGCGTTTTTTTTAAGGAAAGTGCGGACGACAAAAGAATTGTAGTTTGCAACCTGTGCCACACCAGAATGAGCCGAGGCATGAACACTAGAAACCTCACCACCACCAGCATGATCCGACACATGGCATCCAAGCACCGTAGTAAGTGGGAGGAACGCCTGGATCGCCCATCTGTGTCTGCAGGCTACACCACTGCCTCCTCTTCCCCTGTTTTCGGTGCCAGCCAATCGCCTGTCGAAGGCGCAGGCCCGCATACCTCCCGCCCTGCACCTGTACCATCTGAAGCACCATCAGCGACCACATCCACTTCCCTGTCCCAGCACAGCGTCCAAATGTCGTTACCCCAGGCATTTGAGCGCAAGAGAAAATACCCAGCCACCCACCCACAGGCCATAGCACTAACCTCACACCTTTCCAAATTACTGGCCATCGAAATGCTGCCATTTAGGCTTGTGGACACTGAGTCCTTCCGCAGCCTGATGGCAGCAGCTGTCCCTCGGTACGCGGTCCCCAGCCGCCACTACTTTTCCCGGTGTGCCATCCCCGCATTACACCACCATGTGTCCCGTAACATCACCCGTGCCCTGACCAACGCAGTTACTGGGAAGGTCCACTTAACGACTGACACATGGACAAGTGCTTGTGGCCAGGGACGCTACATTTCCCTGACGGCACACTGGGTGAATGTCGTGGAGGCTGGGAGCGACTCGGACCCTGGGATGGCACGGGTGCTACCCACGCCGAGGATTGCGGGCCCTACCTCCATCAGGGTTTCCGCCAGCACCTACGTTATTGGCTCCTCCTCCTCCGTTTCCACCTCCGAATTCTCTACACGCAGCGCCACTCCCCCATCAGCCAGTAGCTGGAAGCAGTGTAGCACTGCAGTGGGGAAGCGTCAACAGGCCGTGCTGAAGCTGATCTGCCTTGGGGACAAACAGCACACGGCCTCAGAGCTGTTGCAGGGGATTAGTCACCAGACCGAGCAGTGGCTCTCGCCACTCAACCTGCAACCAGGCATGGTTGTGTGTGATAATGGGCGTAACTTGGTGGCGGCTTTGGAGCTCGGCAAGCTCACACACGTACCATGTCTAGCGCATGTATTTAATTTAGTGGTTCAGCGATTTCTAAAAACCTACCCCAATGTGCATGATCTCTTGACCAAGGTGCGCCGCGTGTGTGCACATTTCCGTAAGTCATCTACAGCTTCGGCCGGCCTGTTGAAGCTGCAGCAGCGCTTACAATTGCCAGCTCACCGGCTGCTGTGTGACGTGAGCACGCGCTGGAACTCCACCTTCCACATGTTGGCCCGGCTTTGTGAGCAGCAGAGGGCAGTAGTGGAGTACCAGCTGTTACACGGTCGTCGCCTCTCCGTTCAACTTCCTGTAATCAGAAGTGAGGAGTGGGAATGGATGTCAGACCTCTGCGAGGTTTTACGCAATTTTGAGGAATCGACACAGATGGTGAGCGGCGATAACGCTATTATCAGTGTAACCATCCCACTTCTGTGTCTACTGAAACGCTCGCTGCTCACAATTAAAACCGACGCTTTGCATGTGGAAGAGGTGGAAATGGGGGAGGAAGAGCTTACACAAGGTGATAGCCAGAGCACCCTCACTTCGTCTTCTCAGCGACAATTGGAGGAGGCGGAGGAGGAGGAGGAGGAAGACACGGTTGCCTCCGCTACAGAGGGTAGCCATGGAACTTTAGTTCCATCTCTTCAGCGTGGGTGGGCAGAAGAGGAGGAAGAGGATGAGGATATTGAGAGTCATCCTCCTGGTGAGGACAGCGAAATCTTGACTGTTGGTACTCTGGCACACATGGCTGACTTTATGTTAGGCTGCCTTTCCCGTGACCCACGCGTTGTACGCATTTTAGACAACACGGATTACTGGGTGTTCACCCTTCTGGACCCCCGCTACAAAGAGAATTTCTCATCTCTCATTCCTCCGGTGGAGAGGACAAGCAAAATGGTGCAATACCAGAAGGTTCTTGTCGAAAAATTGCTCCAAAATTTTCCATCTGACAACGCTGGCGGCAGAGTACGTGCTACCTTGGCCAACCGAGAAGGGGAGAAAAGGGGAGCACACAGCAGTTCCGAGAAAGGCAGGGCAACACTCTCCAAGGCGTGGGACACCTTCATGACACCCCGCCAGCACCCTCACCCTGATGCGCAGCCTAGTGTCACAAGGAGGGAAAAGTTTTGGAAGATGGTGAAGGAGTACGTAGCAGACCGTGTCAGCGTCCTCAATGATCCCTCTGTGCCTTACAACTACTGGGTGTCCAAGCTGGACACGTGGTATGAACTGGCACTCTACGCCTTGGAGGTGCTGGCCTGCCCTGCCGCCAGCGTTCTGTCTGAGCGGGTATTTAGTGCTGCTGGTGGCATCATAACAGATAAGCGTATCCGCCTTTCCACCGACAATGCTGATAGGTTGACACTTATAAAAATGAACAAGGCCTGGATTTCCCCTGACTTCTCCACTCCACTGGAGGAAAGCCCCGGGGGAACATAAACTCACTTTATATATGTTATTTACAATGATGGGAATACTCTGTATTCCCATTCACCCCTTCCACCCAAAAAACGGGTATATGGTTGACTCTTAATCTTCTCATCCTCCTCCTCCTCTTCCATATGCCCTGTGCTATAATTTTTATATAGGGCCAGCTCACCAGCGGGCCCTGTGATATAATTTTTATATAGGGCCAGCTCACCAGCGGGCCCTGTTTGACAATTTTTATATAGGTCAGCTCACCAGCGGGCCTTCTCATATAATGTTTTATTGGGTCAGCTCTCTAACGGGCCCTCTCATATAATGTTTTATAGCGTCAGCTCACTAGCGGGCCTTCGCATATAATGTTTAGGATGGTCAGCTCTGCAGCAGACCCTCACCCATAATGTTTTAGATGGTCAGCTCAGCGCACGTTTCCCTCTTAATCATGGCCTCAGTTCTGAAAATCAAGGAAATTTTTGGGAGAATTTGCCTCTGCGCACGTTTCCCTCTTAATCATGGCCTCACTTCAGAAAATCAAGGAAATTTTTGGGAGAATTTGCCTCTGCGCACGTTTCCCTCTTAATCATGGCCTCACTTCAGAATATCAAGGAAAATTTTGGGAGAATTTGCCTCTGCGCACGTTTCCCTCTTAATCATGGCCTCACTTCAGAAAATCAAGGAAATTTGTGGGAGAATTTGCCTCTGCGCACGTTTCCCTCTTAATCATGGCCTCACTTCAGAAAATCAAGGACATTTTTGGGATAATTTGCAGATGATATACAAGTAAATATACAGCAAATATTGTTTGGTAACAATTTTTCGCCTAAAGTCGTTTTTATTTTCCTTTTTGTGTGTTTTATGGTCAGTCTGTAAAAATGGCGTACTACGGGCGAAAGATCGTTCCCAGCAGCGATGTTGGAGTCCAAGATGCATCCAGACATCCTCCCTATGCTGTCCCTGAACCATTTCTGTGGTGTTTCCATCCTTTTCTTCCCTTTTCCTATGGACCAGGCACCCTCCCCTCATCAGAGCAGGGGGTGCCTGGTGTAATGCTCGAGTCCTCCCATTGACTTCAATGGGGCTCGGGTGCTCGGCCGAGCACTCGAGCCTCCGGGGGCGCTCGGTCAGAGCACCCGAACACCCGAGCATTGGGGTGCTCGCTCATCACTAACATTCATCCATCAAGTTCAGCCCATGCCATATCACCCCATGTGAATCAAAGGAAGGCAAAAAAACACTAGTAAAACCATTTCCATTTACTGTAAGTCTCAAGTAAATAAAAACCTTCTTTACTGACTCCAAAAGTTGGATATTTTCCTGAATCAAGAGACTATCTACTCTGAACCAGTGTTATCATTATGAATATTGATCTGAGCAGGAAAGGTGTCCATTACTTTTTGAAAGCAACTACAGTATCTGTAAACATGGTGTCCTGAGGCAAAGAATTCTACAGCTTTACTGCTCTTGCAGAAAAATATCTGTGCCTATGTTTTATTTGAAAGAGCCTTACCTCTATTCTTAATGAATCACCTTTTCTTTTGTGCTCAGCTCTTTGAATGTATAGTGCCTCAGAAATGTATTTTTATTGACCTCCTTACAGTAGATAAGTAGATAGCTGTGAGCTACACCACAGGGGGCAAATAACATTTCTTCAAATTTACGTTGGTTAAAAAGGAGATTTTTTTCCCTCCTTTTTTAAAAAACTTTATTTAATGTATGTAGAATGTTACAAACAGACTAGTACTGAAAAGCAGTTGAAAGAAAACAATAGGATATGCATACAGCAGACATAGGACCTTGTTAAAGGTAGTAGAACAAGTACAATGTAGATGCTGCCAGGAACAAAAACAATGGCTACACACAAGATTAATTAATTAAGCAATCACACCGTCTGTTCAATCACACAGCCTGTTCAATCACACAGTCTATCCAGTCACACAGCCTGTTTAATCACACAGCCTTTCCAATCACACAGTCTATTCAATCACACAACCTGTCCATTCACATAGTCTATTCAATCACACAGCCTGTTCAATCACAAAGTCTATTCAATCACACAGTCTGTTCAGTCACACAGTCTGTTCAAAACAATGCAGAGTTGTGAATTTAGATGGTTAATTCATTTGTAATAGCCATATTAGTATAGTTTTATTAATACAAAGATATGAGTACTATGGTATTTGTTGATACTTTTTTATTTGAACTAAAAGTTTATATTTTAAGGCAAGCTTTCATGAGATCAACTCACTTCCTATGATCAAGCATTACTTAATTAGAAAGTCTATTTGATAATTTAGGATGCTTACAGGGAAAGCTTGGGGTGTGTGAAAATGTGATATTTATATAACTGTAGAGGGCAATAAACAACATTCCACCCGTCCCTCCTCCTCCCCTTCCTTCTGATACAAATGAAGTAGAGACAATGATGATATGGAAAAATAGCTGTCATCATCATCATCAGTATCACCACCTCCAAGTCCAGCTCCCTTACAGACAAACTCACTATTACTAACTAAGCAGAAAAATAACATCAACAACCCTGAGTGCTTCTGCTGCTATTTGAATTCTAGCTCCACTTCTACCTATTGCTAGTACTTTTAAAAATCCAGTTGAGAAAGTCCTGCCCTGCTGTTATCTGCAGCTGTGCCTGTTTACCTGGACAAACTCACTCCATTCTCTCCAGCTCTATCATTGCTTGTCTTACATTCATTTCCAGGACATGCCCACAGAGGCCTATATCAAGCAGCCTCCCAGACACTTCAGTGCACTTGTATAGTGTCTTCCTGGCTAGATTTTCAGTGCTGAGATTCCAGTTTCCTGTGTATGACTTTGGTTTGATTTCTTACCAGACTTGTTTGCAACCTGTCATGACCTCTGCTTCACTTGAGATCTGATTATGTTTGCTGTTTTGGATCCTTAGACCTTGTTTGCTTATGAGGTCCTAGTCCTGGTATTCCTGTGTAAGCTACTCTCAGTTGACACTGCTCCGTAGCTTCTCTCTCAAACAGCTCCCAACATCAGGTCTGAAAGTCGGTTTTGTCTGCCAACCAGTGTCCACACATCGTCCAGCATTTATCTGCAAGTGACTTGTAGTTTTTATTCCCTGCTTCCAGGTTCACAGTGACTGGTACTAGTTGTTGTTTCTTCATCTGTTCTATCTAGTAACCCTCCTCTGCCCTGCAGGTTCATCTCCTGTCCTGTTAGCCAGCATGGCAGTTCTATTGCAACATCTAGCCTCTCTAGTAGTAGAAGTAGTAGTAGTAGTAGTCCCTCAGGAACCCCTCACTCTTTGAAATCTCCAGTATGGAGATACTTGTATTATTATGCAAATTGTGAACATGTTGTTATCAGTTGTCTCTGTAAAAAATATTTGTGTGTGGTGGAAACAGGACCACATCTATACACCTGCCCACTGAGATGCCATATGGAGACAAGTAGGAGATTCCATTACATGATCTGTGACTGACAGCAACAGTGAAAAAATATCCCTCAACATGCTAACTGGTGTGTTGCATACTTTACAGTAAGAATCAACACTACTGTCATTATGTCCACTAAACCTGCTAGAGGTATTGGTGAATAGGGGTGGGTGAAAGAGAAAAATTTCCTGCAAAACTTTTTGCAAAAATTGGCCGATTTTTCTTTTTTCGCGAAAGTATTCTCCTTTTCTCCAATGCAAATTTTTTATCCTTTTCACCTATTCCAGCAAAGTTTTCTCCTGTTCTAACACATTTTCACCTATTCAATAAATTTTTCTCCTATGTTTAATAAGGTGCAACATTTTCCAGCACAATATTACTTCTTCTGAGGTCTGTAGTGGAGAAATAAGTGGCTGGAAGTCAAAGTTGTGATTCCTACAGCAACATAGACCTTGAAAAATGTGTTAGCATGCAGAATGCATTTGTCCTTTGTCCACATCACTTACTTCCTGCTTAAGTGACACTGGCACATATTGATATTGATGTTAAAAGATTAAAAAAAAATAAAGTACAACCAACAATGTAGCAGATGTGCTTGTTATTGGTGGTGGGGGACTGGAGTGGTATGATTGGCGGGACATGGACAAACTGTGTCCGCCCTGAAGGAGAGGAATCATCATCGTTTGTTGCACATGCTGCAGCAACGATTGCTGCAGTCAGTTTTTGCACTAACACTTTACTCCCTGCACTTCCTCCACCTTTACCCCTACCAATGGAGTGTGATGTCTTGCCTTATTCCTCAACAAAATTCTCAATGTCATCTGCTGTCTATCAAGTCTGCCTCAGTCACAGAGCTCCAAGTCAGCTGTCTAATATATTTATTTGTTTCATTATTTATGCAAGTTTTTTCATTTTATTTTTTTTTTAAATTCTCTTTAAGTGAATGAAGCTTCTTAGTTTTGGAAATTTCCTAGACTGATTGGTTCCTGAGTGAATGTTACTATTACAACAGGGGCTAGATATTTCACCAGTACAAGCGGTAGGTGGCAGAGGTGCTACACTTGGAACAGCAGCAAGTGTTGTTGATGTTGTTTCTTACTCAATAATAGTGAGTATGACTAGGTGGGGATTGAACTTGGATGCAGTGATACTGATGATGATAATGACCAAGATGATTCTGTGTATTTAGAAATGTTTACCTGTTCAGACTTTACAGATGATCGCTCAATGAGCTTATAAACTCCTTTCCAGTGGTGCAAGACTGAGCCTTTTCCTTTCAGGACCAAATCATCAATGTTCTCACTCTCACATTCCCATTTTAATCAATCACATAGCAGGAAAAATGATAATGTAATATGCAATAAATAAAAAATGCAGGTCTACTCACATGCAGATGTCCCTTACACTCATTTGAACAAAGTGGTAAAACTTCTCCAACAAGTAGTAGAAAAACACTTCCTCTCTCACTTCCCCTCTATACCTCACATGTTCCTCTGCATGTTCTTGTTCCTTTCACCTGTTTTCTTGATCTCTGCCAAGCTGTCACTCACTTTCTGTGCTCTTTTGTGTGCTCCCACTCCTACCCCTCTCTTGTACTCACTCTCCTTCTCTACAGGTCCCATCATCTCTCTCTTCTGTCTCCTGTGCTTCTGCACCTTCTCTCAAATCCTTCCTTTCAAATCAGTTCAGATGGACCCAGAATAGTCTCCAGGTCCTTCAAATTGATCCACAAAATGAATGATGAGATTATACTAATTTCTAATTATGAGGAAGTAAGCAGAATATGACAAGGAGTGCAGGAGCGGTGAGTGGTGTAATTTGGAATGGTTTTGTAAGTGTTGATGTGTGTAGGGTGGTACTATTGTTTGACCTTTGAAAAAAACAGAGTAAAATGGATGAGGGCATAGTTAAAGAAGCAGTAAACTTTGTTTATCATACATGTTAAATAACTTTTTTTTCCTGTTGAATAAAATATGGATACTCCAACTACTGGGATACTTTTTTTTAGCTCAATCTTTTTTTATTTATTTATTAATAAACTACAATTATCTATGGTGGTCACCACTAGGTGGTACTGCTATCACCATACCTGTGAACTTTTTATTGTTGTCTCCTCAGAGGGGAGTCCTCTGCTGCCATGGGTGGTGTGAAGAATTATGCGTATCGCGTCAAAAAGGGGCGGATCTTAACGTGAGTGTCAGGGAAGGGCTTAAAAGAAGGCTGGGGGGAAGGAGCTAAACCGGGGGAAAAAGTGGAAGTGGGTAGAGTTTCAATACAAACTCCCCACATCCGGAGGACTCAGCCTCTGCCCCGGGGACCCAGTAAAGCAGTGCCAAAACGCAGTCTCCGGGACAAATCCGGAGAGTTCCCAAGTATGACTATCACGTACTACTAAAAGTAACTCGAGCTTTACTATTAAGTGCATTATGATAAAATACAAGCTAATGCTGCTGCTATCAATGTAATGTAAAAAGCAGAAAGTACTCTTGAGTTGCTCATCAGGAAATGTATACCCCAAATATATATTATCTGGTTATTTAAAGGGATAGTAATACTTCATTTTAACTTTATTTTATTTTGTAGGCATTAAAAAAACATGAAGAATGATATAAGTCTTATATCTGAAACCTTTATGGTTTAAGAGATATTCACAAACAAAGTATCCCCCCCGTTCAACCAGATCAGAAGGGAGATGCCCAGGTAGACTGCAGAGAGGGACAATCTTCAATTAAGATAATGGAAAAAGCTGAAAAACTTGTCAAGGGGGGAAGGGCTTTCATTGTTTTCATACAAAGAAAATTGTCCCCTTCTGTTATCTGTCTGGTCATACAACCAGATTCACATCTGAGAAGAGATGGCTTACACTAGGAAAAAGGGGTGGGAGGGGAAATTTTGCTTGTGAATATCTCTTAAACCATAAAGGTTTGAGAGATAAGACTTATATTGTTCTTCATGTTTTTTTAATGCCTACAAAATAAAATAAAGTTAAAACGAAGTATTACTATCCCTTTAAAGAAAGAAAGTGGGTGGAAGAGTTTAGCCAAGATCTCTGTATAAGATTCAGCATAAAAAAGCACAATATTCAAGTGTGCAAGAGGAGATAGAATTCAAAAAGTCTTCAAGAAGGAGAATGATACAGTAAAAATGATATCCAGTGGCTAAGATATCACATACTCTACCAATCTCCTGCTTTTTCTATGGTAACACACTTCCAAGTTGTATCTATTTATTACAATAAAAGTCTTCAAGACAGTTTTTATCAAATAAACTCATAAGAGAACATATATTATTCCTTCACCACAATGTCAGTCTTGCCTTTCTCCTCCCCTCTCCTCCTATCTTCACTCAATGCCTCCCTTCCCAATTTCCTAATTCCCCTCTTACAGTCTTATGGTCAAATTGCTTTGTGTGAATCAGGAATCTTGCAAAAAAGGAATAAAAAAGTACCTTCTTAATAATGCTGACAAGGTGATGACAAGAAATAAATCATTTTGTATGCAGTGTATTCACTCATATCAGTATATATATTAATTATACAGATCCGTGTTGGAGTGTCTTCAACTCTTCTTCAGCCTTTCATGCTGGAAATTCTCTTTATAAGTAAATTTCAGGAGGAGAATTGTAAACTCCAGAGACTAATCAGTATCTTAATCATAAATATGTTGGTTTCATTGAGATTATTAATGTAAACGTGTCTATTAATTGCAATTATTATCCATCTAAACACAGGAGAAATCGAATTGAATTTTGGTGTTGAGATTGTTTTGTTTTTCTCTGGATCAACAAAAACATATACAAAATGTTGAACTTGATAGACTCAGCAATTATGCAACTGTGTATTGTATATAACTTTTAATATATATATATATATATATATATATATATATATATATATACACACACAATTTTTTAATTATTTTTTTTTCGTTGATTACTTTCAAAAAAATAATGGATACCTATCTAACACAAAACAATATGGAGAATGATGACAGCTGGCTTCAAAGCAGATAGGATGTTGAACAATGGAACTATCTGACTGCCATTTGGAGTCAGGAAGATACAGTATATCACTGGGCATGATTTAAGCATTGTTCATTAGGTGGCTTTCATCTTCATCATACTATCTGGCTGGACTTTCTTATAAGATATCCTATTGTTTCGTCCATGTGAGAAGGTGTCCGATATGAACTTAGGATTTGTACTTTTATCCTAATAGGAATCAGCCATACTTTAAGCAAGACGTTGATATAAGAGCTCCTGAATATTCATGGAGGGACCTGAGTATTATTAATACCTTTGAGGGAATTCATATTTGTAGACATATCGTTCATGGATGCAAAAGTAACTGTCATAGTAACTGTCATTCCACAGCACAGATATAGGGACTACAGCTATTACCATTTTCAGGCTTCCTCAGGAACTGGATGATCAAGGAACTTAACTATTCTGACTACACTGGTAGCATATAGTAGATTTCGGATATTACAGTTTTTACTACTTATATCCCTTGAATGTATTTTCATAACCTTGCAGTCAGTGCATTTATGTCCAAGATGTTTATCTATCAAAATTGAAGTTCAGATATGCCTCTTATTACATTGGAGCTCTAAATAGTATCATGGCCATGTGTCTAAGACAATTGCTTCTGATGAGTCTAGATGTTAAATACTATGTTACTAGCTAAGTCATGGACCTATGTGTAATGATCTTTGGAGTCAAAATACTATTTTGCTAGCTAGGTCATTGATTAATGTGCAATGTGTAATAGACCACAGGTATTCTTGAGTTGTTTAGGTCCCGGGGTGTATAAGCATTTATTATTGAGTTTATATGTTGTGGAAGATCAGAGTACATCCACTGAGTGTTAATTCCTTTGAAAAGACATCAGGAGATGAGCCACATAAGGACATCTTTGTAAATTCTATGCCAGGATTGAAGGAGCGGAGGGGGAGAGAGAAACGGGTATCGCTGTACTACAGCCAAGGGAGGGCACCGAAACATACTCACTGGGAGAGAGAGACGTGCAGTGGGAAGCACTGGTCAATATTTATTCAAGAGAGATAGAGAGAGAGAGAGACGTGCACCGGGAAGAGTAAGTGGAAGGGGGGGTCAAGAGGGGATAAAGAGTCAGACAGGGGAAGAAAGTGTCAGAGGGGGGATCAACAGTCAAGAGCGAGAGAGATTCAAAGTGGGGGAGAGTCACATATAGAGAACATACACTCTGTCACACTGATACACATATAGAGAAGCACACACACATACTTACACACTGATATCCTTACAGAGACTCACACAAACTGACACACTTATATACATATAGGGAACACACACTGACACACTTATATGCATACAGGGAACACATACTGACACACACATACACATGTAGAGAACACACACACAAACTGACACTTATACACATATAGAGAACACACAAACACACTGACACCTAAACACATACAGGGCGGGCAATAAAGGGGTAGGACACAAGAGGTGGAACCAAGGGGTGACAAAATTAGGTGTTGCCTAGGGTGGCAAAAAACCTTGCACCAGCCCTGATTCTATTACTGGTGCCTGTCTAGATATGTTAGAATTATGTGGGATCAAGGGCTGAGAAGGTAATCATCATGTTTTTTTCTTTGACTTCATTGAATCTCTTATTGCTCCAATGGTCTCTATACCTTTCTGAGCCTTACAGAGATAGTTGATGTGCTGTGCAATGCGAGGGATTCATCTTTTATTTATAAACATATTGATAGATAGGTCAATCGTGTGTTCAGTTGAATCAGTAAACCTTTAGAGGGGTTCATCTGCTAGGGTCCGGGATGTTAGACGATCTCTGGAGCACTCACCGAAACACCTTGAGACTTGAAACTGGGCGTACTGAACAGACCGGTACAATTGAATAGAAAGCAAACTTTATTGATCCAAAAGATTATAAAAAGATATCATCAGTCAGATGTTATAGACGACAGAGGGAACATGACACAAAAGTATCAAAATACCATGATCCACGAGAACTTGTCTGACATGTTTCGCACGAACCAGCATTTAATCATAGACCAGGTGTTACAACCACCAAGAGCTATTTAAACCACCCCTTCTAACTCTGATTGGACATTATAAAATCAGTAATTAACTAATACAAAAAATAAAAAATAAAATAACAGTGGAAAGTGTCAACTCAAATCACCAAAACCCCACTCTCTATTACAATCCGTTCTGGCAACCCAGAGACCAACACATTAGTATGATGAAAATCCACCAAATCACCAACCTCCACACTCTGCTCTGCCCTGGTCCAGCAACTCAGAGACACCCACCACCAGCAAGGAGAACACATCAACATATACTACCAATGAGCAAAATAACCACAAAAAAGACATTCCTCATAAAACATACCTCAAATAAATACAAAAAAGGGGAAAAAAACAAAATAAGAAATGCACTGAATATGACCAAACAAATGAAAATATTTAAACATAAAAAATATTATAAACCAAAAAATATTTTTATTATTAATAGTTTTCTGTCCCATTACCATTCACATTCACACTCAAAAAATGTGTGGTCCATATAGGTATTGACACCCACAAAATATAAATAAAAATAATAATAAAAAACCCAAAACTCCTAACATGTTAATATAACATTGTCAAACCAGGACCACTCATTTGGGTGTGTTAAAAATGGCAGAGGAATGTCTCAATATAATAAATCAGCCTAAACATACCCAGATGCCCCAAAAGATATGACTAATATTGCATTCTGTATTGAGACCGCTCGGAACCCTGGTATCAAGAGTTAAAATCCAGAAAGCCTCTCGTTCATCCAAAAGGCGGGACATATCACCCCCTCTCCAGGAAAGCCGAACCCTCTCAATACCAGTGAAGTGCAAACTCTCCAGATCCCCATCATGTTCATCCCAAACATGTCTGGCCACAGCAGAGTCCAAAATACGCTTCTCAGAGTGGTGTATGTGTTCCCTGATACTCTGATGCAAATGTCGGGCGGACTGCCCTACATACTGGTTGGAACAAAGATTAGAGGTGAACAAATATATCACTCCATATGTACCACAATTGATATAACTGACTATGTCATAAATGGTACCCTTGATTGAACTCTTAAAGGATTTTTCCTGTGACACATAATGACAAGTCTTACATCTACTCTTCCCACATTTAAAGAAACCTTTATGCTGCAACCAGGTAGGCTTGCTACTTTGTGTCAGGAAAAGACTGGGAGAAACGATATTACCAGTCATTACTCCTCTGCGTGCCACACATCCACAGCCCCCCTCTAACAACTTCACAAAGCTTATCATCCACATTCAGAATAGGTAAGTACTTCCTCACTATCTTACAGATATATTTGTTCACCTGTAATCTTTGTTCCATCCAGTATGTAGGGCACACCGCCCAACATTTGCGTCAGCGTATCAGGGAACACGTACACCACTCTGAGAAGCGTATTTTGGACTCTGCTGTGGCCAGACATGTTTGGGATGAACATGATGGGGATCTGGAGAGCTTGCACTTCACTGGTATTGAGAGGGTTCGGCTTTCCTGGAGAGGGGGTGATATGTCCCGCCTTTTGGATGAACGAGAGGCTTTCTGGATTTTAACTCTTGATACCAGGGTTCCGAGCGGTCTCAATACGGAATGGGATATTAGTCATATATTTTGAGGTATCTGGGTATGTTTAGGCTGATTTATTATATTGAGACATTCCTCTGCCATTTTTAACACACCCAAATGAGTGGTCCTGGGTTTGGCAATGTTATATTAACATGTTAGGAGTTTGGGTTTTTATATTATTATTTTTATTTATATTTTGTGGGTGTCAATACCTGTATGAACCACACATTTTTTGAGTGTGAATGTGAATGGTAATGGGACAGAAAACTATTAATAATAAAAATATTTTTTGGTTTATAATATTTTTATGTTTAAATATTTTCATTTGTTTGGTCTTATTCAGTGCATTTCTTATTTTGTTTTTTTTCCCTTTTTTGTATTTATTTGAGGTATGTTTTATGAGGAATGTCTTTTTGTGCTTATTTTGCTCATTGGTAGTATATGTTGATGTGTTCTCCTTGCTGGCGGTGGGTGTCTCTGAGTTGCTGGACCAGGGCGGAGTAGAGTGTGGAGGTTGGTGATTTGGTGGGTTTTCATCGTAGTAACGTGTTAGTCTCTGGGTTTCCGGAACGGATTGTAATAGAGAGTGGGGGTTTGGTGATTTGAGTAACATACTGGAGGTCCGAGCTGGTCCAGTTGATTCGGTTGACACTTTCCACGGTTATTTTATCTTTTCTTTTTTGTATTAGTTAATTACTGATTTTATAATGTCCAATCACAGTTAGAAGGGGTGGTTTAAATAGCCCTTGGTGGTTGTAACACCTGGTCTATGATTAAGAGCTGGTTTGCGCAAAACATGTCAGACAAGTTCTGGTGGATCATGGTATTTTGATACTTTTGTGTCATGTTCCCTCTGTCGTCTGTAACATCTGACTGATGGTATCTTTTTATAATCTTTTGGATCAATAAAGTTTGCCTTTTATTCAATAGTACCGGCTTGTTCAGTACGCCTGGTTTCAAGTCTCAAGGGGTCTCGGTGAGTGCTCCAGAGATCGTTTATTGTTGCCACTGAATTGGAATATACAGCGTTGAAGCGCTGCTTTGGGATACACCCCTTCACTGCCGGTGAGTTCTTCATGTTGTATTTATCGTAGCAGTCTCTATATGTCCAATGAGTAGCACTGTAACTGTGATTTGTATCCAGGATGTTAGAGGTCAGTAAAACCTCCGGTTTTGTTTTTAAATCACCTTTATGTGTATTTTACTCGATTCTTATTTTGATGTTAATAAGATTCACAACTAGGTCGTTACCCGGGAGAGTTTTGATTATGTGGTGATATTATTTTTACACTGGTTTTGGGCGGGAGAGTTCACCTTTTCACGGGTCACAGGGTATTTAATGGGGGAGAATTGTTTGTGTTCTAAATTGTTTGTTTGTGATCTAAATAAATGTGACATATATCACATTTTGAGCAGTCCTGTGAGTGTGATTTTCAGAAGGTTATATATATAAATATGTATATATTTTTTTTTTAATTACTTTTTCTTTCATTGATCACTTTCAAAAAAGCAACGGATGCCTATCTAACACAGAACAATATTGAGAATTATGACAGATGGCTTCAAAAAACATAGGATGTTGATCAATGGAAATATCAAACTGACATTTGGAGTCAGGAAGGAATTTTTTAGCAACCGGGGGCTTAATTATAAATGGATTCAGTTTGTTTTCTTTCTCTGGATCAACAGGGGTGATTAAGCATCGGCTGGACTTAATAGATTCATGTCTTTTTTCAGCCTCATCAACTATGTTACTATTTAGATTTTGTTTTACTTATTTTTGAGTTCTGCACTTACACTGAAAGAGAACATGCACGTTACAACACAATGCACCCCGATATTATTGTAAGATGGCATCAGTGTCTTCTTATAATTCACTAATTCATTACAATTGGACTGAGTTAATTGTCTCAAAGATGTGCAATATACCGCAAGAAATTACATATAAACAAATAAACTACAGGATTAGCTTAAATAAACCATGTTATATGTCGGTGTTTGTTTCTGCGTGTATCTCTCTATGAACAGGGATGGGTGAAATGTCTTTTTTACTGCAGAATTTTCACTAAACTCCAGAAATGTATAGTTTTTCCATCGAAAATCCCCTCATCTTGATAAATCTTACATTTTCACCTTTGCTCTAACCCCCAGAACCTTTCTGTAAAACTTTTTCAGTTCCCCCTTTGGGGGGGATACTCATTAGTTCATTTCTATAGCTACCATTGGGGCCAAACATGGCTGGGATTAACTGGCAAGTGTAATTCTATGGCTTCAGTGCTTGGAAACCTGAGGGGGTCCACTATGTGTGATTCTATATGGGGGGAAAGCTGGATAGGACTGTGTGTGGTTCTATGGTTACCATGGGACAAAGATGGGGGATTGTGTTGCTCTGTGGTAACAATGGGACACTTCTGGGGAGACAGAGTATGGTTTTGAAGTTATAATGGAGCAAGGCTGGTGTGTGGTTCTATGGTTACCATGAGTCAAGGCAGAATGACAATGTGTTGCTCTATAGTTACAGTGGGATAAGGCTGGGGACACAGTATGTACTTCCATGGTTTCTGTGGGAAAATGCTGAGGAGACAGTTTGTGACTCTGTGGTTATTATGCGACAAGGCTGGTGGGACAGAGCGGTTCATTGGTTACTATGGAACATGATGGGAGGACAGTGTGTGGTTCTATGGTTACCATGAGGCAAAGCTGGGAAGAAAAAGGTGTGGTTCTATTGTAACAATGATACAAGTCTCGGGGAGGGGGGTGGCAGTACGTGGTTCTGTGGTTACTCTGAAACAAGGCTGGGGGACAGTGGATATTTCTTTGGTAACTATGGAACATGAATGGAGGGGGGACAGTGTGTGTGGTTCTATGGTTACCATAGGACAATGCTGGAAAGCAGTGTGTTGCTTTATGATTTCAATGGGAAAAGGCCTGGGGACAGAGTGTGGTTCTATGGTTACCATGGGACAAAGCTTATTAGGGATAGTTATGTGTGGGTGAAAGGTCCTGTCATGTTCCAGCGAAAAAAATGGCAAAATCCACATGGTTGTCTGCTTTTTTTTGCAGGAAAACACACTTTAAATAAAGCCATTAAAATCTTAGCCATTTTCACCCATTGCCCACATTTTTTTATTATTTTTTAAATAGCTACAAGCTTTTCTTCCCTTTAATTACGTGGTTTTCTCTATAAAATCACAACATTTTCCAGGAATTGAAACTCAATAAAAGCAGCTACAGAGAGAGGGTGCTAGTTGTTTCGCAAAATTTAGTCAGGAGAGGCTCCTAGTGACTGATCACACTATGAGCAAGTTTAATAACAATAAAAGGAGCTTGTAGGATTGTTATGCATCCATTGAGTCTGAGGAGGAGGAACTGACCTGTACCAGCACGAAAAGGTCTGGATTAGGGATGGACAAAAATTTTCACCTCCAACCAACATTGTCGAATAATGATTTGCGAATGATTTCCCGATTCACCAAAAATTTCCAGGAAAAAGTTTTCCGCTTTTTTGTATATCTCATTACATTCTGATCAATTGGAACTTTAAATTTACACACAACACGTAGCAAATGTTCCTTTATTTCTGAAAGGTATAGTATAAAAGGGGTATAAGGGTGCCTGTGTTGGGGGGCAGTTTTTTTGGGGGGGTGTTAACTGGGATTGGGGGGGCAGTTAATAACTAAAATAAAAGCTAAATACAATTTAAAAAACCTCCATAAAACATGGTATAAAAGGAGTCTGAGGATGGTGCCTGTGTTGGTGGGTGGAGTCTGGGGAAAGAATCAGTTGGGGGGTTTCTTGACTGATATTGAGGGGATAGGAAATAAAAAAAAACAATATAAAATAAGAAATTTATATGTAACATGATAGAGACAGTGACCACCTTACATAAGCTGCCAATGGGATAGACTGATACTTGATGTGATAGAGAATTTTGTAGAGGATAACTTATAAGATGTGTTGTTAGAAGCCCTGAGGAAACATTGATTTGTAGGACTTAAGCTTGTTTGGCACAAGTCGTAAGGCAGCATTGCTTTGTAGGACTTAGGCTTGTTAGAAACAAGCCCCCAAAGATTTTTTTGTAGGCCTACTGACCAGCAGGTCATGTCATGTTGGACAATGGTCACTGGCCTTTGTTAAATTCCCTCATATAATTGCAGAATTTGTGACTGCTGTTTTTGCTGTTGCTGAGTTGTTTAAGCAGTAGGATGATTAGGCAGCTCAAAGTGAATGGGATCAACAACAGCATTAACATGGGTGATGGATGATGAAGGTTCCACTTGGCACGACTAGCTCCAGTGATGCTCCTGAAGCTTTAGTAATATCATAACTAGCCCCCACCACTTCAGGTATATGTGGAAAAAAGAAGAAGCTGGCCAATAATGCTTCTCCACCTGCCCTTCCTCTAAAAGCACTGCTGTGTTGTTACTAAAATAGACATTTTTCCCTTGAGAGCGGAACTGTGCAGCTCACATCAGCAACTGCAATGTGCACAGTGTAATTAAGGGAATGACTGGGAACAATGGTTACATCTGCACTCACATCAAACACCTGTCACAACTTTATCCAAACACCATGACATTTACGGTTCCCAATGTGAAATCCCCCGACCAGAAACCAAGTACTGCTGCTGTCACTGTGCCCTTGTCCACACTCCGATAAAGACATATGACTGCTTACTGACAGTTTAATAGTAATGATGAGCTCTCCCCGCCACCAGCTTAGCATATTCTGTGGGATGGAATCTCGTCAGATGCCGCTTTATGCCCTGCTTGTGCTTCTCCTCCACCACACTACCGTGTGTGGTCATGCTCCACACAGTGTGCAATAGGCGGACACGAACTGACACATCCTAACATCTAAAGAGTGGCTATCATTTGGTGGTAGAGGTAATGATGAATGAGGTAAATTGGCAGAAGATATAATTAACTTAGAGTAAGAATGTGATGGTGAGCCAGGTGTTTTGCTCATCTTCCAACTTTCAGCCTCTGGCTGGGTTTTTCTATTCTTCCTCCTCTTAGATCTCCGCCTCTCCTCTTGTTGCCTTTGGGGAGAGTCAGGGGGTACAGCAACAGCAGTGCCCGATTTCTGTGGTAGGTGTTTCACTTTAACATGGTTCACATAAATGTCATGATGTGTGTGTTTTATGTGTGTTATCACAGTGGTTGTGCCAAGGTGCGTATCCTCCTTTCATCTTTACACTGACAAATTGTGCACAGTGCCATTGTTGATGACTTCACTGTGCTTGCCCCAAGAGAAAAATAGTCCCACACCCATGCAGGTGGAGGAGAATTGCCTCATTCTTCTTCTTCTCCAAATTTCCCTTCACTGGCCAGGGCAGAGGATGATGTTAATGCTGTTGCTGCAACTGCCTCAGCATCAGCACTGCAACTAGGACCAGAAGTATTGCTGCTGCTGGCAAGTGGAACCTTCACTTGTTCACCCCATTCCCACTGTGTCCATGGTGGTCTGTGATACACTAACCTGCTCCTCAACATTCTGCTGCCCATGCATTCAGAGCAGCAGGAATTAGAACAGTTGCAAACTCGTCAAATTCCAAAAACTCACTGCTGGTGGTGGTGGTGATTCCATTCTCTCTCCTAGTCTCCCATTCCTTCTTAGTTTGGGCTAAAAGGGTCATTCATGTCTCTTCCTTCCCAGGTTCTCCACCATCATCACCACCACCAGTCCCTCCGTGCTGCTGTTGCTCTTTTATAGGCATCTCACCGATTGGAGGTGGTGATGAGAAATGTGACAGAGGGTCCCCTAATGTCACACTTGCCATTTCTTGTTGACCAGAAGCAGACAGACTGGAAGCAGTAGCAGAAGGCACCGGCATCTGATCTGTGCTCCTGGTGATGATGGAATTATTGCTACTAGGCAACAATTCTGCCTTCTTCAGGATTAAGTTCCACCTAGGCAATTTTGTGGCGGTATAGGACTCCCGGGGTCAGGGGAATGGTTTGGGCTCCCTTGACTGCTAGTCTAGATGTTCTGCATTACTTCCTCTACCAATCACCTAATGTTAATCTCACCAACTGCTTCACCATCACTGTCACTTCTACTAATACCAACCACATCAACTTCAGTCCCTGAGTCTTCCTCCTCACAGTCACTATTAATATGATGATCACCCCCTCCTTCACTCCTAAAACTCTGTACAAGCTGCTGCACATCATTAGTAGTAGGACTAGTGTCAGGACAGCTTGAATATGGCAAGTGTACTTAGGTTCCCCTGGTGTCACGCTTGGCATCATCTTCTCCTCTCACCTCCCTCGTGAGAATTACAAGACACACTGGCATCAGATTCAGCACTGGCAGAAGGTTCAGCAATGGCAGCAGGGACAGCACTGGTGGCAGCAGGGGCAGCAGTTTTTAACTTCAAATGTTCTGCAAGTTCATGACATGTACATCCAAATTGCCTATACCTTTTATTATTATTATAATTTTTCATCTTCAATTATTTTTGTTTACAGTTTTATGGCCCTGCTGTAATGGAAATCAGACCTGAATTGGGGAATGGGTGGGAAGGAATATTAGGAATAGGAAAAATTATACTTACATGTCCAAGTCAAAGAATGTTTTATGGTGAGGGCTGAATCTATTTTTCATAACTTCAATTAGTTATGACAAATGTTACATAAACTAGTTATGATAAAGTTATGAGTAGTTATGACAAATGTAAAATAAATCATAGACATGCATTTGTTTCAGAATAAATGCAAAATCTAATGAATACTGAATATTTTGTGCCATTCGGATTTAATTAAGAACCAAATTATATTGAGTATACAATATCATAAACATAAACAACACACTCAACACTTGGTCCTCCAGGATCTGTACCAAAAAAAGTTCAAGTATAAATAAATACTACTACTGCGCCTCCACTGTCCCCTTCACTACCTGCCTATAATAAAGACGTCCCATTCTGCTCAAGTCATTTCTCAAGTCAGAATATGGCCATATAAAAGCTACTCCCTGTTTAACTAAGTTCCTGCTTTCACATTGGTTTGCATTAACTTCACCTCCCAGCCAATCACCACACCTGTCTAGAGCATAACTGGGAACCACCAGCATTCCTATGCCAGCATAAAAACAATTAGCAGCTTCTTTTTTCCCAAGAACAACATGCAGGAAACCGACACCCCATTTTATACTGGTGAGCTAGAATGGAGAGAATACATAGGGGAAACTCTTCACGTGGGAATTTCTGCACGACATGGGAAGTGCCATTTTTTCACATGTTCCACTTTTCAGACAAAAAGTTTCATCCATATGTTTAAGTCTACATTAAATTACCTTTAGAGAATGTTACTAACTTATACATCTGTTAACACAATGATATGCACTTACATGTATAGTACTGTAGCTTTACAAAACACTGAGTTTCCACACCAATCTTAATGCAATGTCACGTTTTCTCCCCAGGCTTCGAACATTGTGTGTGTCCCAGAGACATGTGCAGCGAGAGATCCAGAGAACACCAAACATCCAAACATTGTTATAGGACCAGTTACATTTTATCCTTGACTCAGGGGAGAGCTTCCAGACGTTGACCTTGGACAGCTAACCAAGTTGACCTATTGTTAAACCAGACCTAGGAGCATACATTATCTGACAATTTCCATGAACATAAACAGGAAGACTTGCATTATTCAGTCATACTGTTCTAGAAAAATATATTATATTGTCTGGATGGAACAATTTTGAGTCAAATATTCTTCTAACTGCACTTTTAACTTCATTATTTCTCAAACTGTATATCAAAGGATTTAATGTGGGAGTCAAAATATAATAAACGATAGCAAAATACTTCCTATGATTTGATGTGAAGTGGTTTGTTGGCCCCAAATAAATGGCCATAATTGTCCCATAGAATAATAATACAACAGTCAAGTGAGAAGCACATGTAGATAAAGCTTTAGTCCTTCCAGACAGGGAGTGGATATTTAATACTGATAATAAAATACAAATGTAAGATCCCACAATGAAAGCAAAAGGCACAAACATAGTAAATAAAGTATTAAAAAATATAATTTTTTTAGAAGTAGACGTGTCTCCACACACCAGTTTTACAAGTGGTAAAACATCACAAAGAAAATGATCAATCTTGTTTCCCTTGCAGAATACAGGGGGCTTTGTTATAGTGGGAAGGATCGCTGTCAAGAAACTCCCAGCCCATATTATTACCATAATGTTTTTACAAGACTTCCAGCTCATTATGACTCTGTAGCGCAAGGGATGACATATTGCTACATAGCGATCAAAGGCCATCACTGCAAGCAGTAGACATTGGGATTCTAATAGGAGTACAATTACACACATTTGTAACATACAACCAATGACTGAAATTCTCCCTGGTGCAAAAAACATGTCTACTAACATTTTGGGAACAGTGTTGGATGAGTGGAACAAATCCACAAAGGACAGATTACAGAGAAAAAAATACATTGGTGTGTGCATATTTGGACTACACACAACAACAGAGATTAATATAATATTTCCAAACAAGGCCATTATGTACATTAATAAAAACAGGATAAAAAGTAGAATTGTAGCAGTCGTACTTGTAGACAATCCAATTAAGATAAATTCTGTAACAAAAGTTTGGTTTTCATTCTCCATCTCCGTGGGTCACAAAGCTCAAGCCTGTAATGGAATTTATACATAACCCATTAAGGATCAGAGGGTTGTGCAACCCATGTAGGCTAATGACATCTTTAAGTGCTCTGCAATGGGTTGCACGTCTTCAGAATACATTGGAGATTTCTGTAGAATCAAAGGGGTTAAAATTGTGTAAGTAAGCCTCTGTCTTAAAATGTAAAGGAACTTATTGGCATTGTTGTAGATTGCATATAGTGACTTATTAAATCTCTTATTTTGTGCTCATTAGTCATTATATTGTAACATACTTGATGAGGCTGTAAAAAACATTCATCCATCAAGTTCAGCCCATGCCATATCACCCCATGTGAATCAAAGGAAGTCAAAAAAACACTATTAAAACCATTTCCATTAACTGTAAGTTTCAAGTTGATAAAAACATTCTTCACTGACTCCAAAATTTAGTTGGATATTTTCCTGAATCAAGACCCTATCTACTTTGAACCAGATGTCATCATTATGAATGTTGTTCTGAGCTTGAAAGCTATCCAATACTTGTTCTCATAGGAAGAAGATTGTCCCCTTCTGTTATCTGTCTGGTCTATGGACTGCATTCCACATCTGAGAAGAGAAGGCTTACACTAGGTAAATGGGCAACTTTGCTTGCAAACCATAAAGGTTTGAGATATAAGACTTATATCGTTCTTCATGTTTTTTTAATGCCTACAAAATAAAATAAAGATAAAACGAAGTATTACTATCCCTTTAATGAATCACCTTGTCTTTTGTGCTCAGCTCTTTGAATGTATAGTGCCTCAGAAAGTTCTTTCTATTGACCTCCCTACAGTAGATAAATAGATAACTGTGAGCTACACCACAGGGGGCAAGTAACATTTCTTCAAATTTACATTGGTTAAAAAGGAGATTTTTTCCCTCTTTTTTTAAAACAAACTTTATTTAATATATGTAGAATGATACAAACAGACAAGTACTGAAAAGCAGTGAAAGAAAACAATAGGATATGCATACAGCAGACATAGGACCTTGTTAAAGGTTGTAGAACAAGTACAGTGTAGATGTTGTCAGGAACAAAAACAATGGCTATACACAAGATGCTTGATCATAATAGAGTATCTTTGTTCAGTTAAGCACCTCACAAAATAGGTGAAAAGGGGGATGAAAACCAAAACAAAAAAAAACAATATAAGAGGGGGAGACATGGGAGAGGAAAAAGGGGGTAAGAGCAGGGACAAGAAGGGGTGAATGCCCAGCACTGGGGAGGCTGCTCCAGGCAGAACCCACATGGGACTCTGAAACAATAACCAAGAACTGGGAAAGAGATTAATAGACCAAGCAAAACGATCAACGTGATGTTAATAATAGTCCTAACCTAGACGATAAGGAAATCAAACCAACTAAATTAAGGCTGAGGGTCAAAAAGGGGATTTTCACCAACTGAATGTTAGAGAGGTCTTCAACACATTGTGATGTAATCCACTGAAGGCCTTTTTATCATTCATTGTGTTGTTTGTATACATATTTTACCAGTTTTTAGAAGAGAAGTGTCTTTGTCTTCAAACTTCTACCTCATTGTTTACAGAGGATAACAAAATAGCATTAGTGATCTTTCTTAACGTTTTGCAGTATACATTTAATAAGTTTGTGCAAGCCATATTAGTCCTGTTTTAGTAAAACAAACATATACATACTTTGGTATTTGGTTATATCTTTTTTATTTGGTGTTTTAAGACAAGTTTTTGAGAGATCAACTCTCTTCCTATGGTCAAGTGATGCTGAATCACACAGTCTATTCAATCACACAGCCTGTTCAATCACACAGTCTATTCAATCACACAGCCTGTTCAATCACATAGTCTATTCAATCACACAGCCTGTTCAATCACACATTCTATTCAATCACACAGCCTGTTCAATCACACAGTCTATTCAATCACACAGTCTATTCAGTCACACAGCCTGTTCAATCACATAGTCTATTCAATCACACAGCCTGTTCAATCACACAGTCTGTTCAGTCACACAGTCTGTTCAGTCACACAGTCTATCCAATCACACAGTCTATTCAATCACGCAGCCTGTTCAATCACACAGTCTATTCAATCACGCAGCCTGTTCAATCACACAGTCTATTCAGTCACACAGCCTGTTGAAAACAATACATGGTTGTGAAGTTAGATAATGAATTCATTTTTAATAGCCATATTAGTCTAGTTTTATTAATACAATGATATGAGTACTATGGTATTTCGTGATACATTTTTATTTGAAATAACAGTTTATATCTTAATGCAAGCTTTCATACTATCAACTCTATTCTTACGATCAAGCAACACTGAATCAGACAGTCTGTTTGATAATTTAGGATGCTTACAGGGAAACCTGGGTAGGGGAGTGGGGTGTGTGAAAATCTGATATCTATGTAACTGGAGAGGGCAATAAATAACATTCTTCCCATCCCTACTCCTCCCCTATCACGGTGCCCTTGATTGCTGCATTTTCATGTCAGTTACCTGCAGGGGGCTCTCCATTGGCTGCTTCCCTTATACCCACCTTAGACTGCCTATTTAAACTGAGCTTGGGCACCCTTTGATTGCCCTTTCATATTTGTCTCTATGCTGTTGTTCCTGCATGGTGCTCCAATGCTTCCTGGGCCTTGTCGCTGTTCCTGATTGTCAGTGGTATCCTGGTTCCTGCCTGCCAGTCGTCCGGTTCCTGCTTCTGTTCCTGATCCAGTTGGAGTTGCTGTTCCTGTGGTTGTTCCTGCTACCATTCCAGATCTGGTCTACCATCTGCAGTACTGATCCTCTTCTTCAGCGGGGTTCCTGTACCATCTACTACCGGGTGCCTGCTGTCCCGGTAGCCAGGGCGACATTTTGATTCATAGATTACCCCAGTACGCGGGTACTGGTTCACTCCACTGTAATTGGCTGCAAGCCACCGATTAGTCTTGGCCTCCCCAGTACGCGGGTACTGGTTCGCTCCACGGTAACTGGCTGCAAACCACCGATTAGTCTTGGTCTCCCCAGTACAAGGGTACTGGTTCGCTCCACTGAGAGTGCTGCTATTGCACTATATGAGCCTTTGGTTATCCGGTACATGGATACTGGTTGGCTTTACGTTACCGGCTGCTGTTGCACCAGAAGAGTCTTGGGTATCTCCAGTACGCACGTACTGGTTTGCTCCACTTAGACCTGTTGCTGCTGCACCGGTAGAATCTGGTTTCTCCATTACGCTGTACTGGTTCGCTCCACGACAACCGGTTGCTGTTGCACCGGTGGTGTTCAATTACTCCAGTACTTAGGGGCTGGTTTGCTCCCTTGTAGGAGGCTGTCCTGTCCTAACAGTCTGACATGTTGAAGGTTTCTCCAAGTACACAGGTACTGGTTTGCTCCTCGCATTACTGGTATTATTGCGCTTCCTGATTACATGAGTGAGACTGTGGTCACTACTTGATTACTACTCTGTCCTTAGTGAGAGGCAGTCTATTGCTACTTTATCCTGTGGCCTAGTTTGTCATCTCTGTGACTGGTCTCTACCATCTAGTCAGTCACCTCAGCCACCTTACTGCCCTCACTATCTATGGTGGGCTGCCTTGCCCGGTATTGGTAAGGCCGGTAGAACCTGGTTGTGATTTTCTTTAAGGGTTGCCTTACCCGGTATTGGCAAGGCCAGTAGAGCCTCTTAACAACAGTTCCAGTGACGTGGCTGCCATGCCCGGTATATTGGCATGGCCGGTAGAGCCTCTCTCTTACATTCCAGTGCCTTGGCTGCCGTGCCCGGTATTTGGCACGGCCGGTAGAGCCTTCAGTATTCCTTACATGAGTCTCCAGACTGCCCTGCCTGGTATATTGGTAAGGCTGGTAGAACCTGTTACCATCTTGTGCCACCTAAGGTTGCCTTACCCGGTATTGGCAGGGCCGGTAGAGTCTGTATCCACCCAATGTATCATATTTATGTGCCTATGTAACTGCTAATAAAATATATCTTGTATTTGCTTTCAACCCAATAGGGTTCCCTTAACTTTTCAATAAAGTTATGTTTTTACCTATTCTCTGTGTCTGAGAGTCATAACAAACCGTGACATCCCCTTTCTTGTGATACAAATGCAGTAGAGACAATGATGTTATGGGAAAATAGCTGAATTGAAAATGTGAATAGGCTCAATCTTCCATCACTGGAAAGGAGCCTGTTTATAAACTCTTTGAGACACCAAATGGAAAGTCTGAACAAGTAAACTGTCTAAAAATACACAATAATCATCTTAGTCATCATCATCACCATCAGTCACCACCTCCAAGGCCAGCCCCCTCACAGACAATTTCACTATTACTAACTAAACAGAAAACACAACAACAACAACCCTGAGTGCTTCTGTTGCTATTTGAAGTCCAGCTCCACGTCTACCTATTGGTAGTAGGTAGTAGGTGCAGAAAGTCCTGCCTGCTGTTATCTACACCTTTTTCCTGTTTAACTGGACACACCCAATCCATTCACTACAAGTCTGCCATTGCTTGTCTTCCTATCTCTTTCCAGGACAAGTCCTCAGAGGCCTATATCAAGCAGCCTCCCAGACACTTCAGTGCACTTGTATACTGTCTTATTGACTAGACTTTCAGTGCTGAGATTCCTGTTTCCTGTGTATGATATTAGCTTTGAATTCTGACCACACTTGTTTGCAACCTGCCCTGACCTCAGCTTCACTTCAAATCTGATTCTGTTTGATGATTTGGATCCTTTGGCCTTGTTTGTTTGCGAGCTCCTAGTCCTGTGTTTCCTATGTGAGCTACTCTCAGTTGACACTGCTCCCTAGCTTCTCTCTCAAGCAGCTCCCAGCAGTAGCAGCCTTGAAAGTCAATTTTGTCTGTCAACCAGTGTCCACACATCATTCAGCATTTATCTGCAAGTGACTTGTAGTTTTCATTCCCTGTTTCCAAGTTCTCAGTGACTGTTACTAGTTGTTGTTTTTTCTTCTGTTCTGCCTACACTCCCATGCCCTGCAGGTTCACCTCCTGTCCTGTTAGCCAGCGTGACAGTACTATTGCAATATCTAGCCTCTCTAGTAGTATTAGTAGTAATAGTAGTCCATCAGGAACCGTTCACTCTATGAAATCTCCGGTATGGAAATATTTCTCTCATGATGCAAATTGTGAACATGTTGTTATAGGTTGCCTCTGTAAAATATATATGTGGGTGGTGGAAACAGGACCACATCTATACACCTGCCCACTGAGATGCCACATGAAGCACAACCACAAGCCTGTTTGGGAATTTGGAAACAAGCCAGCAGCCCGTCAGTGGTGTATTGTGTAGCAGCAGAGGCATAACTAGAAGCCACTGGGCCCTGGTGCAAGAATTGCCATGGGCTCCCCCAATGACATTGCCCCGCCTCAACCACATTGGCCCCACCATTGGCCATCTCCACTGGCCACCTCCACATTGTCCCCAATCTCCACATTGGTTCCACATTGCTTCCAATGTCCACATTGCCCCCATCTCCACATTGCCACCACACTACCCCCATCTCCACATTTCCCCCACATTGCCCCCAATCTCCATATTACCACCACACTGCTCCCAGTCCACATTGCCCCCATCTCCACATTGCCACCACACTGCCTCTATCTCCACATTACCCCCACATTACCCATCTCCTACCTCCCTGGTGGTCCAGTGGTGTGGCAGGAGAGGTCTGTGCCTCATTCCACACAGACTTCTATGCAGATGGAGCTCTGGCGGAGTCCTCTCATAATTCAGAACGATGGGAGATGATGTCATCTCCCAGTGCTCTGCATTACTAGAGTGCCAGAGGGAGATCAGCTATCAGAATGTTGCGGGCACCAGGTGGTGGGGTCGCAGGTGGTGGCCAGGCCTCTGGAGTGATGGGCCCTGTCACAGGTGTGACCCCTATTGTTATGCCGCTGTGTAGCAGTAGAATAAATACTCCTGAAGGTTCAGAAGGTTGATGTGCACACAATAGTAGTTTTATAGATGTCTCCAGGAGTGGGACAATATTTTCACCTGTAAGAATAACACCTAAGTCTCGTTTTGTATTCCCAACCATCACCTCCTCCACCACTAGAAAATATGTTAAAACAGTGAAGTTAGACATTTCTTCTTTTTCTTGCCAATCCACACTTAGTCATTCCTTACAAAGAGTTTAAATATGTATAAAAAGAATCCAAAACTATACCTGTGGATTGGAAAACTTGCCAAAATGTTGATAGTTGACAGACTGCTTTATTTTTTGTATATTTTTGTATAGAAAAATGAGGTTGTAAAAACTGATCTCATGTTTTGCACCCCACTAGCATATCCTAAGCCACAGTTATTCATAGTAACATAGTAATTTAGGTAGAAAAAAGACTTGCGTCCATCTAGTTCAACCTTTTCCTATTCCTGTTTACCATCGTTGATCCAAAAGAAGGCAAACCCCCCCCCCCTCAATTAGCAATTTAAAATTCTGCCTTGAATGGGGGGAAAATAATTCCTTCTTGATTCCAAATGGCAATCAGATTTCTCCCTGGATCAACAAGCCCCAACTAAATATTCATCCCAATACTAACGTACATAGCCCTCTATGTTCTGCTCTTTTAAATAAGTATCCAGGCCCCTTTTAAAGGCATCTAATGTTTTTGATAGCACCACCTCCTCAGGCAGTGAATTCTATACCTTTATTGTCCTTACTGTAAAGAAACCCTTCCGCTGTTGTAGATTAAATCTCCTTTCCTCAAGTCTAAGAGGGTGGCCCCTTGTCTTGTGTGCTATTCTGTTAATGAACAGGTCTTATGAGAGCCCTTTGTATGGGCCCTGAACATATTTACATAGTGTTATCATATCCCCTCTAAGACGCCGTTTCTCTAGTGTGTACAAGTTCATAATGGACAGCTGTGTCAGAGTTTTCCAAGCAGGTGGTTAGTATTCTGGTCTGTTGGCAAAGGGCTGAAAAAAAATCACAGATATGTAGAGAAGTAGACAGCAATAGTACAGACAATATGACTGTCGTTGCTCACTGTGTATCTTTTTCATCAGTAGGCAGCAGCAGCAGCAGGTCAGTGCCAGTGTTGCCTCAGGTATAGTAGTAATGACAGGCATCATGATAACCCATACTATCAGGCAACTGGGCCAATCACGTCTTCTGATTATTAGAACTGCAACGGACATTCTCAATGCAGTAATATGCATAGGCAGTAAATGTCAAACTGAAATTAATTGATGGTAGAGAAAATGAATACATTGCATGTATTGCTACAGAAAATGCAGGAAATTTCCATGAACATTTAGAATGTTTCTTAAGAAAAAATGTGACTATTCACCCATACCTAGTCCATGGACTTGATATCCAGGATTGAAGATGTTATCTCTTGAACAGATGCAAAATGTCCATACTCACAGTTGCTATTATGATTTTATGTCCAAAGTAATGTACGTGGTGGGTTGTTAATATAAAGAGGTGCTATTCAATCTTTATGGGGGGAGAGAGAGAGAGAGAGAGAGAAGACACATGTTGATCACTAGCCTCGTTGTTTGTGCCTAGGTTTATTTCAATCTCATGAACTGTGATAATGAACCATGGGATTAGGCCACTGTCATGGTATTTGAAGACAGTCCCCGTAGGGTATCATACATATATAACAATACAACAATAAATGACAGAGAATAGGTTCTACTAGCCTTGCCAAATCGGGCAAGGCAACCGAGTGACAGTTGTAAATGGAGATAGGCTCTACCGGCCTTGCCTATACCGGGTAAGGCAACCGTGAGATGACATATACCGGTTCTACCGGCCTTACCAATACCGGGCAAGGCAGCCCAAGGAGTACAGATAGAGGCTCTACCGGCCCTGCCAATATCGGGTAAGGCAACCGTGAGATGACATGTACCGGTTCTACCGGCCTTACCAATACCGGGCAGGGCAGCCTGAGGAAACGCAGTTAACGGGCTCTACCGGCCCTGCCTATACCGGGTAAGGTAACCTGAAAGGAGGTAATGAACTTAGGTTCTACCGGCCTTACCAATACCGGGCAGGGCAGCCCAAGAGAGGAGACCTTGCTGTCAGGTGATAATGACAGTAGTGTGGAAAGGTACAAGGATCTCCCTCAGCAGAAGTCTTTTAGCCTGAGAATACCAGACAACTGCGTAAGGATTTGGACAACAACCTGTCCTCAGGATCTGAGTAATCAAGGAGCAAACCAGCGTCCACACGCTGGTACCAACTGTAACAATGCCACCAGGTGGAATGGAGCAACCAGCGTCCGCACACTGGGACCAACAGAGTGAGAGCAACCAGATCAATGGAGTAAACCAGCGTCCGCACGCTGGGACCAACAGTGTGAGCGCAACCAGGTAAATGGAGTAAACCAGCGTCCGCACGCTGGGACCAACAGAGTAAGCGCAACTAATTAAATGGAGTAAACCAGCATCCGCACGCTGGGACCAACAATGTGAGCGCAACCAGGTAAATGGAGTAAACCAGCGTCCGCACGCTGGGACCAACAGTGTGAGCGCAACCAGGTAAATGGAGTAAACCAGCGTCGCACGCTGGGACCAACAGTGTGAGCACAACCAGATTAATGGAGTAAACCAGCGTCAGCACGCTGGGACCAACAGTGTGAGAGCAACAAGATTAATGGAGTAAACCAGCGTCAACACGCTGGGACCAACAGTGTGAGAGCAACCAGATTAATGGAGTAAACCAGCGTCCGCACGCTGGGACCAACAGTGTGAGAGCAACCGGATTAATGGAGTAAACCAGCATCCGCACGCTGCAGTGTGAGCGCAACCAGGTAAATGGAGTAAACCAGCGTCCGCACGCTGGGACCAACAGTGTGAGAGCAACCGGATTAATGGAGTAAACCAGCGTCCGCACGCTGGGACCAACAGCGTGAGCGCAACCAGGTAAATAGAGTAAACCAGCATCCGCACGCTGGGACCAACAGTGTGAGAGCAACCAGATTAATGGAGTAAACCAGCGTCCGCACGCTGCAGTGTGAGCGCAACCAGGTAAATGGAGTAAACCAGCGTCCGCACGCTGGGACCAACAGTGTGAGAGCAACCGGATTAATGGAGTAAACCAGCGTCCGCACGCTGGGACCAACAGCGTGAGCGCAACCAGGTAATTAGAGTAAACCAGCATCCGCACGCTGGGACCAACAGTGTGAGAGCAACCAGATTAATGGAGTAAACCAGCGTCCGCACGCTGCAGTGTGAGCGCAACCAGGTAAATGGAGTAAACCAGCGTCCGCACGCTGGGACCAACAGTGTGAGAGCAACAGATTAATGGAGTAAACCAGCGTCCGCACGCTGCAATGTGAGCGCAACCAGGTAAATGGAGTAAACCAGCGTCCGCACGCTGGGACCAACAGAGAGGATCGCCGGAGCAAAAGAGAACAATGTCGCCACAGCGACAGCAGGGAAAGTCAGATGCCAGAACCCAGGAGGGTACACCGGAGTGAGCACCGCCGTCCTGACATATGACCGAAACTGGCTGGCGACTAGCAGACAGGCACCACTCACAGTCAGGAACGAATATCTGGAACACAGAAACACAGGATCACCGGAACAACGGAGCAGAGCCGGAGTACAGGCAAGGCGCACAAGGCGCCTGCCTAGGGCCCGGTCCAATGAGGGCCGGCGCCAGCACCTTAGGGCGCCACAGCGGAGGGGCGCCGAAACAGAGGAGCTGTGGCCAGGTGATTTGTGTGCGTAAAACCACTATCAGTCATCCGCTGTACATATAGGTAACTGCGTGCACCTTAAAGTGAGCATGTCTGGATGCTGTGGCCATCTTAGCGAACTGGCGAAGGTGGCAGTGTTTGCTATGGTAGCGGCTGTTTAACAAGGTTCTGCTGCCGGTGTGAAGTGTCAGATCGTTTTAACCCTTTGAGTGCCAGCGGGTATGCAACGCATTGCTTTGCAATGCCTTGCGTACTACTCTGGCACTCAAAGGGTTAATTGCAACTTTGCAAGCTTAGTGGAGAACTTAGATGCTGGCGGCCAGCGGGGACAAGAGGAAGCAGTTCTACTCACCACCGCTCACAACTACTTTGGGATTCCTTTGGATGAGGAGATCCCAGGTTGCGGGGAGCTCGACCGGGCGGAGGGCTGGGGCCCGGGTACTGGCAGTTCTCCAACAAGGTAGCTGCTCACAGGGTAGTGATATGAATTTTCCATCACTTTACTGGGGGTTCATGACTGAGTAGTAATCTGGCAGCAGCTGGAGATATCCATATTGCCTAGCCCTTGTGTTCTGTGGTTGTGTGTATGCCCTGTCATGTAATTGTATATATGTGCTTATATGGCAGTTTGTATGCCATTATGTTTGTAATAATGTGTATGTACTGTCACTGTGTAGCAGTATGTTAGCACTTTATGTGAATGTGTGGAGTAGTATGTGTTTTCTGTACTGTCACTGTGTAGCAGTATGCAGGTACTTTATGTGAATGTGTGGAGTAGTATGTGTTTTCTGTACTGTCACTGTGTAGCAGTATGTAGGTACTTTATGTGAATGTGTGGAGTAGTATGTGTTTTCTGTACTGTCACTGTGTAGCAGTATGTAGGTACTTTATGTGAATGTGTGGAGTAATATGTATGTACTGTGACTATTTTGTTGTATGTGTGTATGTAAGTACCTTGTATGTATTGTATTTTTTGTAGTGTCAGTGTGTGTGCTAATGTGTAAGTATTGTCAGTACATGGTAGTATGTTTGTAAGTAATATGAATGTGTATGTAGTAGTGTGTCTGTACAAATGTATATGTACTCCGATTGTTTTAATAATATATGTGTATTTATACTGCAGTTAGGTATGTATTTGCTCTGACTTTGTATTGTAGTATATATACAGCTACAGGTTTGTAATGGGTGGCAAGTTGGAGCTGATGGGGGGCAAGTTGGAGCTGATAGGGGGCAAAGTGGATCTGGTGGGGCAAGTTGGAGCTGGTGGGGTAAGTTGGAGCTGGTGGGGGCAAGTTGGAGCTAGTGGGGGCAAGTTGGAGCTGATAGGGGGCAAAGTGGAGCTGATGGGGGGCAAGTTGGAGCTGGTGGGTGGGCAAGTTGGAGCTGATAGGGGGCAAAGTGGATCTGGTGGGGCAAGTTGGAGCTGGTGGGGTAAGTTGGAGCTAGTGGGGGCAAGTTGGAGCTAGTGGGAGAAAGTTGGAGCTGATAGGGGGCAAAGTGGAGCTGATGGGGGGCAAGTTGGAGCTGGTGGGTGGGCAAGTTGGAGCTGGTGGGGGCAAGCTAGAGCTGATGGGGGCAAAGTGGAGCTGGTGGGGGGCATCTCTTACAGGAATCTCCATACCAGGGGCAGACTGGCCCAGGGGGCAGAGAGAGGACAAAAATTAAGTAATGTATCATGGGTTTCCTCCCTAACCCTGACTACCTACACTGTATTTAGTTTTAGTTTTGTGGGCACAGGCACTCAAAGGGTTATCCAGTCACTGGATAATCCTTTGAGTGATAATGCCCACAAAACTGTAGTATAACCCTTTGAGCATACCTCCCAACATTTCAAATGGCCAAAGAGGGTCACTTGTGTTTTAGGGGGTGTAGCTGGGGCGTGGCTAGTAGGCGGGGCAGTGCCGAGTATTTTTAGGTTATTTTGTGACCTATTGACACCTCTTTGTGTAAATGAATAAATGATTTAGAACAAGACCAATGTGTTTTAATCACACAGACTAATTTATATACACATATACTGAACTATATACAAACATATATATGAGTTTTATTGCTGTGGAGCAATTTAATACACTAATATACACACCACACAGCCTGATCTCCTAAAAAGAGGGACACCAGGGTGGGAAAGAGGGACAGAGGGATTTGGTTCAAAAAGAGGGACTGTCCCTCCTAAAGAGGGACACTTGGGAGGTATGCCTTGAGTGCCTGTGCCCACAAAATTGTAGTGTAAACTAAACAATGTGTAGGTAGCCAAAGTTAGAGAGGTATGGGGGGGCCCAAACTGATACCTTGCCTAGGGCCCCGTGGAGTGTTAATCCGGCTCTGCAACGGAGTACTGGAACACTAGAACACAGGAACACCGGAACAACGGAGTACTGGAACACTAGAACACAGGAACACCAGAACAACGGAGTACTGGAACACTAGAACACAGGAACACCGGAACAACGGAGTACTGGACCGCTGGAACACAGGAGCACCGGAACAACGGAGTACTGGAACACTAATACACAGGAACACCGGAACAACGGAGTACTGGAACACTAGAACACAGCAGCACCGGAACAACGGAGTACTGGACCGCTGGAACACAGGAGCACCGGAACAACGGAGTACTGGAACACTAGAACACAGGAACACCGGAACAACGGAGTACTGGAACACTAGAACACAGGAGCACCAGAACAACGGAGTACTGGAACACTAGAACACAGGAACACCGGAACAACGGAGTACTGGACCGCTGGAACACAGGAGCACCGGAACAACGGAGTACTGGAACACTAATACACAGGAACACCGGAACAACGGAGTACTGGAACACTAGAACACAGGAACACAGGAACAACGGAGTACTGGACCGCTGGAACACAGGAGCACCGGAACAACGGAGTACTGGAACACTAATACACAGGAACACCGGAACAACGGAGTACTGGAACACTAGAACACAGGAGCACCGGAACAACGGAGTACTGGACCGCTGGAACACAGGAGCACCGGAACAACGGAGTACTGGAACACTAGAACACAGGAACACCGGAACAACGGAGTACTGGAACACTAGAACACAGGAACACCGGAACAACGGAGTACTGGACCGCTGGAACACAGGAGCACCGGAACAACGGAGTACTGGACCGCTGGAACACAGGAGCACCAGAACAACGGAGTACTGGAACACTAGAACACAGGAACACCGGAACAACGGAGTACTGGACCGCTGGAACACAGGAGCACCGGAACAACGGAGTACTGGAACACTAGAACACAGGAACACCGGAACAACGGAGTACTGGAACACTAGAACACAGGAGCACCAGAACAACGGAGTACTGGAACACTAGAACACAGGAACACCGGAACAACGGAGTACTGGACCGCTGGAACACAGGAGCACCAGAACAACGGAGTACTGGAACACTAGAACACAGGAACACCGGAACAACGGAGTACTGGACCGCTGGAACACAGGAGCACCGGAACAATGGAGTACTGGACCGCTGGAACACAGGAGCACCGGAACAACGGAGTACTGGAACACAGGAACACTGGAACACAGGTAACTCAGGCCCAACAGCCTGACAAGGCAGATCAGGAAAAGTGATGTCAGAAACACCACGAAAGGGCAATCTAGGAGTGCCCAACCTGGGTTTAAATAGGCTGTAAGAAATGAGACAGCCAATGAGGAACTACAGCAAGTGATAGACAGAGTCTAGCATGAATCACGGGCACCGTGATAGCCACATTTAGACATAACCATGAACAATTCACTTTTGTATAAGTTAATTTTAAGGTATGTTTGGGCCATCGAGGCGGATATGGCAAGGAGGCAAAATTTGTAACTGAGCTTCAAATGTAAGGGTAAGAGTAGATTAGAGCATCCACAACATATAGATTAATGTCAGAATAAGTGTTTTTTTATTTCTACGGTACACATGCTTAAGGAAAGAAAAGGGGATGCGAGTAAGAACAAAGAACAGGGTGGTGTTTGTACTAAAGAATAGGGATTGGTGAAAAGTCCCATTTATTTCTCAAGAAAGATTTGTGGAGGCGCTAAGTAGTGAACACTCTGTTTAATCTCAGAATTGAATTTCTTCCGGCCGGAGGTCTAACATTTGTGTATCAGAGCTCTTCAAAGCATTAAGTAAATGTACGATTAACATTGTAATAGATTTTATATTGAAAGAAAAGTGTATTGGATTTTATTGAAGTATACGTACACATTGTGTGCACTATAGGTTTACGTTCATTGCTTATTATAGTAAAATGTATATTTTTATATATAATGAAGTTAGATTATTTTATTTGATTTTAGAATATATACTGGTTTTTATATATCTTTTGTTTAAGATATTCGTCTTGGGAGAATAATAGGTGTCAGCGCCAACTCCATCATATAGAGCTTTATTTCTCTATCAAATTATAGCGGAAAATCTATGCATAAAAAATGTATAAAATTTCTGCTTTTTCTCTAAACTAAAAAATTCCCTGATAGAACTTTGTTAGCTCCTCCCAAGCCAGAGAATTCCACTGGGGGTGGTTGTAAAACTCAAGTATGTGCTATTCTTCCATTATTGCCAGTGCTCTGTGACAAGAAGACAATTGGGACTTGGAGGTCAGTATGTGTAATGCTATGGCAATCAGTGCTGTGGAGTTCAGTACATGTGTTTCTATGGATAATGTCCTAGGAGGCTGAGGGTCTGTATGTGTGGAATGTGGTGCTATGGATACTAGTGCAGAGAGAGAGAGAGAGAGAGAGAGAGGTTAACTCTGGAAATTTATATGTGTGAGGAGGGTGTCAAGGTTAAGTGTCACTGTAGGGTCAGAGAGAAGCTGAGAAGGGCTCTTACTCTCTCTGTCCCCTCAGGTGAGTAGATGAGCATATAATGCACCCAGACTTAGTACATGCCCCTCACTGTGATACTTACACACCAGCTGCTGTGTGCTTCTTTTATTGCACCCCTTCTTGGGAGATAAAGATAATTTTGACCCTAGCTACTATAAAATAGGCAGATAGACAAAGGAGGAGAGTTAGAGTTGTTCAAGGGAGCAGAGAGTGTGGGTGTGATTTGTAAACAGCAACACTGACAGTGACACTGACAGGCAAGAACAGTGGGAAAAAAAAACAAGTTTTATTGATAGATAACATTTACAGTGGCAGGCAGAATATCCTTCACCTGAGTGGCTACCGAGAGTGACAGTGAATGATAGAGAAATACATCATACATAGTGTTGAGCGAGCACCCCGATGCTCGGGTGCTCTGACCGAGCACCCCCTGAGGCTCGAGTGCTCGGCCGAGCACCCGAGCCCCATTGACTTCAATGGGGCGACACCAGGCACCCCCTGCTCTGATGAGGGGAGGGTGCCTGGTCAATGCCCCCTTCATCTCCGCTATGCCCCCTTCATCTCCGAATGCCCCCTTCATCTCCGCAATGTCCCCCTTCATCTCCGCTATGCCCCCTTCATCTCCGCTATGCCCGTCTTCCACAATGTCCCCCTTCATCTCCGCTATGCCCCTCTTCCACAATGTGCCCCTTCATCTCCGCTATGCCCCTCTTCCACAATGTCCCCCTTCATCTCCTCTATGGCATAGAGGAGATGAAGGGGGACATTGTGGAAGAGGGGCATAGCGGAGATGAAGGGGCACATTGTGGAAGAGGGGCATAGCGGAGATGAAGGGGGACATTGTGGAAGACGGGCATAGCGGAGATGAAGGGGGACATTGTGGAAGAGGGGCTTAGAGTCTATGCCCCTCTTCCACAATGTCCCCCTTCATCTCCGCAATGCCCCCGTACCTCCAGTCCCTGGTGGTCCAGCGGAGCGTCTTCGGATCTGTGCCTCTTCCGGCACAGATCCCCGCCACCCGAACATGGCGGGCGAGCACATGGCGGTACTCGACGAGTACCGCCATGTGCCAAGCAGAGCGATGCTCGAGCCGATCCGAGCATCGGCCGAGCACGCTCGCTCATCACTAATCATACATTATTTTTTAGACAGACACAACGTCACTCCAGACACTAATAGTTTTTTAAAATGAAATAAAAAAAATGTAATTGTAGTTGACACAGGCAGAGACAAGAAGGAGAATGCCTACATGATCTGTGACTGAGAGCAAAAATGACATAACATAACTCAACACGCTAACTGGTGTGTTATTTATTTTATAGTAAAAATCAACACTACTATCATTATGTCCACCAAACCTGCTAGATGTATTGGTGAAGGAAAAAGGAGAAGTGAATAGACATGTTGGTGAAAGTAAGGTTAAAAACTGACTGTGACCATGGTTGCTGCAGTTTCTGCAATAAGTAAGAATTATCCATCTCCTGAATTGGCTGTTTGTAAAAGTGATAGTACGTAACTTTCCACATGGAAGATGAAGATGAAATGTTGAATTCTAGTAGTGTTGCCATAGTGGAGAATGATTTATCACTGAGATCAACTGATACATCAGACAGTGACCATAACAACACACTGTTGCAAACTAGTGATAAATGGTCTATAAATCCTGCTAACGGGAAAAGTCAAAATAAACTTTTTAAGAATTTAAACATCTAGAAGAATCTGAAATTTGATGTTGATTTAGAAAATGTCTCTCCACTCTCTTTTCCTTCTGCTGATACCAATCGAGTAGAGAGCAAGTGAAGATGATATGGCAAAAATATATTGGCTGAAAGAAAAAGGTTCCGTCTGCACCAGTGGAAAGGACTAATTGGCTTATTTATCAACTCTTTGAGAGATCATATGGAAAGACTTTCCTGGACAAGTTAGCATGCATAAAAAATATAAAATGATAATCTCAGGCATCATTAACAGCCTCACTCCTTCCAAGCCCAACATCTCCCATCCATCCAATCACACTCACTATTGCTGCATCTACTTACACCCCATTGATATCCCACCTGAAGCACAACCACATGTCTGAATGGGAGACCCAGCATCAGAGAGGCAATTTCTACCAGCAGTTGAAGCAATCCTAAAAGTGCATGGGGCTGAGTGGGCCCGTAATAGTAAACTTGTAGAAGTATCAGAATGTGGGACAACATTTTCCTTAGTAACATTAATACCCTTGTCTTCTACTACTGTTGTGCAAATACAATGCAATGAGGAGAATGACTGAGTTAGGTAGAAGTTACAAAAGTTGTACCTAACATTACCACCCCTTCCACCACCACTAATATTCTTCTAAAACAAGTATTGTACACATTCTTGTTCTGTGCGGTACCAACCCATACAAAAATTATCCAAAACTATAAATTGCTGAAACTTAAAAAAAGGAAGGAAAAAAAATAACTCTGTAAACTCAATGTTTTAAAAACAAACTAGAAATGGTTGTGGTGGTGCCAGTTTTGGGCACTCTATGACTCTTGTCACCTTTTCCAACTCATTCAGAGTCATCCTACTCCTTCCACATGCTTTAAAATTGCTCACAAGCAGCAGTAGTAGGAGATAATTGTGTTATTATTATAGAAGATTATTATTATGTCCCGCTCCTTGAGACATCTACAACCAAATCTTATACATCCCTTGTCCCTTGAACTTTTTGGGAATGCTTCTACTTCTGCTGGTTGAACCTCTGATGTTCTTCCTCTGAATCAGACCTGCTGTTGTGCTTCAGTTGTGATCTCAATGAGGGTGTGTCTTGATGGAATCCTGCTTTACTCCTACAGTGCTCACATGTTTTTCACAAAAATAACAGATAAAAAGTTTAGCTTTAAGTAAAATACATTTCTTAGTTTTGGAAATTTCCTAGACTGATGTGTTCCTGAGTGACTACTACTATTAAAACAGAGGCTAGATATTGCACTAGTACTAGAAGAAGGTGGCAGTGGTGCTACACTTTAAACAGCAGAAAGTGTTGTTCATGTTGACCTCTGTTGCTTCTTACTTAATAATGGTGAGTATGGCTAGGTGGAGATTATACTTGGATGCAGTGATGCTGATGATGATAAAGAACAAGATGATTATGTATATTCACACGTGTTTACTTGTTCAGACTTTCCAAACGATCTCTCAATGAGTTTATAAACTCCTTTCCAAGGGTGCAAGACTGAGCCTTTTCCATTCAAGCTAAATCATCAATGTTCTCACTCTCATGTTCCCATTTTAACCAATCCCATAGCAAGAAACATGATCATGGAATATCCAATAAATGAAAAACGCAGGTTTACTCACATGCTGACGTCCCTTAAACTCACCTGAACAACGTAGTAAAACGTCTTCAACAGGTAGTAGAACAACACTTACTCTCTCACTCCCCCTCTATACCACACATGTTTCTCTGCATGTTCTTGTCCCTTTCCCCTGTTTTCTTGATCTCTGCCAAGCTGTCACTCACTTTCCATGCTCTTTTGTGTGCTCCCACCCCTACTCACTCTCCTTCACTACAGGTCCTGCCATCTCTCTCTTCTGTCTCCTGTTCTCCTGCACAGTTTACTGCTTCTTTAACTATGCCCATATCCACTTTACAGGAGGCAAATATAGTTTTTGATACCTTTTATTGGCTAACTAAGCAGATTTAAATGCAAGCTTTCAAGACCTTAGGTCTCTTCCTCAGGCATGTTATTGCATTTAAATCTGCTTAGTTAGCCAATAAAAGGTATCAAAAACTATATTTGCCTCCTGTATTTATACGGCTAACACGGTACCAACTCTCATCTCATATCCACTTTACTCTGTTTTTTTCAAAGGCCAAACAAAAGTACCACCCTACACACAGCAACACTTACAAAACCATTCCAAATTACACCCTCACCACTTCCACACTGCCTGTCATATTTTGTTTACTTTCTCATAATTAGTATAATCTCATCATTCATTTTGTGGATCAATTTCAAGAACCTGGACTCAGAATTGTCTCCCAGTCCTTCAAATTGATCCACAAAATGAATGATGAGATTATACTAATTATACTTTGTTTATCATATATGTTAAATAACTTTTTTCCTGCTGAATAAAATATGGATACTCCAACTACTGGGATACTTTTTTTTAGCGCAATCTTTTTTTATTTATTTATTAATAAACTACAATTATCTATGGTGGTCACCACTAGGTGCTACTGCTGCTATCACGCACTACTAAAAGTAACTCAAGATTTACTATTAAGTGCATTATGATAAAATACCAGTTAGTGCTGCTGCTAACAATGTAATGTAAAAAGCAGAAAGTACCCTTGTGTAACTCATCAGGAAACGTATACCACATAGATATATTCTCTGATCATTTAAAGAAAGAAAGTGGGTAGAAGAGTTTAGCTAAGATCTCTGTATAAGATTCAGCATAAAAACACAACATTCAAGTGTGTAAGAGGAGATAGAATTCTAAAAGTCTTCAAGAAGGAGAATGATACAGTAACAATAATAACTAGCGGCTAAGGTATCAATTACTCTACCGGATTCCTGTTTTTTCTATGGTAACACAGTACCAAGTTTTATCTATTTATTGCAATAAAGTCTTCAAGACAGTTTTTATCAAAGAAACTCATAAGAGAACAGATATTATTCCTTCACCACAATGTCAGTCTTGCCTTTCTTCTCCCCTCTCCTCCTGTCTTCACTCAATGCCTCCCTTCCCAAATACCTAGTTTCCTAATTTTCCCAATTTCCTAATTCCCCTCTTGCAGTCTTATCTTCACATTGCTTTGTGTGAAGGAATCAAGTAAAAAGGAATAGAAAAATACCTCTTAATAATGCCGACAAGGTGATGACAAGAAATAAATCATTTTGTATGCAGTGTATTCACTCATATAAGTATATATATGAATAATACAAATCCGTGTTGCAGTGTCTTCAAGTTCTTCTTCAGCCTTTCATGCTGGAAATTCTCTTTATAAGTACATTCCAGAAGGAGAATTGTAAACTCCAGAGACTCATCAGGATCTTAATCATAAATATATTTGTTTCATTGAGATTATTAATGTAAATGGGTCTATTAATTATAACAATCGGTTTAAACACAGGAGAAATCTGATTGAATTTTAGTGTCGAGATTGTTTTGTTTTCCTCTGGATAAAAAAAAAAATATTGAACTTGTTAGACATCTTTCTTTTTTAACTCAGCAATTATGCAACTTTTACAATATATATATATATTCTTGTTTTACATTATTTTTTCTTCCATGGATCAATCTAAAAAAAGCAATGGATGCCTATCTAACACAGAACAATATGGAGAATGATGACAGTTGGCTTCAAAGCAGAGAGGATGTTGATCCAGGGAAAAATCTAACTGCCATTTGGAGTCAGGAAGGAATTGTTTACCAGCTTGGGGCTTAACCCCTTAACGACCAGCGGTCGCGGGGTGAGTGGTCCTTTAAGGACCAGATAGAGAATTTCGGCATGCCGCCACACGTGACTGATCACGTGGTGCGGCACGCCGAACTGAGGGACTGAAAGAGATCGCTCCGGTCTTGGAGCGATCAAATTCAGTCCCCGTTATTACTCACCGCTCTCCTGCAGGAGCGCGGTGAGTAATAGTACGTGACGTACCAGGACCGTCACTGGTCCTTAAGTGCCGGACCAGCGTGACGGTCCGGGTATGTCACTGGACTCTAAGGGCTTAATTGGAAATGGCTTACATTTTTTTTCCTTTCTCTGGATCAACAGGGGTGTTTAAGCATGGGCTTAACTTGATAGACGCATGTCTTTTTTCAGCTCATCATCTATGTTACTATTTAGAATTTTTTTCACTTATTTTTGAGTTCTGCACTTACATTGAAGCAGAACATGCACGTTACAACACAATGCACCCCGATATTATTGGTTGGCATCACTGTCTTCTTTTAATTCGCTGATTCATTACAATGGGACTGAGTTAATTGTCTCAAAGATGTGCAATATTCAACAAAAAATTACATATAAACAAATAAACTACAAGATTAGCTTAAATAAATAATATTATATGTCTGTGGTTGTTGCTACTTGTGTCTCTCTATGACTAGGGTGAAATGTCTTTTTTTCCTGCAGAATTTTCACTGAAACTAGGTAACTTGCAGCGTTTCCAACTCAAATTCCCTCATCTTCATAAAGCTTAAAATGTTCACCTTTTCTCTAACCCCTGAATTTTTCTGTAAAACTTTTTCATTTGCCCCTTTAGGGGGTATAATTAGTAGTACATTTCTATTGCTACCAGTGTAGTTCTATGGCTACAGTGGTTGGGAACCTGAGGGGGTCCAGTATGTGTGATTCTGTTATGGGTCAAGTATGGGGAGCTGGGTGTGGTTCTATGATTACCATGGGGCAAAGATAGGGGGATGTGTGGTTCCGTGGTTATAATGGGACAAGTCTTGGGGAGACAGAGTTTGGTTCTTTGGTTATCATGGTGCAAGGCTGGAACAATGTTTCTATGGTTGCCATGGAAAACAGCTGGGAAGACAGTCTGTGGTTCTATGATTACTATGGGACATGACTGGGGGATAGTGTGTTGGTTCTATGGTTACCAACCATGACTCAAGGCTGAATGGCAGTGTGTTGCTCTATAGTTGCCATGGCATAAGGCTGGGCAAACAGTATATGCATCCATGATTTCCATGGGAAAATGTGGGGAGACGGTTTGTGATTCTGTGGTTATTATGCGAAAAGGCTGGGGAATTGGGTGGTTCTTTGGCTACCATGGAACATGATGAGTGGATAGTGTGCAGTTCTGTGGTTACCATAAGACAAGGCTGGAGGACAGTGTGTGGTTCTGTGGTTACCATGGTGCAAGGCTGGTGTTATGGACCAGGAACGGAGTAACGGAGGCAGACACTTGTACCCTGTAGGAGCAGTAAAGGAGACTAGGCCAGTGGCACACTGCCAGAGCAGTAACGGAGGCAGACACTTGCACTCTGCAGGAGCAGTAATGGAAGGCTAAGCCAATGGCACACTGCCGGAGCAGTGACGGAGACAGACACTTGCACCCTGCAGGAGCAGTAACAGAGAACTAGGCCAAAGGTATACTGCCGGAGCAGTAACGGAGGCAGACACTTGCACCCTGCAGGAGCAGTAATGGAAAACTAGGCCAATGGCACACTGCTGGAGCAGTAACGGAGGCAGATACTTGCACCCTGCAGGAGCTGTAACGAAGGACCAGGCCAAAGGCACACTGCCGGAGCAGTAAAGGAGGCAGACACTAGCCCTCTGCAGGAGCAGTAAAGGAGGACTAGGCCAATGGCACACTGCCAGAGCAGTAACGGAGGCAGACACTTGCACCCTGCAGAAGCAGTAACGGAGGATTAGGCCAATGACACACTGCTGGAGCAGTAACAGAGGCAGACACTTGCACCCTGCAGGAGCAGTAACGGAGGACTAGGCCAATGACACACTGCCGTAGCAGTAACGGAAACTGACCAGTTGGGTGACCATGCCATAACTTTGGCCCTTGTCCAGTCGAATGTGGGTGTAACGGTTGTTTAGGACACTCAGACCAGTAGGTGAAATAAAACACACTTTATTTTAGAGTAAAATAATGCCAAGGTTCGCCCTCTAGTGGCGGTAGGTAATACACAGGCAGTGTAGACTGATAGATTACAAGTGTAAATGCACAATAATATTACATGTACAAATACTAAGCAATTGAGTGGGATACAACCCCAAAGGGTTAAGAACTTGATAACAGTCAGTCTCAGATGTGGATATTTGGCACGCCCTGGGTGTTATAAGACTGCGCTGATAAACAAAGTTCACCATGTACTGGAGACAGGACTGCCTCGCCCAAGTGTTCGGATATTAAGCAGAACAGGAATCCACTTAGCCCCCTCGGGCGTAACTACTGGAACTGCTTTGGTTAGTGCAAGTGAAATTAGCCCCCACGGGCGTAACGGGAACCGGCCTGCAATGCAAGAGCTTTTAAGCCTCCTCAGACTTCACCGGATACTGGAGTATGAAGCGCTAGAGCCAATAGCCCCCACGGGCGTAGTTACCGGATTCGCTAGCGATGAAGCCTTTAACTGCCACCACTCTGTATAACGGATATCGCCCAGTAATCGACACTAGGAGAGAGCCTTAGGCGCCCAACCGGCCCAAAAGACGTGACTACTCTGCAATGGAGGAATAGAGTTGCCGACGGTGAGCGGCCAACTCAGCAGGAGTATCACTGATAACGAGGCTCGTACTGGAGGTAGAGAGAGTCAGGCCGAGGCAGCACTGCTAGCGTTAATAAGCACGTTTACTCGAGGCTTCAGCGAACCAGCAAGGCTCTGCAATGTGAGGAAGGCGTACTGAGACACACACAGCTCTGCACGGGTAGCGATACACTACACTGATCGTGGGTAACACCAGGCAAGGCAGTCACACAGAAACTGGCAACAGCAAATGATAATGTCGCGGCGGTGACAACTGGAACGCAGGTCACTGGAACAAGCTGGAAGTCGATCTTCGGAGCAGGAAGTCAGCTGGGCCGAGTCGGAGCACGTAGGAGGTAGTCATACAAGCCGGGTCATACACAAGCAGGAACGTCAGCCATGCCGAGTCAGGATCCAAGGGTGGTACGCAGTCGGGCCGGATCATACACAGACAGGAACACTGGAGAATAGTCAGGACAAGCCGATTTGGTACACAGGAATCCAGAACACAGGAACACAGCAACAGCACTACTGGCTCAGAAACACCACGAAAGGGCATCTGACAGATGTGATAGTCAGGTATAAAAGGGTCACCAGGGGGCGGGCCAAACCAACTCAGCAAATCAGAGTCTGCCACAGATGAGAGTGACAGGAAGATCACAGGCACTGTGATAGTGGGATTGTGTTTGTGCAACCATGGATAGTCCAGGATCACAGGATGGATAGGAGCGTGGATCACCTGGAAGTATAAACGTTTGTAATGGACAGCCCCTACAGCAATAGACAAAGGAGTGGTTTCATGGGTGACCTGCGGTAGCTGTAGAGGTCTGCTATCAATTGCCTCAAGTGGAGTGGTACGGAGCTGCAATGGAATAGGTACTTCTGGGCGAAAGCACTGTTAATAGAGAGGCCCGCTGCACTGGAGTCAATAAGTGCCTCAGTAATAATGGAAAACTCACCCCAGGAGAGCCCAACAGAGACTAGTGGTTTATCCTTCTGGATAGCCGGGGATACTGAGACGCCACCTAAGGTCTGTCCCCTATAGGACCTTAGGTGCGAAAGTTTCCCGGACATATGGGACAGGTACACAATAGATGCCCAGCCTTACCGCAGTAAAGGCATAAGCCCTCCATTCTCCTGAAGGCCTTTTCCGCAACTGAAAGGTGAGTGAACCCAAGCTGCATGGGCTCCACATCGCCAGAGGATTCAAGACTAGGAGGAGAGGGAGGCACGGGTGGGGGTGAAAAGCTTGGGGACAAATGGATGGGATGTCTCTGCAAGCTCTCCCTAAAGGAAGGTCTCTCACAGATACGGGAGTCAATCAGGATGCAATATGAGACCAAATCCTCAAAGTCACTAGGAAGGTCCCGGGCTTGAATTTAATCTTTAATCATATCCGAGAGCCCATTAGAGAAAGCAGCCATGAGAGCCTAATTATTCCAACCAACCTCGGCTGCCAGGGTATGAAACTATGGCATAATCCGCAACTGTCCTAGTACCCTGTTGGATGGACAGTAGGTGCTTGGCAGCCAAGGTGGAAGGGCCTGGTACATCAAATACCCTTTTAATGGACGCCACAAGCTCAGGGTAGTTGTGCACTATAGGTTTCTGAGTCTTCCAAAGGGGGGTTAGCCCATGCCAAGGCCCTGTCAAAGAGTAAGAAAATCACGAGGCCCACCTTAGTCCTATCAGATGGAAAAGCCAGTGGTACCATCTCCAGATAGATTCCAACCTGGTTCAGGAAACCTCTGCACTGGGTAGGGTCGCCCCCTTAATGCTGGGGAAGCGGGGTAGACCCAGTCATGCCTCTCACAACATTAGAATCATTAATGACAGCTGGAGCAGGAGCGGCAGCAGCTATAGGGACAGACTGTGCCGGGGGCTGCTGAGGCAGTGGAGCCAGATATACAGACTAACAAGGTCTGGAGGGTCCATGCGCTGGTCTACCCGGTCCAGCCTGAAACAATATTTGGTGGATTGGCTGCAGCTTCTGAATTCATGGTCCTTGTGTACTGTTGTGGACCAGGAACCAGAGAGGACACATAAAGGTAAAATGCAAAACACCTTTATTAAAGTAACAAAAAATAAACAAAACAGAATCATGATCCAGGAGCATAAACCAAATGAGAAGCCATGGTCAGGAACAAGGACAGGTACTCAGCCAAGCCTAAGTAAGGAGCAAAGAAGTCCTCGAAGTCAGGAACAAGCCAGTGGGTCTGGAGCCAGAAGGGTCATTAGAAGAAGCCAGGTCATCCACAGCTAAACAGGAGCTCAGTAGAATCACAGCAATCAGCAACAAGATCAGCAACAAACACAAGGACAATGGAGAAGTGAGCCAAGCTGCTTTAAATACTCTGGGAGGGTTGGCTGATAACAGTGGTTATTCAGTCACACAGCCTGTTCAGTCACACAGTCTATTCAGTCACACAGCCTGTTCAATCACACAGTCTATTCAGTCACATAGTCTATTCAGTCATACAAACTACAGTCTACAAACTCTGCAGCCTGGGATTTACAGCTTGCTGAACCTGCTAATTGAGACAGGTGGATGGGTAGAGTCTATGTAGGATGCTGGGTCCTAAATACCTTCCTACTACAATTCTTCCATACACTTTGTCACATCGGCAACAGGCAGGCAGTAAAGACAAAACCTCCTTACAAGGCAAGGTCAGGCAAGGCAAAGGCTAGGTTAACAGAAATGGATTCGGCAACAGGAGCCTACACAAAGATGAAATAAAGAAAGAACTCTCTCAAATGCTTTGATAGTGCAGGACACAACGTACAGGCCACCTGACAAAACTAGAGGGAGGAGCAAGGATGAGTTATGTCACATAGGTGTACAGGAAGAGAGAGCTCTGATGCACATCCTGGCAGCAAGAACAATGTAACACTAGGTGGAGGAGCAAGGACATATCCAGAGCAATGGTGCAGAGAGAAAAAGAGCGCTTACGAAACTCCTGGCCGGCATCTACAGACATAACAATAATAGGTTCTTAAGGAGACACTGGAGCACCATTTTGACATATTCCCAGTGTTGTTCCACCTTATCTCATTAGTTGATTGAGGAAGATATTGTAATGGTTTTGTAGGACACTCAGACCAGCAGGTTAGACTAAAACACAGTTTTATTAATAAAACAAGAAAGACCGCCCTCTATAGGCAATACAGAATAAATGAAAGAACAGTGGCGTATAGATGCCTTCTCGGGCCCAGTATACAGAGGAAACAAATATACATATACTGTCACAGGACAGGCATAGAAACATAAGGGTATACAATGGTTAAAGTACATGTAAATCAATCAGTCTCTGTTGTGGTGTGACATGCCCATAAGATGGTAATGGAGTAGTAAGTGGTGCTAGATGAGACAACACCTGCAGTCTTATGAACAGAGACTACTGCTTATGCTGGACAGGAACTGAGGCCAAATACTCTGCTAGAGTTGATGAGCTAGAGCCGCTGGCACCCAACTGGTGCATAAACAGAGAACAAGTGCACTGCAAGAGCGAGGAATACTAGAGTCACGAGCCCCCACGGACGTTGCAACGGAGACTACTTGCACTGCAAGAGCTAGAGCCAATAGCCCCCACGGGCGTAGTAACGGAGACTAATTACACTGCAAGAGCTAGAGCCAATAGCCCCTACGGGCGTTGTAATGGAGACCGACTACACTGCAATGCAAACAGAAAGAGCCACAGCCACCTACATAGGCGCTGCAAGATCACCAGGCTCGGCAAGTGTAGCGGAAGACTCAGGGTAACGGCTCTGCAAGTGTTAATGGAGGCTCGGTAAACGGAGACAACGGCTCTGCAAGTGTTACAGGAGGCTCCGTGAATGGAGACAATGGCTCTGCAAGTGTTAACGGAAGCTCAGGGAACGGAGATAACAGCTCTTCAAGTGTTAGCGGAGGCTCAGCTAATAGAGGCACGGCTCTGCAAGGGTTAACGTACTGCACAGTGCTCTGAGGAGTAAACAGAGTACGCAGGCTCAGCAGAGGAAATGGAGAGGCCCAGAACACAGGAGGCAATGAGACGATCAGCCCTGCTACAGCACAGCGGGAGTCAGAATGTTGCCTAGGTGACACCAAGCAGCAAACAGCAGGAACAGAGGCAGGGTCAGTAACTAGTCAGTTCAGGTCACAGAGCAGGAAGTCAGCCAGGCCGGGTCAATCACAGAGCAGGATACTCAGACAAGCCAGGTCAGGTCACAAAGCAGGAACGTCAGCCAGGCCGGATCAGATCATGGAGCAGGATACAAGGAGCGTAGTCAGACAGGCCAAGTCGGTACACAGGAAGCAGGAACACTGGAACACAGCAACAGCAGCACTGGCTCAGGAACACCATGAAAGGGCACCTGACAGGTGCCAAAGGCCAGGTATAAAAAGGCCATAATGGGCGGGCCAAACAAGCTCAGCCAATGGGAGCGCACCACAGCAAAGAGTGACAGAGGAAGATCATGGGCACCGTGATAGATATTAATCATTAAGGACTGGAAGACTGCAGGGGCAATGCACAACCCAATTGGCATAACAAGATTTTCATATTGTCCAATCCTTGTGTTAAATGAAGTCTTCCACTCATCTCCTTGTTGGATATGGACTAAGATGAAGGTCTACATCTAACTTGGTAAAGACCATGGCACCTTGAAGAAGGTCTAGTAATTCAGGGATCAAAGGCAAAGGGTATTGGTTCTTTACAGTGATTTGGTTCAAACCTCTGTAATCAGCTTGGTCTTTTCTCAGCCTAAAGGGGCACTGGCAGAGAAGATGCCATGGAAGACCACAATATAGGTAAAGACCTAGGCTAGTCTATATGCTGTTTTTCAGACTCTATGAGCCTGGCAAAGGCCCCCGCCACCATCGGCTCATCAAGAGGAGAGTTAAGTCTGGCTGGGCTTCTAGAGGTTGAAGTGGGTCCACACTGAGCCCATCGAGCGTGTTCTTTCTTGTTGCCATAACTGCATGCACCAATACAGGTCTCAACAAAAGGCAATAAGAACGACTAAGTCTTCAGAAATCCCCCTGCAGGTCAAGGCATCTTCCAATTGCTCATTAAGTCCCCTACAAAAGACAGCTTTCAAGACCCTAGGATTCCGGTTTGTTTCACAGGCCAAGGTCCAGAACTCAATGGTGTATTGGCTGACTGGAAAAGCCCCTTGCCAAAGCTCGAGTAAGGAGGCTTCTGCTGCTGATTATCTGCCTGGTTGATCAAGCACTGAATAGAAAGTGTTGATGAACAATGCTGAATTCTCCAGCAGAGTTGACTGCTTCTCCACATGGGCTAATGCCCAGGCTAGGACCTCATCCTTCAGCAATGAAATTATAAAAGTCACTTTGGAAGAGTGGGTACTGAAGTTTCGAGGAAGTGTTTGGTAGTGCAGTTGTCACAAATTAAAAAAAAAAAAATCTGTATTGTGAGGCTCTGCCAGAATAATGTTTGGGTAGGGGTATCTTAATTGGCTTTACTTCCTGAACCCAAGGAGAAACCATCAGCGCATTGAATGGCTGCTTGGAAGGAGGAGTTAAAGCAGATTATTAAAGTTGCTCAAGGACAGCATCCAACTTACGATCAACGGTCTGCAAATGTGTGGCATGGACTTCCAGGACTTGCTCCTGTTTTTTTTCGCCATAGCATTGCCTCTTAGTGCCTCTCTTCTCAGGTGTCTCATAAGACATAATCATAGACACTAAAGGGGGTTAAATATTGTATATAATTTCTATGGGTAAAATTTCACTGCTCTTTTCTATATTTAAAAGAAATTAATAATTGTATTGCATAGTTTTTACTGTTGGTTTCTACTTTCTCAGACAAACTATTAAAAAATCAAATAAAAAGAAGCACACTGATTTCAATGAGCAAATAATTGCAAGACTCTCTGAAATCTGCCCCCCCATCAATTTACATTTCAACATTTCTAATGAACAATTAATTGCAAAATGCTGTGTAATCTAAAAAGACATAAGGGCATTGTTTGAATGAATCTCGTGGGTTTAAAAGGTCTTGTGTATTATCCTTATAAAGGGAATGACTATCACAATAGGCCAAGGAACATCTTGAAGACAGGAAGAAATGATGGCCATAGACGTACATTCCAAAGAATGAAAAAATACCAACATATGTAAATTTAAATTTATTTAGAATCTAATTATCATTACTTGATAGAGAAATCTGTAATAAAAGTATTCTACAGTCAGTTACTATATAATAGGAAAGTAACTCTTCCAGTAAGATTCTGCAGAGATGCTGCTCCTTTCCCTGGTAAGTACTTGCTAGGTGCCCCCGATAGTGGGTACTGTAATCCAAAGTGGAGAGGGTGACCAAATGAATTTCTTTATAATCAGTATTTCAGAGTTCTATTGCTTTTTCATCACTGCTAAAATAGAATAATACAATGAAAAAGCTGACAGATGTCTGGAAGCAATAGTTTCTCTATTTGTATGTTTGCACTCTCTTTGCTGCCTATATCAGCTAATCTATTAAAAATGAAATATTTACAATACTCATATAAAATCTAGTATACATTTCTCTAGGATTACAGAAGGCAAATATAGTCAAGCTGATACCTTTATTGACTAAATAAGCAGATTTAGGATGTAAGCTTTCAAGACCTGTTAGGTGTCTTCCTCAGGCATGTTATGCCTGAGGAAGAGACCTAAGAGGTCTTGAAAGCTTGCATCCTAAATCTGCTTAGTTAGCCAATAAAGGTATCAACAACTATATTTGACTCCTGTTTTTCTACGGCTAACATGGTACCAACTCTCATCTGTTTCTTTAGAATGACATTGGGAATCTGTACTTGCACTGCTAGAAGAGAATTGTGCTGTTTGTTGAATTGTATTTTTTCCAACTCAAGGGAATTATTGTATCAACAAAAAAAAAAAAAAAAAGGAAGATTCTTGTTCCTTCTTCAAGTGTTTCTCAATTCAGCTCTTAAGGGTTGCTATCAGTGCACATTATACGGATATTAATGAATTATGGTAGAACAAGTATTTTAATTAGCTGATCACTCAGATTAGTTAACCTTAGGTCTGGTATTGATATTCTTTAAATGAATACTGTTACTGGTTCTTAGGAGTGGGACTGTGCAAAACTGCTTTAGTATCTTTACATATTAACAATGTAAGGTATTTAATATATCAATAAAAACTTAGTCACTGGGTATACCTAAGGTATGGCTATAAAAAAAACAATATAAGAGATATATCATTTATTTTACGAAATTGATTTCTTATTTCAACCGTGTATAAAAGGAAATCTTGTATTCATTATTTCACCACACATGAAAATGAACAACTGTTTTGAACGAAGAAAATGAATCCTTTAAGAACCAGTGGTGGTGTGTAACACGTTACTTTTTAATGTGTTGCTCACCGCTCTAGTCATCCTTAATGATTAACCCTTTGATTGCCACAGAGGTATCCAATACATTGCAACAAAAAGGGGGTTACGCTCTAAGGCATGATAAAGAGGTGATAAAACGGAGATGACTTCTCCAGTGATATAATTTCTCCAATTCCTATGTTATTCGATGGTTCCTGTGTACAAAGAGCTCCAAAACTGGAGAAATGTTAGTGCATTGGCTCCATAGAATGACATTGTGAATTGGAGAAGTGATATCACTGGATATCATCTCTACTTTATCACCTCAGTATTGCATCTCCCCCATTGTGTTGGTTACCTCAATGGCACTCCATGAGTTAAATTGCTAATCACTGTATCTGAAAGGATATGTTTTCTCATGAATCAATAAAGATGTATGCAATAATTGACTGCTTGAACAGTCTGCCTTCAAATGAAGTTTTATCATTCAGATGAGAAAAAAATGTTGTGTTTATTAATACATAGTAAATAAACAGTAAATTTGGTTGAAAAAAGACACAAGTCCATCAAGTTCAACCTTGCTTCATAACCTAGTGACATGAGAAATTAATAGTTTTACTGCTCCCAAATAAGTTTAGCATAAACCTTTATACCATCGTAATGGAATAAAGGCCTCCAGTTACACCATTCAGCACTAATAAATGTGAGTTACACATTGAACATATCATCAATGTACATAACTATAACTGCACAGTGATTGCCAAAAGTTACTAATGCAATAATATGTTCTATACATAAGTATAATTTGTTGGAATACTATAAGACATATACAAAGTTTTAATCTTTCTTTTAATGAAATGATAAGAACAGACCTGTGGTTTTCTTATGCAATTTTATTACTAAGCACAAATTGATTCCCTGTTGGAGATTTGCTGTGGGCAAACAGAGCTCCCAGTCATTTATTTTTCTATTGTTTTCAGCACAAAATGGCACATTTTTAACCCTTTGCGTGCCAGAGTGGCACGGAATGCATTGCAAAACAATGCATTCCGTACCTCTCTGACACTCAAAGGGTTAAAACAAGGAACAGCTGCATGTTCTGATATTTAATGTAAATGTCTCAGGTGCAAAGAACATTTATAGAACCTAAGAAGTTACTTGCATAAATTAAAAACAGTATTATTTAGCTTAAAGGGATAGTAATACTTAAAGGGATAGTAATACTTAAAATGTAAAAAAAAATATGTTGTAGGGTTTATCCCCCTGAGTAAAACAAGAGTACTCCCACTGCTGAAAGATGTTTCATTCAAAAGTTATTAATTTTCAAAGTTGAATTTTTTAGGCGCAATATCACAGTGGCCTGAAATTGTACAGTAGCGCTGTTGCTACACGATCCTATGGAGACTTATGGTCAACTGACCAGAGCTGTCCATAGGATCGTGTAGCACATGCTGCAGCAATGATTGCTGCAGTCAGTTTTTGCACTAACAATTTACTCCCACATCCCTGCACTGTTCCACCTTTCTCCTTCCCGCTTGGGCATTTGCTAGACATTACAACTACTGTGTGTGTTTTTACCCTCTACAGCACACAACTAATGGAGTGTGAGATCTTGCGTTGGTGCTCAACAATATTTTCAATGTCATCTGCTGTCTATCAAGTCTGCCTCATTCACAGATATGTTGCCTTGGGCCTCAACAAAATTATCAATGTTGTCTGCTGTCTATCAAGTCTGCCTCAGTCACAGAGCTCACATCAGGCTCCCAGTCAGCTGTATAATATATTTACTTGTTTAATTATTTATGTATTTTTTTTTTAATTTTGTTTTAAGTTGTCCACCCTATCTCAGTTAGTAAAAAAAAAAAAAATAAATAAATAAATATATATATACATATATATATATATATATATATATATATATATATATATATATATATATATATATATATATATATATAAAACTAAAAAACAAAATCAAAGACTTCCCCAGCACAGAGACAATAAAAGCAAAATCAGCAAGCAATCTGGACACCAGCTGTCTGTGTCTTGCCAGTCAGTGACACCAAATTTTAGGATATTTTGGGTCCACCTCCTTCCTCCCTTCTTCTCCTCCAGAGTGCCCCCAGACTCCCCTAATTCAGAGAACAAATGACTCTCTAAATGGCTGTAGAAAAGTAGAGAAAACTTTCGTTTGGTGGAGAAAATTTTTTCTACCATTCATTTCAATGCAATTAGCTAGGCGAAGAAAGTGGGAAAACGGAACTTTTCGCTGGAAATTTTTTGCCAAGCGGAAAGTGCCATTTTTGCCAATTTTGGTTTGAAGCGAAAGTTTTCACCTATCCCTATTCTTCAGTCAGAATTAAGATTGTATTTCACCCAACATTTCTGATATCAGCCTCAGTCTGAAATTACTACATTGTTACCTGCCCTGGACATGGCTGTTCCTGTCCAAATTGTCTTTTTGTAAGACCAGGTGACTATTATCACATTTGACAATCCCTGATGGTGTTATTGGCAGAATATTATCTGTCTGTCCAAGCACTGGGCTCCACACCACACTTTAAAATGTTACAGCAGAGTGTTAAGAAAATGTCAATTTTATGGCAATTTAATTGTGTAACTGCCAGTACAATTTACAAAACACAGACAAAAATAGTAAAAAGTATTGATAGGAGATAGATAGATAGATAGATAGATAGATAGATAGATAGATAGATAGATAGTATCTTATTTTGTCAAATACAAATAGATACCAAAGATGTTACCTTCATGGATTCAAATTTTAAGTCGCCACTTAAAAATTTAAGATACAGCAGTTTTCAATATATCATAACAATTTAATGAGTTTTATTATTATTTTTGTTTCAACTTTTACAAGGGAAGACATCTATAAAACCAGTCTTAAAAACCTGAATACTTGAATAATGTAGTGAAAGTAATGGATGTTTGTGAATTTTTTCAACACACTGTTAAAAACAATTACAAATTAAAAAAAAAGGTATGCAATAGATTGAAGGAGTGCTGATATCAATTTCTGAGATGGACAAACACAGCAGCAAGAAGGAGTCGTAAGGAAGAAACGAGGTTGAGGATAGCTGAGGTCAAGCCAATTCAGAGACAAGAAGCCAGGGAGTCAGATGGAGACGTAGTCAGATGGGAAGCCGGGTTGAGATTCGAGACAGAAGGCAGGAGACAAGGTCAAAAATCAAGGCAACGGTTTGGCACATGGATTCAGGAACTTTGGAACTAAGCGACAAACACTCTTAGGATTTTGGTGCTAAAATCGAGCAAGACTAGGAGGTTGACCCAGGTAGATAAAGCCTGCAGCAGTCAATAGGGATGATGATAGGAGGAGAGATCCAAATAAGCGTGACAGTTGAATTTTTTAAGGCTTAAATATTCCATTAGCATGGGAACATTTCAATTGCATATTTTCTTGTATTTCATTTTATAAGTCTGAAAATAACAACTATTTAGAGAATATATATATAAAAAAAAATGCACAATCTTTTAGATACTTCATATTTTTTTTTTGAATGCAGGTATTAGGTCCTGTGAGCCATTATGATGGAAAACAGAATCAAAACTATTGTTATAGAAGTTGCCTTAATTGGATTCCCTAATAAAGCAAGTAATAGAAGTATACTTTTCATCCAGGTTTTATTAATGTACCTATTGACGTTGTTTGGAAATATTATTCTAATTTCTTCTGTTGTATGGAATCCTCAGATGCACACACACATGTTATTTCAGTAATTTAGCACTTTTAGATTTGCTCTGTTCATCTAGTAATGTCCCCAAAATGTTAATAGACAATATAGTGAATGTAATGGAAGTTTGTGACATTATTCAACAAAAAAATGTGAGTATCAGACATGTTTGTTATAAATTAAATAATAAAATTGTCAATTAAAAAGATGGATAAAAAATGAAATAGTTTAAGGCAGTACTGCATTTTTAAGGTTTAAAGGGATAGCAATGTTTCACAAAAACAGCAGCTCCAATTAATCTTCATAGTATTTGTGCCACGGAGAGTGTTATTTCAATACTGTCAGAGCTGTGGTTCAAGAGTAATTGAATGATAAAGTATCCCCCTCCCACCCCTTTTACCTAGTGTAAGCCTCCTCCCCTCAGATGTGGAATGCAGTACATAGACCAGACAGATAACAGCAGGGGACAATCTTCTTCCTATGAGAACAATGAAAGCCCTGCCCCCCTTGACAAGTTTTTCAGGTTTTTCCCTTATCTTAATTGAGGATTGTCCCTCTCTGTGATCCATCTGGACAGTCTTGCTGCTCTGGCTGAGCAGTGTTACATCAGTAAAAGGGGCGGGAGGGGGATACTTTATCATTCAATTACTCTTGAACTACAACTCTGACATAATTGAAATAACACTCTCCAAGGTCCAAATACTATGATGATTAATTAGAGCTGCTTTTATTATGAAACATTACTATCCCTTTAAATATTCCACTAGTATGAGAAAATTAAGGTTGCATTTATTTTTGTATTTCATAACTCTGACAATAATGTGTAAAAAAAATCACATATATAGAACTTTTATATCCTTACTATCTCTTCTTCATTACAGGAATTACTTGTGAGTCATGTGAGTAACTAAGATGGAAAATAGAACTGAAATTAAAGTCACAGAATTTATCTTAATCGGGTTCCCCAATAACCTAAGTACTAGACTGATAATTTTCATCCTAGTTTTATTAATGTACCTATTCACCTTGTTGGGAAATATTATTCTCATTTCTACTGTTGTATGGAGCCCTCAAATGCACACACCTATGTACTATTTACTTTGTAATTTAGCTCTTCTAGATTTACTGTATTCATCTAGCAATGTCCCAAAAATGCTAATAGACACATTTTATGTGGAAGGAAGAATTTCATTTGGTGGGTGTGCGATACAAATGTGTGCTGGTCTATTTCTTGGACAAACAGAATGCCTAATACTTGCAGTGATGGCATTTGATCGCTATGTAGCAATATGCCATCCCATGCGTTATACTGTTATTATGAGCTGGAAGATCTGTAAAAGTATAACAGTCATTGCATGGTTGGTAAGTTTCCTATTTGTGATTATTCCCACTATATCAACACCTGCTGTATTCTGCAGAGGAAACAAAATAGATCATTTTGCATGTGAAGTTTTAGCTGTTCTAAAGCTAGCTTGTGGGGACAGTTCCAGTTCTGAAGCATCAATATTTTATCTAAGTTTATTAACAAATTTTACACCATTTGTTTTCATTGTTGTGTCTTATGGTTGTATTATAATATCAGTATTAAAGATCCGTTCGGTGACTGGAAGATCTAAAGCTTTTTCTACATGTGTTTCCCATTTGATTGTTGTTTTACTGTTCTATGGGACAACTTTGACCATGTACCTGGGACCAACAGGTACATTTTTATCTAACCAGGAGATGTATATTGCTGTTGTTTATGCTGTTTTGACTCCCATGTTAAATCCTTTGATTTACAGTTTGAGAAATAAGGAAGTTAAAACAGCAGTTAGGAAATTATTGAATCAGAATCCTTCATCCTGGACAGTACATTAATTTTAAATAAAGCATTATGTCATAACTTTGTGAATGCGTGATTGAAGCAAGAAGACTTCTTGTTGACTCTATCATAATTGAAAAAACATTGCTTACTTCGAAGCTCAAGTGGAAGGAACTGAGTGCATACATGGAGTCAGAAAGAGCAGACAACAAGCTGTAAAGGGAAGTCAACCTTTTAGAGCAGTGTTTCTCAACCCCTGTCCTCAGGACCCACTAACAGGCCAGGACTTATGGATTTCTCTGCTAGAGCACAGGTGCGGTGATCAGAGGCTCATTCACAATGATTAACACACTTGTGATCTACCAAGGAAATCATCACATCCTGGCCTGTTAGTGGGTCCTGAGGACCAGAGTTGAGAACCACTGCTTTATCTCATATCTATCTATCTATCTATCTATCTATCTATCTATCTATCTATCTCGTATCTATCTCTCTCATATCTATCTCTCTCTATCTCTTATCTATTTCTATCTCATCTCATTTCTATCTCATCTCATTTCTGTCTCATCTCATTTCTATCTCATCTCATATCATCTCATACTCATATCTATCTCATCCAATGGTTCTCAACTCCTGCCCTCAGGACCCACTAACAGGCCAGGACTCAATGACATTGATTAACTCACCTGTGCTCTAACAAGGAAATCATCAAATCCTGGCCTGTTAGTGGGTCCTGAGGACAGGAGTTGAGAAACACTGCTCTATAACAATGTTTCACAACTCCGGTCTTCAGGACCCACTAACAGGCCAGGACTTAGGGATTTCTCTGCTAGAGCACAGGTGTGGTGATCAGAGGCTCATTTACATTGATTAACTCACCTGTGTTCTAACAAGGAAATCATGTGATCAGAGGCTCATTCACACTGATTAACTCACCTGTGTTCTAACAAGGAAATCATGTGATCAGAGGCTCATTCACATTGATTAACTCACCTGTGTTCTAACAAGGAAATCATGTGATCAGAGGCTCAGTCACATTGATTAACTCACCTGTGCTCTAACAAGCAAATCATGTGATCAGAGGCTCATTCACATTGATTAACTCACCTGTGCTCTGACAAGGAAATCATCACATCCTGGTCTGTTAGTGGGTCCTGAGGACAGGAGTTGAGAACCACTGTTTTAGAGCATGGTGCTATGTGTACCAACCAAAAACCCATATTCTCAATGAATCCTGGCTGAGCCCTAAAATAACTAATCTACAAACGTTACTCTTTTAAATTACTCTTGTACTTCTACGACATATGAATATATTGCTGCAAAAATTCATCTTCCCTCCTCAAAATAATTGTAATATCGGGCATCCACTGACTACCTAATGCCCCCATATTAGTCATTTTCGGGGATATCCCACTTCCTCAATCATGATGCCAATCAAAACAAGAAAAGTGAGTTGTTGGTGTTTGGAGACTTAAATGGGGCTCTCCAAGATCCCATGTGTTGACCTCTTCTATTTTTCCTATTTATAAATGATCTGCCCATGGCTTGTAAAGCATCTTCTATGGACATGAATGCAGAAGACGGTATAATCTACACTAAAAATGAAAATGTATTGCAACTTGAGGCAGTGTTAGAAAATGATTTCTCTGAAGTTTAAACCCTCAACGACCCATGACGGTCCTGGACCGTCATGGGTTGTTTTGCCTTGCGGACCCATGACGGTCCTGGACCGTCATCGGTTAAATGATAGCAGCACACCTCCATGCACACTGCTATCATTAATTCCCAGCTGAGACTGAATGCTCCGGGACCGGAGCATTCAGTCTCAGCCACTTTCACAAGTGCCGGGTCATGGGATTGCTGCAGCAGCGATCCCATGTACCGGCATTGTGAAAGAATGAGCGAGGCAGTGTTCTACACTGCCTCTAGTGTCTCTTCCCAGCCGTCTGTCCCTTGTTATCAAAGTAAGGGACAGAGAAGCAGAGAGGAGACACCTAGTGAACAAATAAAATACAGCAGCTGGGGTATTAACCCCTTCACTGCTGTGCTGGAGGCTGGCTAAATGCAGATCCATATTTTGACCTGCTAAAATTAACTTTTTTTTTTATATAAAAAAAGACACAACCCTTTTTTTTTTTTAACAAAAATTTTATTTTAATAAAAAAACTTGTCAATTACCAAAATAGGAAGTGTGATTATTGTGGAGCAATGAAATACATTTATATACACCGCCAAATGTCATCAATAAAAAAGTGGGAAAATAGGATGGGAAAAAGGGACATGGGGTTTTTCACCCAGGGGGGAAAGTGACCACTTAAATCTGCCCATTTTGTAGGTATGACTGACCAGTCATTCCTTTCATGCAGTGTCCATAAAAATTGAACCCATTGTGCCCAAATGATCCCAAGAGGGAAAAAAAAATGGCATTTTTTTACATTTTTTTTTTTTTTTTTATAGTTTTCTTTCATTTTACTAAAATAAATGGTGGGCTATCCATATAAGTGTGGTATCAAAAGAAAGCCCTATTTGTTCGTAAAAAAAATGGTATATAATTTTCTTGGGTAAAATAAAGTACTTAGAGGGAAAACACTGTTAAACAAAGACATAGGCAAAAAGGTCAGAATTGCTCCGGTCCTTAAGTGAATTCGATCTCAGAGTTTCCCTGTCCTTAAGGGGTTAAAGACTGTTCTTAAATACTGACAACATAGTAACAAAGGTATTTGGTACAAAGCGCAAACTGTTTATACTCCACAATATCCACTTCCTCAGTGACATTGCCACAGCACACAGGAAAGGCGAGTTGTTGGTTTTTGGAGACTTAAATGATAATTGGGTTAACCCAAGTAATGACAGGTTCTGCTCATTGTTTAATACATTGACTTTATCACAACTAATCTCCTCCCCTACTTGTATAAATCAAAAATAATCTAACCATACTCAGCTGGGCTGGATCCCTTCAAACAGCCCAAGTCAAATCCAAGATTCAGACATACTAGCAAATGTGATTAACAATCACTCCACAGTCTACAGTGTTCACAGAATTAAGCCAATCAAATCTTGTCCCAAAATAAGTTACAAGATCATTTAGGAAATGTGATATCCAGTCTTTCTTAAATGATCAAAGAAAATGATGTAGCACAGAATACACTTAATACTCCTCTTAGACTCAGCAATTGACTTTTTTCACACTTGCAGGTCTGTTTACCCATGTATAACAATGCCCATCGAAGAGGGTTAGGGTAAGGGTCGCTGTTGACCTACTTCAGTTATACACTTTTTGGAGATTCCTTATGGACAAAAATTAAACAAAGTGGCTCACACTGCTTGCTTACAATTGTGGATTGCCTGCATAAAGAAAACAAAAACATCCAAAACTCAATATTTTACTGACAACTTGAACAGTAACAGATTGACACTGACCAACTTTTGGAATGTTATTAAAAATTACTGAAACTGACCAACTTTTGGAATGTTATTAAAAATATCTACAACACCCTAACCATTCCACCACTCAACTATAAAAATAGGCAATGTAACAATGAAATGCCCCATATCAATAACTAATGCATTCAGCAACTACTTTCCTAGATGTGTCACTTCCCTGATTACACAAAACAAGTACTGTGTAAAGAGAAAGGTGCATTAGACAGTCACTGTCACCTTCTCCATGGTGTTAAATTAAATTTCATGAAAGACATATAAAGAACAGGTTAAGCGGCTCTAGGAATCCTCGGTTGAAAAGTCACATTTAGTGGTGATAATCATCCGGATAGGTCTGTAAAGATGTGCATAGCAAACAAAAGATTTCCCCAAATCCACAAAGTATCCAAAATATGCACTGATCACTGCACCATACAATCAGACAAAATCTGGTAAATAAAATCATCAAACATTTGTTGAAAAAGATATAAAAAAATATTGTATCCAGTTGACTCACGACCTCAGATGACTGGGCACAGACGACCTTCTCATCCAGTCATTTTGTATAAACTTCGCTTAAGCTGGAAGCAGAGTTTTCTGTTTTCACAGTTCAAGACACGGAAATCCAGAGAGATCACTGTCAGGGACAGTGAGATTCTCATGTCGCCTCTTTCAATACCACATCATACCTGAATCTGGATCCAGGCCTCTGCATCCAGCCCTCTTAAACGTCTGCATCCAGCACTCTTTAACCCTTTGAGTGTCAGAGGGGTACACAATGCATTGGTTTGCGATGCGTTGCGTACACCTCTGGCACTCAAAGGGTTAACCCCTCCATCCAGTCCTCTGTAACTCCCTTGGACAAGGAAGGTGTACTGCTGCTGTAGAATAATTACAATTAAGCCACATATTGAACAAACATATCTAGGATTTTTACTCCTTTGTTTGATATGTGGCTTAACCCTTTGAGTGTCACACCAAAAAAATTAAATTAGCTACCAGAAGATCGCAGGCAGTACATGAGCCATCTACTAAGCCCCTTATAATGAATCTACAGCAGCAGTATACCTTCATTATCCGGAGGAGTTACAGAGTGCTGGATGCAGGAGTTAAAGAGGGCTGGATGCAGTGAGCTGGATCCAGATTCTGGTATGCTGTGGTATTGAAGGAGGCAACATGATAATCTTGTGCTGATATGCAGGGAGAGATTCTCATGTTGCCCTTTTCATCCATGCGATATGTTAAATGCAGTGTATTATTTAACATGCAACCTTTTGAAAATGAACCACTCCTATTGCCTCCTCCCATCTTCTATGACATGCCCACCACTTCTATTACATCATGCAGCCACTTGGTCATGGACACAATAGCAGCTTTACGGGTGGGAGGTGCGGGGGCATAAAAATGCATACCTTTCCATGGTGAGCTGTCACAACATACAGTTTGATATCCTGGACACAGAACACACTGCATGGGGAGCATCTTAAAAGCACCCATACCATACACTTGCATATTGACACATATGCAAGTCTAAGCTGTAGGAGCTTGTATGGCGCTCCCCCTGCAGTGTGTTCTGTGTCCAGGATATCAAACTGTATGCTGTGATGTCTAGCACTACTGCTGCCCTCCCATCCTGTGTTGCACATTTACTATAAAATTGAATCCCTTCACTAGGGGGAGCTGGTTGCTGTAACTTTGGAGGTGATAGGTGACAGGAAGAAGCCTGGGAGATGAAGTATATGCAGTCAGGACAGGAGCTGGGCCTCCAAATGCCCTGAGTATTGGCATGTCTGGATCCCTTTTGTGAACACAGGGGGCCAGGCTCTGCTCAGAAGGTCCCAACATCAGGGCCTGGACACAGCGCTGCTGCCCCATCTCAGCCTTGGTATATGCCGGAAACTAAAGCAAGAGGGGATGAGATGTGGAGCCTGGGGAGCAATGAGTGGTGTGTACTTTTAATAAATTACAGGACTACTGATCTAATAACCTCAATTTTTAGGAGCCCCTGTGTTAACCTATGGTTGTCCAGCAAGCAGTCCATGGACCAAATGTGCCTCACCTGAGTTCTATAACACACACACCCAGTATTTTAGGACACATGAACAAACAGGCCGGTAGGACCTTATCACTTGCTCACAGCTACTGACATGTCACAGACACCCTACAGTTCTTTCATTGACTTGTTAACAGTTTGACAAAGTCTACCACTAAGAGTATAACTGTGCAATTTATACATTGCCAATCCCTCTGCCACTCAAAGTGTTAACAATGTCATTTCAATATAATCGACCAACATTTCACCCTACTAATCTCACAGCTTTATTACTCAGAAAACAGGGGTGTGCAACGAATAGCACTGCAATATGTTGCGCACCACTAGCAATGAAAGGGTTAAATTATTTGCCATCATTAAAAACAGATGACAGAAGAGAAATGGACCCAGTGTGTCATTTGCTGATTTTCAGTCACTTCTCAGCACAGTTACATTCACTCTTCTGTTTAAATTGACGGCTGTTTTAATCTAAGAGCACCGACAACAGAATCCATATAAAGTCACCCAGTAACACAGGGCTGTCTCTCTGCTCTAATCTGTGTGTAATGACAGATATAATAATTTGTATATGTGTGTATGCGTGTGTCTATGTATGTGTACATTTATATGTATGTGTGATAATATGCATGTATGTATGTATGTATGTATGTATGTATATGTCTGTGTATGTGTGTAGTAGCAATTCAGGCCGGTTATCGTCCGTGGGGTTCTTTCGCTAACCTGCACAGGTAAACAGTATATTAAGCACTAAGACCCGATACTTTGAGTCGTGTATCCACGGGAAATGCAGGATATACTGCATTGATAGATCCAGTTCGTATAGGATATTCTATCTATCTACTCCTCTGGCACTTCTCTATGAATAACTGTTCTATAGTGGGCGACAAACAGCAATATACCTGGATAAGTCAAAGAGACAAACACGCTCCTTCTTGGTAAATCACAAACTGCTTTATTTTTAACCAACATAGCATTTTAACACAACTGAGAGAAAAGGGGCAGTCATCACATGGATAAAACATGACACGCTGGGTTTAACATCAGATAAGGTTACTAAAAGGGGGAGGGGAGGTGGACACAAGGCTCTGGTCACATCATGTAGAAACCTCCAGGGGAGGAAAGTGCGTTAGCACTAACATACATTCCCAGTCAATAATTGTTCCCCCATAAAACCATCAATCTCAGCTGATAGTCATCTGCCTCTGAATTTGGGTGGGGAATGACTGAAACAGGTTTCCATGACTATCTATTTTCCCTATATCATTCAGTATTAGTGTCCACATGATCCAAGCCAGAGGGAGGAGAGGCTCCACCTCCTGTGCCGTGTGACCTGTGACAATCCTGTTTGTCATTATATATCTATATATATATATATATATATATATATATATATATATATATATACTAGCAATGTGGGACGGCATTGCCCGTCATATTATTTACACAGAGAGACACTGTGTGAAACAGAAATATGCAGTGTTACAGACACGCACTTAAAGAGACAGAGCGTGTCACACACTGTGAAACGCATACCTACAGAGAGACACACACATACATGGATGTATGTCACATATGTAGACAGTGTGTGACAGACGCAGTGGTGATGTAGATATGCTGATAAGATTTGTAAAAAATGTTTTAATTGCAGCTCTTCAGCTTGATGAATAAGGCCCTGTATCCTTACAGTTGAAGTGAGTGTGCTGTGTTACTTGGTGAATAAGGCCCTGTATCCTTACAGTTGTAGTGAGTGTGCTGTGTTACTTGATGAATAAGGCCCTGTATCCTTACAGTTGAAGTGAATGCGCTGTGTTACTTGGTGAATAACGCCCTGTATCCTTACAGCTGAAGTGAGTGTGCTGTGTTACTTGATGAATAAGGCCCTGTATCCTTACAGTTGAAGTCAGTGTGCTGTTTTACTTGATGAATAAGGCCCTGCATCCTTACAGTTGAAGTGAGTGTGCTGTGTTACTTGATGAATAAGGTCCTGTATCCTTACAGTTGAAGTGAGTGTGCTGTGTTACTTGATGAATAAGGCCCTGCATCCTTACAGTTGAAGTGAGTGTGCTGTGTTACTTGATGAATAAGGCCCTGCATCCTTACAGTTGAAGTGAGTGTGCTGTGTTACTTGATGAATAAGGCCCTCTATCCTTACAGTTGAAGTCAGTGTGCTGTGTTACTTGTAGAAGGTCACAGTGAAAAGATGTTTGTGAGTAAAGAAATAATTTAGATTACAGCAGTGGATACTGCAGTACATTTGAAGAAATAGGTTAGCAGACAGAGGGTTAAGTGACAGATGCAGTGATAGATAATGTAATAGTGATGTGGGAGTAAAATGGCGAGATTGGGACTATGGATGAATGGCTAGGGGATAGGTGAGTGGGGGTGACAAGGGAGGAGGAGATGAGAGATTGACGAGAGGAGGGACAGTGAAGTGTTACAGTAAAGTAATGGGTGAGGGGGAGAAATGACTATACGTAGACAGTGAAGTAGACATGAAATACAGGGCTGTAGGGTTACTGCATTATACAGACCTAGTGTAGCAGTTGGTTGGAGTGAAGCACTTTAACTCTGAGTATGAGAGAGGTACGCAACGCATTGCTGTGTAATGAGTTGTATAGTCCTCTGGCAGTGAAAGGAATATGTGACACATGTTGGGCGCTCCTTGCATTAGTGGGCCGTGGTGGTCAGCTGGGACAGAACCGGATAATTTGTCCATGGGCCGTAGGCAAGGGATCAATAGAGGGACCCCTAACAGCTAATAGGCTTCAAAACAGGAAGGCTCATATACTAAGGAAAGTGGTGGAATTTTGTGGAAAAGTAACAGCAGTACAGGGAACAATACCCATTTATTTAAATGGGCGATTTTACGTCTTCAACGCTAGAGAGGTCAGCAAAGCATTGTATTTGTTCTGTATGGTACAGATGAATTGTACCTCTTTGTGTTAGTACATCAGCCTCACAGTTGACAGTGCACAGTCAGCTGCTGCAAGAGCCAAAAGTATAAATGGGTTTAAATTAATGGGGTAAGAGTATAACTGTATGGGCCTTATGTATCAAGATAAAGGGTGCAACTCCAAAAAAAGTGACACCATAGGGTTGGATTGAAAATTCAGGAAAATCGTGTTGACATAAATGGGGCTTTAACCCCTTGAATGCTACAATGGTCCCCAACGCGTTGCTTTGGCAATGTGTTGGCATTGTTTGTAGTATTCATGGAATTAATAGTCTCATTGAAATCAATGGACATTTTCAAAGAAATCAGTTTAACCCTGTGGGCCACTTGTGAGGAAAGAGTGGGCTGCACAATACCCAAATGTGAAAGCTTTCCAAACAGATATTAACCCTTTGAGTGACAGAGGTAAGCAGAGCAATGTGCTGCATATCATCTCTGGTACTCCAAGGTTTAATGGGCTTAACCCTCTGAGTGCCAGAGAGGTATCCAAGGCATTGCAACAGCACTCAAAGGGTTAAATTGAAACAAAGTGAGTCCATCAGCCCCAGTTCTTAGCATGGAAACTGAAGATCTGTGTGTTCTAACCTATTCCCCAGCTGACTCTGAGTGTCCCAGTGTGTCTTTGAAAGAAGTGATCAATGTGTGGCTCCCCAGCAAAATGGGAGCTGCTGGTTGGTGGGTTATAGCATTGTGCCATGAGTTGTTTACTGTAGGAGTTGTAAGTCGAGAGAAGTAATGTAGCAGTAGGTGAGTTGTGGAGGAGAGGGCTAACCCTCTGACTGCCAGAGGAGTACACATTGCAATGTATGCGTACCCCTCTGGACACGTCAAAGGGTTAAGGTAGGCTGACCAGATCTCACCTTTAACCGGGAACACATAGGAAATAGCCATTTTGCAGTACTTCACTGAAATGAAAGTAGTCCTGCAGTATGCATTTTTCCTATGTGTCCCCGGTTAAAGGTGAGGTCTGGTCAGCCTAGGTTAAGACTGATGTTGGGGGGCAGGCTAACTGTTCCTTACAGCCGGCCCTGGGTGTGTGTGGCAGGGGACGCAGGTTTTCTCTCTTATATATATACACTACCAATGTGGGACGGTGTTGGGCGCACGTGTGTGAAATGTAGACAAACTGATAAACACAGACATATGCAACACACAGGCAGACACATACACACAGTGAGCGGCAGAGACATGCACACAAATATGTAACAGAGATGTACACACACACACACACGCAACATATATGCGCAGAAACACATGCGTGCATGAGTTGTGCACCCCTCTGGCACTCAAATGGTTAATGTATAGAGAGGCATGTCAGAGTTAAATAGCAGTGGGAAGTGTATTCATACCTGGGAACTTTTACTTGTGGAGTCCCTGGAAGAGAGTTATGTGGTGCTGATGTGGAGAGAGCAATGGGGCAATCTGGGTTAAAGGCGGGCGGGGCTTAATCACAAGTAGGGGCGGGGCTTAACATAAATGTGGAAAAGTGTTAGTAATAGGCTGAGGAAGGAGGAGAAGTGGGAGGGAAATGCAAGTTTGCAGTGTGAGGGGGTTGAACACACTCCCTGAGGGGTAAAACTTGATACACAACCCTGTGGCAGTCAGTGGGTTAAGTGTGAATCTGATGGCTGTCTGTCCTGTGTTTTGCATGGCAAATGATGACAGTGAAGAAGTAATTCAGCAATGAGGTCCTATTTTAACCCTCTGAGTGCCATTTTGTTCCCCTGGTGATGCAGCACCCTTCAGTGGCTATACTACAGGCCCTGCTGAGGCCACTGGGAGTCAGGGTGAGTGACTGTGTGTCAGCCATATTTCTTTCTGGCTTTGTGTGTGTGTGGTGCTGTGTGAGTGGGGCATGTGTGTGTAATATCTGGGAACTTTTACTTGTGGAGTCCCTAATGTGGTGCTGATGTAGAGAGAGCAATGGGGCAATTTGGGTTAAAAGTGGGCGGGGCTTAATCGTGAGTAGGGGGCGGGGCTTAAGAGAAATATGGAAAAGTGTTAGTAATAGGTTGGGGAAGGAGGAGAAGTGGGACGGAAATGCAAGTTTACAGTGTGAGGGGTTTGAACACACTCTTGAGGGGTAAAGCTTGATACACAACCCTGTGGCAGTCAGTGGGTTAAGTGTGTACCTGATGGCTGCCTGTCCTCTGTGTTGTATGGCAAATGATGACAGTGAAGAAATAATTGAGCAATGAGGACCTACCTTAACCCTTTGAGTGCCATTTTGTTCCTCAGTGGCTGTAGTACAGCTCCTGCTGAGGCCACTGGGAGTCAGGGTGAGTGACTGTGTGTCAGCCATATTTCTTTCTGGCTTTTGTGTGTGTGAGTGGGGCATTTGTGTGTGTGAGTGGGGCATGTGTGTGTGTGTGTGTGGTGCTGTGTGAGTGGGGCATGTGTGTGTGTGGTGCTGTGTGAGTGGGGCATATGTGTGTGTGTGTGTGAGTGGGGCATATGTGTGTGTGTGTGTGTGGTGCTGTGTGAGTGGGGCATGTGTGTGAGTTTGGTGCTGTGTGAGTGGGGCATGTGTGTGTTTGTCTGTGGTGTAGGAGCAAGTGGCGGCCATATTGTTTTTTCCTGACTTTGATAGTGGTGGGCGGGCTGCATAGTGGGGGTGGGCCAACTCCCTTCGGTCACTGCAATTGGTGTGAAAATCACACCCCCATTGAATCACCCAATGGGAACAGTAACCCCTCCTTATTGCCACCCCTGGGTGTGTGTGTCTCCTGAGGAGACATAAATTATGCAATGAGCCTTTCTCTTTTATATATATAGATGATCTGGAAATAGTATTGTAAATATTATAAACATCCAGAAATGTTAATACAAAGCATCAGTATAAAATGTAAATGATTCCGGTCCTAGTAAACCACTATACTTGTGAAAATATGAAACTGTTTTTGCGGCCGCCCTGAAGCTGTCTAACTTTGATATATTACCCACGTGTTTCTCTTGGCATTCACCATTTGACCATTTGAAATCTCATATCTTCACATTAATTATTTTTTGCATGGCAAAGCGTATGTTCTGCTCTCTGCTTAGATACACATCACGATCGTTCCTGTAATGCAAACTGACATCACCCCAATTCCTTCCTTGTGCGACTGACGCTGAAGAACATCTCTATGTCACAGTTCATTAGAGCGGCTCTCCGGCGTAGAGCCCAGGAAATTATACAGCTGTGGAGACGCATTTCTATGTCTTACAGTGCAGAGGAAGATGTCTGGGAGATTGTTGTGTCTGCTGTGAAATGCGTCAACAAGAAAAGATGGCTTGACACTTTGAGTGCCAAATGTGTCCAGTTTGCTGCAAAACAACGATACAGTTGCCTATGTGACCACAGCCTTAGACACAATACTGCGCTATAACGTCCGAGACACCTACAGGTCCTGCTTATGCTGTACGGCACACGTCCCTTAACCCTTTGAGTGCCAGTGCAAAGCAATGCATTGCGTACCCCTCAAAGGGTTAATAGTTGAAAGGGAGGTAAACCCTAATCATGAAAATATCTATTGTAAGGCTTCTTGAGTTAAACAATAGTAAGCTGAATGTTGGCTGATGCTTTTCTTAAAGTGTTAATAATGTCCAAAAATAATTTTTAATAGATTTGTAGAGGTTAAAAAAAGAATCGCATTGCCACAAACCCCATCTCTCAGACCTTTACGGTTTGAGAGATATTCGGAATCAAAGTTCCCCCCCTTCCCTCCCCTTCTCTTGATGTCGGCTGTAAAGCTGACAGAAGGAGATCCGTGTCGGCCGACACAATGAGGCTCTGCAGCGGAGCCGAAATCCCGTTCATGCAAACGAACTACTTCATTGGAACGATCTACAAAGTGTGCTTGCAAACCAGGAACCCTTTGTAGACCGTTCCAATGAAGTAATTCTTTTGCAATAACGGTATTTCGGCTCCGCTGCAGAGCTGACGGCTGATCCCCGAACCGGGATCTCCTGCTGTCAGGTAGATGCTGACGTCAGAAGAAGGGGAGGGAATGGAGAACTGTGATTGTGAATATCTCTCAAACCGTAAAGGTTTGAAAGATGGGGTTTGTGGCAATCCAATTATTTGTTTACCCTCTACAAGTCAATTAAATTATTTTTGGACATTACTAACACTTTAAAGCGGAACTAACACCGTTAAGAAACGTTGTCTGTAATAATTCCCTATCTGGCAACTAGCTGCTTAGTAGCGCTAGTAGCCAGAATTATTACCTGGTTATGGAGAAATATGCAGTCGTCCTCTGCTGACAGGCAGGAAGGAGCGCGGACATCTTGCCCTAGTGACGTCCGTGCGTCTGCGCCATCAGTCCCTTCTGGAGCCGAATGGCTCCTAGCAACGCCTCCTACAGCCGTCTGGGACTGACAGCACAGGCGCACGGACGTCACTAGGGCAAGATGTCCACGCTCCGTCCTGCCTGTCATCCAAGGATCACTTCAAATTTCTTCATAACCAGGTATTAATTCTGGTGACTAGCTGTCAGTCCCAGACGCTGTAGGAGGCGTTGCTAGGAGCCATTCGGCTCCGGAAGGGACTGACAGCGCAGGCGCGCGGACGTCACTAGGGCAAGATGTCCGCGCTCCGTCCTGCCTGTCAGCCGAGGATGACTGCATATTTCTCCATAAAGAGGTAATAATTCTGGCGACTCGCGCTACTAAGCAGCTAGTCGCCAGACAGGGAATTATTACAGACAAAGTTTGTTAGCGGTGTTAGTTCCGCTTTAAGAAAAGCACCAGACGGCATTTAGATTACTATTGTTTAACGCAAGAAGCCTTACAATAGATATTTCCACAATTAGCATTTTTAATTTACAGTATTTTTTCGCATCTGTCTATAACTTTTACACATTACTGTACCTGTACTTGACTCAAGAGAAAAATCCCTGAAATATAAATCTTTTTCTAATATGGATTTATGACCCCCCCTACACAAGCCATAGTTAGGTCTGTATTTGATTCCTGTCCTATGTCTGAATATGGATTTATCTCGCTCTCTGTCATACCTGACCCCTTCCCCCCCATGATTTTGGCTTCTCCCTTGACCTTGGATGTCTTCTATCCACTGTTGTATCCACACCTCGTCTACTCCTGACAAAGTGACATTTTGTTTTGGGTCACAAAACGCGTTGAGCAACTACAACCCAAATTGGGGGCAATATCCAAATACTACGATTTTTATTTCTAGAATTTTTCATTTTTTGATTTTTGGTTATATTTATTCAACTTTTAGATTTACTTTTTAGTTAAATTGCTTTTATAGAGCATACTGGGGTTAATGTTATCACTGGTATCTGACTCTATCACTATGCACACTGGTGAGCCCAGTGTTGGTATGGTATGGATAGTGAGATCTGAGATGTCTCTATAGGTTCTGTGTTTGTGTTTACTATATACTCTAATAATAATAATAATAATAATAATCCTTTATTTATATAGCGCACACAGATTCCGCAGCGCTTTACACTCATATTGGTTCCTGTCCCCATTGGGGCTCACAATCTAAATTCACCTATCAGTATGTTTTTGGAGTGCGGGAGGAAACCGGAGTACCCGGAGGAAACCCACGCAAACACAGTGAGAACATACTAACTCATTGCAGATGTTGTCCTTGGTGGGATTTGAATAATAATAAAAGTATATTTTTAAATATATATGGTTCTCTTATCTCCCTCATACCTACACAATATATAAGGGTGGTCTTCTTATCACGTGTGTTATTCATTTTATTTTTTAACCCCTTAATGACCGGCCGATCGGCGCGGTCAGTTAAGGACCACGGAGCATTTTTTTTTCTTTTTTCTGCTTCCGGACTCCCCGAATGGCGTGCAGCCGCGGGGGGAGCCCAGAATTCCATGACGGTCATAGTATGTCATTGTTCGTTCAGTCAGATCGACCCTTGACGTACTATGACTGTCAAGGGTCGTTAATGGGTTAATAAATATTATTAATAACAGATCCTAGTACAATCAGCATATTTGCTGTTTCTTATGTGGTAATAGACTAGGAACGACAACATTATTACAATATATTATCTATACATTGGAGCCAAGTCACTAGCCTGGAGTGGCACTCACACAACCTCTCACAGGCATAACCTCTCACACATGTGAGTAGACCACCTAGAGGGAGAGGGCTTGAATATCTCTATATGTTGATCTATTACTATACTTAGTGGTGTTTTTCTTTGCGCTGTTTTTTTCTCTTTTTTCTTTATGTCTACACAACGACATGGATTGCGATTGTGAGTATCCACACCAAACAGCAGCAGTTTACACCTGAGTAAGTGATCTTCCTTAATTTTTCATACACTCTCTCATTCCTACAGAGCACTATATATATATATATTTTCCTCCTTTCTCCTCAACAATATAAATAGCTTCTAGAATTCTAATCGATGTCTCCGCCGCTATGTGCGGTCGCTGAGGCGGCGGTGGAAACAGAATAATTCGCCACAGTCCCCCCCATCCTCATCTGTACGGGCCGATGCCCGTTCTGCTCTGAGGGAATTGGAATTGAGACTGCCCCTTATATATGGGCAGTCATACTTCCAATTCTCACAGCCATTGGCTGGGATATGCTTACGCACCTCCCAGCCAATCAGTTTAAAGCACAGCCGCTCAAAGCTGATTGACTGGGAGGTGTGTAAGCATATCCGAGCCAATGGCTGTGAGAGAATTGAAAGTAAGGCTGCCCATATATAAGGGGCAGACTCAATTCCAATACCCTCAGAGCGGAGCAGGGGCATCGGCCCGTGCAGATGAGGAGGGGGGTCTGTGGCGCATCATTCTGTCTCCACTGTCACCTCAGCGGCCGCACACAGCGCCAGAGACAACGATTAGAATTACAAAAGCTAAGTCTAGTTTTGGGATGTTTTATTATGGCAATACGATTCACTTGGCTTAACTTGGACATATTTACTACGCATGGGGGCATTTTTATATTGCAAACCCGTCACACTGCTGCATATTTTAACCCTTTTGAGCCCCAGAGAGGTACACAATGCATTGCTTTGCAACGCATTGCGTACCCCTCTGGTACTCAATGGGTTAAAGTTACACTATGTACTAGTGTGCCAGATATTTATGCATTGGAGTTATACTTGTTTGTTTTTGTTTGTTTTTTACAGAAAGAAGACAGAAGAGAAGATAGAAGGGAAGACAGAAGAGGAGAAGATAGAAGAGAAGACAGAAGAGAAGATAGAAGGACAGAAGAGGACCGAGATGCCAAGGACTCCACTGGACATCAGGATTAATGGTGTTACTTGTAATGTGATGTTTTTTCACTTAGTTGGGTTAACCCTATGAATGCCGGCGGAGTAATTATACCCCACTGGCACTCATAGGGTTAATTCTACTAACGTCTGACACATTTTTCATACTTTGGATGTATTGATATGGAGCTTAGAGCCCAATACATCCACTGAGGACTTAGGTTATTTTTTCATTCAAGTTTCTGCGTCGGCTGTTTAAACGGGAGATAAGGGACTCAAGTTAAATAAAAAATAGGTTCAATTTTTCTGCGATAACTTGAGTCCCTTATCGGCTTTTCATGGCTAACGCAGACATTTGAATTTTGTATGGATGAGAACACCTCTTAACTTTATCACATGACCGATCTTTTTTTATGCTGGTATTTTGTCACAGCGCAGACGTTTGCATAGCTTATTGTGCTGCAAAAAATATCGCCGGCGGAAAAAACAGCCGTCTCCAACATTTGGATCAAGCCCATAATCTTGAAAGATAAAAATACAGATGAAAGTTGGGATTTGCCCCAAATGCTTTTTTGATAAATATATGTGTCAATATAGTCTACTAGGGAACAAAATAAGACCAAAGTGGCTTAACAAAGGGTTTGACAGGTTAACGGAGAATAAGAAGCAATCTTTTAAGTTGTTTAAGTGAGACGGGTCAGATAAATAATTTAAAAAATATAAAGATTGCAAGAAAATCTTCAAACCAGCAACTGGGCTAGCTATAATTGAAAATGTGAAAAGAATTGCAATAGAGAGCAAGAAAAATCCTAAACAATTCTACAAGTATATTAATAACAAAAATATTTAGTTTGATGTTGGTCTTCTTAAGGCTTAGACAGGTGAATTCATTAGTGAGGATCAGTCTATGGCTGACACCCTAAGTACATTCTTTTCTTCGAAGCAACAGTGGCAGGCTATGGGTAGACCGACAAAACCATGGAATTCCCTCCATCATGTACATGGCTTACTGAGGACAAGGTCCAAAGAGACCGGGAAATGTTATGGTGAATAAAGCACCTGGACCTTATGGTATACACCCAAGGGTACTTAAAGAACTTAATTCAGTAATAGCAAGACCATTATACTTAATGATTATTGATTCACATTCATCAGGCATAGGAGGTTGGGGGGCAGACTTATATTTCAGACTCCCCTAGGCAAGGCAGTCTAAAAACTTTGGCTCTGCCCATGGTCACACCCTCACTCTCACATGACCCAGCATTCACTGTTTCCTGGCACAGAAAACACCCTTAGCTAGAACAAACAAGAACAAAAAACCTTTAAACCCTTGGTTGAAAGGGAGATCTTAAACATATTTCTCCATAATGCATTGGAGATATTTCTGGCATCCAAGGGATTCAATAATAGTGTGTAAAAGGCAATAAAACAGGTGCAGGAACATTGAGATTCCTCTGGCTACACCCACAATTCAGAATGTGGGTGTGGCTATCACAGCTGAGATTCCTTTCCTCAGAATTTGGATTTCCAGGCAGTTGCTTACTCTGCCTACTGGGAAATCCGGTCCTGCTAGATGAAGTACCATTCAAAAAGGGAACAAGATCTAAATACAGACTTTATAGACCTGTGAATCTGACTTCCTTTGTGGGTAAGATCTTAGAAGGATTACTATCCAACAGTATTCAGTAAAACAATATTATTAGTAGGCGTCTGCATAGTTTTATGAAGAATAGATAATGTCAGGTTAATTTACTTGCATTCTAAAGTGGAAACGTGGACAAGTGAATTGCTGTTGATGAAGTATACTTGGATTTTATATAGACCTTTGACACAGTGCCTCACAGGTCTCTACATAAAATAAAAGGCTTCGGTTTGGGCGGCGATATCTGTACATGGGCTGAGAACTGGTTAAATGATAGATGGCAGAGAGTTGTAAATGGAACCTTTTCAAGTTGGTCTAAAGTTAGAAGTGGGGTGTCGCAGGGTTAAAGGGATAGTAATACTTCGTTTTAACTTTATTTTATTTTGTAGGCATTAAAAAAACACGAAAGAATGATATAAGTCTTATCTCTCAAACCTTTATGGTTTATGAGATATTCACAAGCAAAGTTTCCCCTCCCACCCCTTTTACCTAGTGTAAGCCATCTCTTCTCAGATGTGGAATGCAGTCCATAGACCAGACAGATAACAGCAGGGGACAATTTTCTTCCTATGAGAACAATGAAAGCCCTGCCCCTTGACAAGTTTTTCAGGTTTTTCCCTTATCTTAATTGAAGATTGTCCCTCTCTGCAGTCTACCTGGGTACCTCACTTCTGATCTGGCTGAACAGTGTTACATCAGTAAAAGGGACGGGAGGGGGATACTTTGTCATTGAATTACTCTTGAACTACAACTCTGACAGAATTGAAATAACACTCTCCAAAGTCCAAATACTATGATGATTAATTAGAGCTGCTTTTATTATGAAACATTACTATCCCTTTAAGTCCTGGGCCCAATGCTTTTTCATTTATTTATTAATGACCTTGAAGTGGTTATTGAAAGTAGTGTCTCAATGTTTTATGATGACATTATGCTGTGTAAGGAAATACATACAGAACACAATGTTGTTTCTCTGCAGAAAGTTTTGGATAAACTGAGCGAATGGGCAGAAAAGTGGAAGATGTATTGTACATAAACAGGGGAGGACTGGCAACTTGTGGTCTGGAGGGCAACTACACTCAAGTGGCCTGATTTTAATATTGTTCCAGCCCACCCCCTTTTGTTAATTTTAAAATTTCCATTAACCCTTTGACTGTCAGAGGGGTATACCATGTCCCTCTGTCACTCAAAGGGTTAGGTGTGTGAAGTAAGATAAGTGACACCACGAAGATTACAGTTGAAATGGGGTTACACTGGTGCAACTACAGAGCTTACAATGTAAGTAAATCTGCACTAGTGATACCACAGAACTTACAAGAAAAGTGCAGCTCCACTTGGATTGTAGTTTCATTTCAATTGTAAGCTCTGTGGTATCACTAGTGTAGCTACATTTGCAGCAACAAGCAGGAGTGGCCCATCAGCCCAGGCCTATGACTGGCCCAGGGGGCAATTTCCCCCCAGGCCAGCCCTCCCCTGTACATAAATATATGGTTATGCATTTGGGTGCTGCTTATAATGGGAAACAACTTGGGGAATCCTCATTAGATAAAGATTTAGGAGAACTGATAGACAATAGACTTCACAGCAGTGTGCAGAGTCACTCAGCCGCTGCAAGAGCAAATAGAGTACTAGCCTGCATAAAAAGAGGTGTAGAAGCAAGGGATGGGAATATTATCCTACCTCTGTATAAATCCTTGGTTAGGCCTCATATAGAATACTAGTTGAACAGACTGTGTACACAGGCCACAGTGCCAGGCAGCAACGGCCATGATGCAGTCATGCACAGTAGAGACTGCCCGCACTGTGACTGATAACGGAGCGAGAGCTCCGAATTCAGATCGTAGTCCTCTCTGCAGACCAACTACGGTCTGAATTGGGAGCACCCCCGCTCGGTTATCAGCCGATGCGCGGGCAGTCTGAACTGCGCATGACTGAAGTGCGCACAGCTGTCTGTACTGGACATGACAGCTTCTGACAAACATACATTAGCAAATTATTATATAGGATGGAGTACAGTTTTGTGTGCCAAATGAGAGGAACTTTAATAGTGGTGTGACTTCCCCTTTAAAGGGATAGTAATGTTTCATAGTAAAAGCAGCTCTAATTAATCTTCATAGTATTTGGACTTTGGAGAGTGTTATTTCAATACTGTCAGAGTTGTAGTTCAAGAGTAATTCAATGATAAAGTATCTCCCTCCCGCCCCTTTTACTGATGAAACACTGCTCAGCCAGATCAGAAGGGAGGTACCCAGGTAGACTGCAGAGAGGGACAATCTTCAATTAAGATAAGGGAAAAACCTGAAAAAATTTGTCAAGGGGGGCAGGGCCTTCATTGTTCTCATAGGAAGAAGATTGTCCCCTGTTATCTGTCTGGTCTATGGACTGCATTCCACATCTGAGAAGAGATGGCTTACACTAGGTAAAAGGGTCAGGGCTTCCATTGTTCCCATAGGAAGAAGATTGTCCCCTGCTGTTATCTGTCTGGTCTATGGAGTGGATTCCACATCTGAGAAGAGATGACTTACACTAGGTAAAAGGGGCAGGGCTTCCATTGTTCCCATAGGAAGAAGATTGTCCCCTGCTGTTATCTGTCCAGTCTATGGACTGCATTCCACATCTGAGAAGAGATGGCTTACACTAGGTAAAAGGGGCGGGAGGGGAAACTTTGCTTGTGAATATCTCTCACACCATAAAGGTCTGAGAGATAAGACTTATATCGTTCTTCATGTTTTTTTAATGCCTACAAAATAAAATAAAGATAAAACGAAGTATTACTATCCCTTTAATTATCTTCCTCTTCATCAACAAAAAGGGATTTGGGCCTCATCCCCTGTTACTACGTTATGTTACTATCCTATTCGTCTCCATTCACGTGACATCCAGAACTAATTAAAAATGTTATCTTTTGAACGAAGGCACCAGGCCGAAATTCATATTAGGAGTTTCTGGCCATTGTAAGTAAGTGATTATCATAATCAGGTGTTAATTCTCCTTAAAAACTGTCCTGCAACAGAAGGGACATTACCCTTCACTAAATAGCCCTTGAAATCATACAAGTAACCAGTATTAGATGGGGCCTCATTACCCTTTTATTTTTAACCCTTTGAGTGTCACAGGGGTACGCAACGCATTGCTCTGCAATGAGTTGCATACCCCTCTGGCACTCAAAGGGTTAATATTATTTTACAGCCACTTACAAAATCTGGACGAGAAGGAGCCAAAACCAGGGACTGTCCCTAGAAATTCGGGACAGTTGGCAGGTATGTAATAGGAACAAGTGAAATAAAACCAGCTATTACACGTATGTCCTGCAATGTAATCCAAGTCCAAGTTAGCCTTGCTGTATATTTTACTCCATGTGTAATATCCCATATGATATGCTGCGTTACATTATATTGCAGAGCTGGATATCATCACGGTATATATCGCTCCCACTCCGCACGCCCTCATACACAGCACATAGCTCCGCAGATGTTCCAGGTAGTTTATTTTTGGCGTGCTGCTAAATTTGCTTAATTGATGCTAATTTATGTGTATGCCAAACATGATGGTAATTTGACAGGGCTGAGGCAACGGGTATAATGAATTATAATGGGTGCACATGTTCTGACTGCTTTAGATTAGCCACGATGGTGAAATTAACCTGTTACTAGCAGAAAATAACTTTAAAAGGATAGTAATGGTTAGTTTTATGTTTATTTAATATTGTAGGCATTAAACAAATATTAAGTCTTATCTCTCAAACCTTTATGGTGTGAGAGATATACATCGCTAAAGTTACCTCATGAGAGAAGTCAGCTCTCTAGCTGACAGCTGCAGAATCCGGTCATTTTACCTGACGGAGGCTCTTCAGCAGAAGAGCAATTAGCGATATCTAAACATAAGTACTTCACTGGAACGGTCTACAAAGTGTGCTTGCAAACTAGGCACACTTTGTAGACCGTTCCAATGAAGTATTTATGTTTAGATAGCACAATTTCGGCTCTGCTGAAGAGTCTCAATCATGGTCAAATGACCGGATTCCTCAGCTGTCAGCTAGAGCACTGACTTTTCTCATGAAGTAACTTTAGCGATGTATATCTCTCACACCATAAAGGTTTGAGAGATAAGGCTTACATCGTTGTTAATATTTTTTTAATGCCTACAATATTAAATAAACCTAAAACTAACCATTGGTATCCTTTTAAAGGGAAAGATCTATTTATTGCAGGGGTAGGCAAATGTTGGCTCTCCAGCTGTTTGAAAGAACAACTCCCGTATTGGTTGAGGTTGATGGGAGTTATAGACTCAAACAGCTGGAGAGCCAAATGTTGTACAACCCTAAGGTGGCCAGGTATCCATTTAAATGCCAGACGGAAAATGTCGTTCTGTATGACTGAACAGGACCCATTCAGAGGGAGGATATTGGAAGAAGGAGCGGTTAGGCAGAACTAGAAATTGTGTTCATTTTCTGGTTACATTTTCTCATCTATATTCAGTAGGGATGCCGTAATGAGCAATATGTGGCAGTTGATAACATCTGTGTGTTCAGAGATCTGTTATCCAAAAACCGGAGAGAGCCAAAACATCACAAAATACAGAACAACAACTGAAGAGATCAAAATTGTTTGATGCAAACGGATCTTCCCATGGGAGACAACACACAATCAGAATTCATGCAGTCCCCCAACTAACATAGTAATATAGTAACATAGCAACACAGTAACATAGTGACATAGTAACATATCAACATAGTAACACAGAAAGACAGTAATATAACAGTAACAAAGTAACGCAGTAACATATCAACATAATAACACAGTAAGATTGTAACATAGTAACACAGTAAGATAGTAACATAGTAACACAGTAACATAGTACCACATTGACATAGTAACAGGGTAACAGTAACACAGTATCACAGTAACATAGTAACACATTAACATAGTAACATGGTTGACGAGGCTGAAAAAAGACATGCATCCATCAAGTGCAGCCCATGCCAAAAACACCCCTGTTGATCCAGAGGAAGTAAAGAAAAACATTGAAGCCATGTCCAGTTAAGCCCCAAAAGTCAAACACAGATTGAAAGGAAGAAAGAAGAAGGGGAGAAATAAGACTAAAGAAGAAAGAAGAAGGGAAGACAGAAGACTAAAGAAGAAGGGAAGAAAAAAGACTAAAGAAGAAGGTAAGGCAGAAGAAGGGGACACTGAAGACTAAACAAGAAGGGAAGAAAGAAGACTAAAGAAGAAGGGAAGACCGAAGAAGGGAAGAAAGAAGACTAAAGAAGAAGGGAATACCGAAGACTAAAGAAGAAAGAAGGGAAAACAGACGACTAAAGAAGAAGGGAAGAAAGAAGAAGGGAAGACAGAAGACTAAAGAAGAAGTGAAGAAAGAAGACTAAAGAAGAAGGGAAGACAGAAGAAGGGAAGACAGAAGACTAAAGAAGAAGGGAAGGAAGAAGACTAAAGAAGAAGGGAAGACTAAAGAAGGGAAGACTAAAGACTAAAGAAGAAGGGAATACCGAAGACTAAAGAAGAAAGAAGGGAAGACAGAAGACTAAAGAAGAAGGGAAGAAAGAAGAAGGGAAGACAGAAGACTAAAGAAGAAGGGAAGAAGAAGAAGAAGGGAAGACAGAAGACTAAAGAAGAAAGAAGGGAAGACAGAAGACTAAAGAAGAAGGGAAGACAGAAGAAGGGAAGAAAGAAGACTAAAGAAGAAGTGAAGAAAGAATAAGGAAAGACAGAAGACTAAAGAAGAATGGAAGAAAGAGAAGGCTAAAGAAGAAGGGAGGAAAGAAGACTAAAGAAGAAAGAAGACTAAAGAAGAAGGGAAGAAAGAAGAAGGGAAGAAAGAAGACTAAAGAAGAAGGGAAGAAAGAAGACTAAAGAAGAATACTAAAGAAGAAGGGAAGACAGAAGAAGGGAAGAAAGAAGACTAAAGAAGAAGGGAAGAAAGAAGATTAAAGAATAAAGGAAGAAAGAAGACTAAAGAAGAAGGGAAGACAGAAGAAGGGAACACTGAAGACTAAAGAAGAAGGGAAGAAAGAAGACTAAAGAAGAAGGGAAGCAAGAAGACTAAAGAAGAAGGGCTAGATATCGATCTCTGCCAATGAGATCGCTCCAGCTTAGAGAAAGAAAGCCTCCATCACTGGAAGATGCTGGGTAGTGGGACGGGAGCAGAGGTAGTGCTGCTAGCAGGAAGTAGGCTGGAGCGATCTCATTGGCTAGATATCGATCTCTGCCAATGAGATAGCTCCAGCTTAGAGAAAGAAAGCCTCCGTCATTGGAGGATACTGGGTAGTGGGACAGGAGCAGAGGCAGTGCAGCAAGCAGGAAGTAGGCTGCTGGGCACGTTTTAAACTTGAATTTTTGCACAGCTAACGTTTTTTTTTCAAAAATGACTAACATGTTAAATTTTGTCGCTAAATGCTCTATCCAATGAGTATTACTTATCTATATGTGATAGATCCACTTTAAACTTTATTGCATAACAACTAAAATAATACCTTCTGCTTCACACAAAGATGGTATCGAAGGGAGACTTATGGAGTGGCAAGCTGCGCAAGGTTTAAGGATCAACGCGTTTCACGCCTTAGAGACGTACAGATCTCATGTACATCCAGTGACACTAACCATCTTCTAACCTGTTGGTGTGAGCCTGTCCTGTTCATACATTATTATTTGCTGAAAACCCCCGGAGCCCATGTATTTGTTCTTTCTTTTCAGACATCTACAACTGTGTGGATTAACCCTCTGAGTGCCAGAGAGGTTGGTACCTCAACGCATTGTATTGAATACCAGTATGGCACTCGATGGGTTAAATACATTAGATCACTGAATGCACTCTGTGTTCACCAGTCTGATGCAGCACCTAAGGGGTTATACAATAAGCGGTGATAAAGAGGTGATAAAGTGGAGATAACTTCTCCAGTGATATCACTTCTCCAGTTCTTATTTTATTCCAAGAAAACTATTCACTAACATTTCTCCCACTTGAAAAATCTTAGTGCATTGGCTCCATAGAATAACACAGGAACTGGAGAAGTGATATCACTGGAGATGTTATCTCTACTTTATCTCCTCTTTATCACCACTTAGTACATCTGCCCTCTGGAGGTGCTATTCCCCAACCTTAGCCCCTCCCTCCCCCATGGCCATACCTGGGAACTTTGACTTTTGCACTCCCCGGAGGGAAGTCCTGTGGTGTCACTGGGGGGGGGGGGGAGAATGATGCTTTTTTTTTTTTTTGTCAAAAAGAGGCTTGGATTAATCATGCTTGGGGGTGTGGTTTAACATATGTGTCCAGACTAGGAGGAATTGGCTGGGGAAGGAGGAGAAATGGGCAGGGTGTGTGGGAGGAATCGGCTGGGGAAGGATGAGAAGAGGGTACGGAGTGGGAGGAACAGGCTGGGGAAGGAGGAGAAGTGGGTGGAAGTGGGAGGAACAGGCTGGGTAAGGAGAAGAAAATGGGCAGGGTGTGGGAGGAACAGGCTGGGGAAGGATGAGAAGACGGTAGGGAGTGGGAGGAACAGGCTGGGGAAGGATGAGAAGTGGCAGGGAGTGGGGAGGAACAGGCTGGGGAAGGAGGAGAAGTGGCAGGGAGTGGGAGGAACAGGGTGGGAAGGAGGAGAAGTGGGAGGGAAGTGGGAGGAACAGGCTGTGAAGGAGGAGAAGTGGGAGGAACAGGGTGGGAAGAAGGAGAATTGGGAGGGAAGTGGGAGGAACAGGGTGGGAAGGAGGAGAAGTGGGAGGGAAGTGGGAGGAACAGAGTGGGGAAGGAGGAGAAGTGGGAGGGAAGTGGGAGGAACAGGGTGGGAAGGAGGAGAAGTGGGAGGGAAGTGGGAGGAACAGGGTGGGAAGGAGGAGAAGTGGCAGGGAAGTGCGAGGAACAGATGGGGAAGGAGGAGAAGTGGGAGAAATAGGCTGGGGAAGGAGGAGAAGTAGGTGGGGAGTGGGAGGAACAGGTTGGGAAGGAGGAGAAGTGGCAGGGAAGTGGGAGGAACAGGGTGGGAAGGAGGAGAAGTGGGTGGAAGTGGGAGGAACAGGGTGGGAAGGATGAGAAGTGGAAGGGAAGTAGGAGGAACAGGGTGGGAAGGAGGAGAAGTGGGAGGGAAGTGGGAGGAACAGGCTGGGAAGGAGGAGAAGTGGGAGGGAAGTGGGAGGAACAGGGTGGGAAGGAGGAGAAGTGGGAGGGAAGTGGGAGGAACAGGGTGGGAAGGAGGACAAGTGGCAGGGAAGTGGGAGGAACAGAGTGGGGAAGGAGGAGAAGTGGGAGGGCAGTGGGAGGAACAGGGTGGGAAGGAGCAGAAGTGGCAGGGAAGTGGGAGGAACAGAGTGGGGAAGTGGGAGGGCAGTGGGAGGAATAGGCTGGGGAAGGAGGAGAAGTGGGAGGAACAGGGTGGGAAGGAGGAGAAGTGGGTGGAAGTGGGAGGAACAGGGTGGGAAGGAGGAGAAGTGGGAGGGAAGTAGGAGGAACAGGGTGGGGAAGGAGGAGAAGTGGGAGGGCAGTGGGAGGAATAGGCTGGGGAAGGAGGAGAAGTGGGAGAGAAGTGGGAGGAATAGGGGGGAAGGAGGAAAAGTGGGTGTAAAGTGGGAGGAACAGACTGAAAAAGAGGATACGTGGGCAGTGGGAGTTTGATTAACCCCTTACCGCCCGAGGATGTACATGTACGTCCCGAACGGATGTCCCAGGTGGACACAGGATATACATGTTCGTCCCGGAAGTCGTTTAAAAAAATGTTCGGCAGGCGTTTGCCGGTCACTAAGGGGTTAAAAACTCCCCAAATCTGGAGAATCAGCCTCTGCCTCGGAGACCCGGTAATTAACAGCAAAAACCGGAGTCTGTGGGCAAATCCAGAGAGTTTCCATCTATGCCCATGGCACTCTAAGGGGGAGATGTACTAAGGGGTGATAAAGAGGTGATAAAGTGGAGATAACTTCTCCAGTGATATCACTTCTCCAGTTCCTATTTAATACTATGAAGCTAATGTACTAAAACACCAACGTGAGATATCTCAGTGTATTGGCTCCACAGAATATCACAGGGATTGGAGAAGTGATATCACTGGAGAAGTTATCTCCTTATCTGCACTTTATCACGTCTTTATCTCACCTCAATACATAACCTCCAGGTGGTAAATCTGAGCTACAGGGGGAAATGGTGACACAATTAACACAATGAATGATTCAGGCCATTGCACAAAGGTCTTCCTAAATCTCATTTCTAAGGAAACAGAATTTTGTTGAGTTATAAATATTTTAATCAGTAAGAAAAAAAGATGCACGTTATTTTCTGCTTATTTGTAAATCAGTCCAGTTCCCACTCCACACGGGTAGATTTGTCCTGCTCGGCTGACCTGCTTCTCCATCTGTCTGTGCCGAGGTCGAGCCGCATAATAACTGGGGCCGGATTAAATCCCAGGGTTGTCTGTCTGGACTGATGTTTGTATCGGAGGAAGCCTCAGGAACGCTCTTTGCTTTGTGGAGTGATTTGTGTCAGTTCAGATCTCCTATTGTGAATGTGATTGGACATTGCAGGGAGGCTGTAAATGAACAAGCGAGACCAGAGCAGACTGATTCCATCCCCCCCCATCATCCTATTCCTGCTGTTCCCTCTCTCCTTGCTACTTAAAGGGATAGTAATACCTTATTCAAAGGCCTGAGCAAAAAACAGAGGTTCACACAATAAGGCAGACAATGTTTTGTAGTAAGGGCAGTGTGGTTGTACAATCGTTTGCACTGGGCGGCTGAGTTTGCAGATCCTGGATTTGATTCAGCTGTAACTCAAACAACATTGAGAATCCTCCCACTTGGTTCCCGTGCAGACAGGGTGCTGATCTAGGGAAACGTCCCACTGCTTTCTGAAGTCAAGAAGGATATATATATTTTTTTTTTTACCACTGAGACTTATCTTTATTTTATTTTGTAGGCATTAAAAAAACATGAAGAACGATATACGTCTTATCTCTCAAACCTTTATGGTTTGAGAGATATTCACAAGCAAAGTTTCCCCTCCCGCCCCTTTTACCTAGTGTAAGCCATCTCTTCTCAGATGTGGAATGCAGTCCATAGACCAGACAGATAACAGCAGGGGACAATCTTCTTCCTATGAGAACAATGAAAGCCCTGCCCCCCTTGACACGTTTTTCAGGTTTTGCCCTTATCTTAATTGAAGATTGTCCCTCTCTGCAGTCTACCTGAGCACCTCCCTTCTGATCTGGCTGAGCAGTGTTACATCAGTAAAAGGGGCGGGAGGGGGATACTTTGTCATTGAATTACTCTTGAACTACAACTCTGACAGAATTGATATAACACTCTCCAAAGTCCAATTACTATGATGATTATTTAGAGCTGCTTTTATTATGAAACATTACTATCCCTTTAAAGGAATAGTAATGTTGCTGTTGAAGTGTTGTTCTGAGTCTTCTTTATGGATTTTATAACATGTAGCACTATATTTCTTTACTTACAGATTTGTAGTTGAAACGCTATTCACGATGAAAGGATCCCCCTCCCACCCCTTTCCCTGCGTCACGCTGCCTCTCAGTCTGGTCCGGATGGAGCGCGGGAAGGGACAATCTTCAGTAAGCAGAAGGAAAATCCTGCCCTCCTTCCTTAAGTGGGACAGTGTTTTCATTATAGTTACCGAATGAAGATTGTCCCTCGATGCATCCGTCCGGTCCCACCGCTGGATTCCAAATCTAATGGGAGGGTCCAGAAGGGGCAAGAGGGGGATCATTTCGGCTTGAATAGTGTTTAAACTACAAATATGTTAGTAAAGAAATATAGAGCTATGTGTTATAAAAAACATTAAGAAGCCTAGGAGGTGCACTTTAATAACATTACTATCTCTTTAACATTTTAAAGGAGACATTACACAGCTTGATAACCCCCCACATGCGCACACACACACGCACACACACACACACACACATACACACACCCACATGCACATACATGCACACATACACACGCACACAAACATACACATACACACACCCACACGCACATACATGCACACATACACACACCCACACGCACATACATGCACACATACACACACACACACAAACATACACACACACATACACACACCCACACGCACATACATGCACACATACACACACACACAAACATACACACACAAACATACACACACACATGCACACAGACACACAAAAACACATACACACATACATGCACGCAGACGCACACACACACACAAACACACACACACATACATGCACATACTTACACACACGCACAAACACACACACACACACACACATGCGTACACAGATGTGTGCACATGCACACAAGCACAAACACACTCATACACACGCACGCACATACATGCACAGATACACACAAACACACACCCACACACACATACATATACACATGAACATACACACATGCACACATACACAAACACACACATACACATGTGTACACAGATGCACGCACATGCACACATGTACACACACACACACAGGCACACACAAATGTATACACACGTGCACACATGTACACACACACAGACACACACAAACATATACACACGTGTGATGGCGCTACTGATCAAATGGGTGCTCTGAGCGGCTGCTTATTCTGCTTGTATTGTAGTGCGCTGCTGCCTGCTTCACTTTAATGTCGGCTCCATTTTATAGGAGCCGCTAGGAGTCTCTGACCATGTTATGGTAGGTGGGAGGGTGGGTTTATTATTTAGAGGCTACAGTGGTGGACGATGCAGTACCACGCCTCGGGACTCTCAGGGTTTTGACCCAATTCTCAGGGTGAAGGGCCAAAATCTCAGGGTAAGAGAGTCCTGTGTCTCCTACTATATGATATTCACCAATAACTGCTTATTTATGGATCGATTCAATCAATGCCCAAAAAAACCCACTGGCATTTTTTGAAGGACGGTAAGCTATTCAATTACCTGCTGTATGAAAAATACCAGGAAAAACCCACATCGAGACATAAATGTGCAGGCATTTTAGCCCAATGGAAAAAAAAAAAAAAGAAATATACCATTCAGTTCCATGCATTAGGCACTAAGATCTGTTAAAGGGATAGTATTACTTCAAAATTACTATCCCTCATATTGTAGCCCTTAATAAACTGAGTTAAATGACACCAGCGGCATCTCTCAGACCTTTATGGTGTAAGAGATAGCCGCTTTCAAAGTTTCCTCTCCCCTGCTGTCTGCGTTCTGCTACCAGCAGGAGAATCCGGTCCCGGGACAGGCAGAGGCTCTTAAACTGAGCCGATATATCATTGGTTACCAAGCATACATAGAAGACTGTTTCAATGAATCATTTTTCCTTCCATAACGAGATATCGGCTCTGTCCCGGGACCGGATTCCCCTGCTGGCAGCAGAACGCTGACAGCAGGGGAGAGGAAACTTTGAAAGCGGCTATCTCTTAAACCAACCATCCCGAGCTGGGTGGATGGAGATTTTAGTCCACCTCCCGAGCTGGGTGGATGGAGATATTACTCCACCTCCCGAGCTGGGTGGATGGAGATTTTAGTCCACCTCCCGAGCTGGGTGGATGGAGATTTTAGTCCACCTCCCGAGCTGGGTGGATGGAGATTTTAGTCCACCTCCCGAGCTGGGTGGATGGACATTTTAGTCCACCTCCAGAGCTGGGTGGATGGAGATTTTAGTCCACCTCCCGAGCTGGGTGGATGGAGATTTTAGTCCACCTCCCGAGCTGGGTGGATGGAGATTTTAGTCCACCTCCCGAGATGGGTGGATGGAGATTTTAGTCCACCTCCAGAGCTGGGTGGATGGAGATATTAGTCCACCTCCCGAGCTGGGTGGATGGAGATTTTAGTCCACCTCCCGAGCTGTGTGGATGGAGATTTTAGTCCACCTCCCGAGCTGGGTGAATGGAGATTTTAGTCCACCTTCCGAGCTGGGTGGATGGAGATATTAGTCCACCTCCCGAGCTGGGTGGATGGGGATTTTAGTCCACCTCCCGAGCTGGGTGGATGGAGATTTTAGTCCACCTCCCGAGCTGGGTGGATGGAGATTTTAGTCCACCTCCCGAGCTGGGTGGATGGAGATTTTAGTCCACCTCCCGAGCTGGGTGGATGGAGATATTAGTCCACCTCCCGAGCTGGGTGGATGGAGATTTTAGTCCACCTCCCGAGCTGGGTGGATGGAGATTTTAGTCCACCTCCCGAGCTGGGTGGATGGAGATTTTAGTCCACCTCCCGAGCTGGGTGAATGGAGATATTAGTCCACCTCCCGAACTGGGTGGATGGAGATTTTAGTCCACTTCCCGAGCTGGGTGGATGGAGATATTAGTCCACCTCCCGAGCTGGGTGGATGGAGATTTTAGTCCACCTCCCGAGCTGGGTGGATGGAGATTTTAATCCACCTCCCGAGCTGGGTGGATGGAGATTTTAGTCCACCTCCCGAGCTGGGTGGATGGAGATTTTAGTCCACCTCCCGAGCTGGGTGGATGGAGATATTAGTCCACCTCCCGAGCTGGGTGGATGGAGATTTTAGTCCACCTCCCGAGCTAGGTGGATGGAGATTTTAGTCCACCTCCCGAGCTGGGTGGATGGAGATTTTAGTCCACCTCCCGAGCTGGGTGGATGGAGATTTTAGTCCACCTCCCGAGCTGGGTGGATGGAGATATTAGTCCACCTCCCGAGCTGGGTGGATGGAGATATTAGTCCACCTCCCGAGCTGGGTGGATGGAGATATTAGTCCACCTCCCGAGCTGTGTGGATGGAGATTTTAGTCCACCTCCCGAGCTGGGTGGATGGAGATTTTAGTCCACCTCCCGAGCTGGGTGGATGGAGATTTTAGTCCACCTCCCGAGCTGGGTGAATGGAGATTTTAGTCCACCTCCCGAGCTGGGTGGATAGAGATATTAGTCCACCTCCCGAGCTGGGTGAATGGAGATTTTAGTCCACCTCCCAAGCTGTGTGGATGGAGATTTTAGTCCACCTCCCGAGCTGGGTGGATGGAGATATTAGTCCACCTCCCGAGCTGGGTGGATGGAGATATTAGTCCACCTCCCGAGCTGGGTGGATAGAGATTTTAGTCCACCTCCCGAGCTGGGTGGATGAGGATTTTAGTCCAACTCCCGAGCTGGGTGGATGGAGATATTAGTCCACCTCCCGAGCTGGGTGGATGGAGATTTTAGTCCACCTCCCGAGCTGGGTGGATGGAGATATTAGTCCACCTCCCGAGCTGGGTGGATGGAGATTTTAGTCCACCTCCTGAGCTGGGTGGATGGAGATTTTAGTCCACCTCCCGAGCTGGGTGGATGGAGATATTAGTCCACCTCCCGAGCTGGGTGGATAGAGATTTTAGTCCACCTCCCGAGCTGGGTGGATGGGGATTTTAGTCCAACTCCCGAGCTGGGTGGATGGAGATTTTAGTCCACCTCCCGAGCTGGGTGGATGGAGATATTAGTCCACCTCCCGAGCTGGGTGGATGGAGATTTTAGTCCACCTCCCGAGCTGGGTGGATGGAGATATTAGTCCACCTCCCGAGCTGGGTGGATGGAGATTTTAGTCCACCTCCCGAGCTGGGTGGATGGAGATTTTAGTCCACCTTCCGAGCTGGGTGGATGGAGATATTAGTCCACCTCCCGAGCTGGGTGGATGGAGATATTAGTCCACCTCCCGAGCTGTGTGGATGGAGATTTTAGTCCACCTCCCGAGCTGGGTGGATGGAGATTTTAGTCCACCTCCCGAGCTGGGTGGATGGAGATTTTAGTCCACCTCCCGAGCTGGGTGAATGGAGATTTTAGTCCACCTCCCGAGCTGGGTGGATAGAGATATTAGTCCACCTCCCGAGCTGGGTGAATGGAGATTTTAGTCCACCTCCCGAGCTGGGTGGATGGAGATATTAGTCCACCTCCCGAGCTGTGTGGATGGAGATTTTAGTCCACCTCCCGAGCTGGGTGGATGGAGATATTAGTCCACCTCCCGAGCTGGGTGGATGGAGATATTAGTCCACCTCCCGAGCTGGGTGGATAGAGATTTTAGTCCACCTCCGAGCTGGGTGGATGAGGATTTTAGTCCAACTCCCGAGCTGGGTGGATGGAGACATTAGTCCACCTCCCGAGCTGGGTGGATGGAGATTTTAGTCCACCTTCCGAGCTGGGTGGATGGAGATTTTAGTCCACCTCCTGAGCTGGGTGGATGGAGATTTTAGTCCACCTCCTGAGCTGGGTGGATGGAGATTTTAATCCACCTCCCGAGCTGGGTGGATGGAGATTTTAGTCCACCTCCCGAGCTGGGTGGATGGAGATATTAGTCCACCTCCCGAGCTGGGTGGATGGAGATATTAGTCCACCTCCCGAGCTGTGTGGATGGAGATTTTAGTCCACCTCCCGAGCTGGGTGGATGGAGATTTTAGTCCACCTCCCGAGCTGGGTGGATGGAGATTTTAGTCCACCTCCCGAGCTGGGTGAATGGAGATTTTAGTCCACCTCCCGAGCTGGGTGGATAGAGATATTAGTCCACCTCCCGAGCTGGGTGAATGGAGATTTTAGTCCACCTCCCGAGCTGTGTGGATGGAGATTTTAGTCCACCTCCCGAGCTGGGTGGATGGAGATATTAGTCCACCTCCCGAGCTGGGTGGATGGAGATTTTAGTCCACCTCCCGAGCTGGGTGGATGGAGATTTTAGTCCACCTCCCGAGCTGGGTGGATGGAGATTTTAGTCCACCTCCCGAGCTGGGTGGATGGAGATATTAGTCCACCTCCCGAGCTGGGTGGATGGAGATATTAGTCCACCTCCCGAGCTGGGTGGATGGAGATATTAGTCCACCTCCCGAGCTGTGTGGATGGAGATTTTAGTCCACCTCCCGAGCTGGGTGGATGGAGATTTTAGTCCACCTCCCGAGCTGGGTGGATGGAGATTTTAGTCCACCTCCCGAGCTGGGTGAATGGAGATTTTAGTCCACCTCCCGAGCTGGGTGGATAGAGATATTAGTCCACCTCCCGAGCTGGGTGAATGGAGATTTTAGTCCACCTCCCGAGCTGTGTGGATGGAGATTTTAGTCCACCTCCCGAGCTGGGTGGATGGAGATATTAGTCCACCTCCCGAGCTGGGTGGATGGAGATATTAGTCCACCTCCCGAGCTGGGTGGATAGAGATTTTAGTCCACCTCCCGAGCTCGGTGGATGAGGATTTTAGTCCAACTCCCGAGCTGGGTGGATGGAGATATTAGTCCACCTCCCGAGCTGGGTGGATGGAGATTTTAGTCCACCTCCCGAGCTGGGTGGATGGAGATATTAGTCCACCTCCCGAGCTGGGTGGATGGAGATTTTAGTCCACCTCCTGAGCTGGGTGGATGGAGATTTTAGTCCACCTCCCGAGCTGGGTGGATGGAGATATTAGTCCACCTCCCGAGCTGGGTGGATAGAGATTTTAGTCCACCTCCCGAGCTGGGTGGATGGGGATTTTAGTCCAACTCCCGAGCTGGGTGGATGGAGATTTTAGTCCACCTCCCGAGCTGGGTGGATGGAGATATTAGTCCACCTCCCGAGCTGGGTGGATGGAGATTTTAGTCCACCTCCCGAGCTGGGTGGATGGAGATATTAGTCCACCTCCCGAGCTGGGTGGATGGAGATTTTAGTCCACCTCCCGAGCTGGGTGGATGGAGATTTTAGTCCACCTTCCGAGCTGGGTGGATGGAGATATTAGTCCACCTCCCGAGCTGGGTGGATGGAGATATTAGTCCACCTCCCGAGCTGTGTGGATGGAGATTTTAGTCCACCTCCCGAGCTGGGTGGATGGAGATTTTAGTCCACCTCCCGAGCTGGGTGGATGGAGATTTTAGTCCACCTCCCGAGCTGGGTGAATGGAGATTTTAGTCCACCTCCCGAGCTGGGTGGATAGAGATATTAGTCCACCTCCCGAGCTGGGTGAATGGAGATTTTAGTCCACCTCCCGAGCTGGGTGGATGGAGATATTAGTCCACCTCCCGAGCTGTGTGGATGGAGATTTTAGTCCACCTCCCGAGCTGGGTGGATGGAGATATTAGTCCACCTCCCGAGCTGGGTGGATGGAGATATTAGTCCACCTCCCGAGCTGGGTGGATAGAGATTTTAGTCCACCTCCCGAGCTGGGTGGATGAGGATTTTAGTCCAACTCCCGAGCTGGGTGGATGGAGACATTAGTCCACCTCCCGAGCTGGGTGGATGGAGATTTTAGTCCACCTTCCGAGCTGGGTGGATGGAGATTTTAGTCCACCTCCTGAGCTGGGTGGATGGAGATTTTAGTCCACCTCCTGAGCTGGGTGGATGGAGATTTTAATCCACCTCCCGAGCTGGGTGGATGGAGATTTTAGTCCACCTCCCGAGCTGGGTGGATGGAGATATTAGTCCACCTCCCGAGCTGGGTGGATGGAGATATTAGTCCACCTCCCGAGCTGTGTGGATGGAGATTTTAGTCCACCTCCCGAGCTGGGTGGATGGAGATTTTAGTCCACCTCCCGAGCTGGGTGGATGGAGATTTTAGTCCACCTCCCGAGCTGGGTGAATGGAGATTTTAGTCCACCTCCCGAGCTGGGTGGATAGAGATATTAGTCCACCTCCCGAGCTGGGTGAATGGAGATTTTAGTCCACCTCCCGAGCTGTGTGGATGGAGATTTTAGTCCACCTCCCGAGCTGGGTGGATGGAGATATTAGTCCACCTCCCGAGCTGGGTGGATGGAGATATTAGTCCACCTCCCGAGCTGGGTGGATAGAGATTTTAGTCCACCTCCCGAGCTGGGTGGATGAGGATTTTAGTCCAACTCCCGAGCTGGGTGGATGGAGATATTAGTCCACCTCCCGAGCTGGGTGGATGGAGATTTTAGTCCACCTCCCGAGCTGGGTGGATGGAGATATTAGTCCACCTCCCGAGCTGGGTGGATGGAGATTTTAGTCCACCTCCCGAGCTGGGTGGATGGAGATTTTAGTCCACCTCCCGAGCTGGGTGGATGGAGATATTAGTCCACCTCCCGAGCTGGGTGGATAGAGATTTTAGTCCACCTCCCGAGCTGGGTGGATGGGGATTTTAGTCCAACTCCCGAGCTGGGTGGATGGAGATTTTAGTCCACCTCCCGAGCTGGGTGGATGGAGATATTAGTCCACCTCCCGAGCTGGGTGGATGGAGATATTAGTCCACCTCCCGAGCTGTGTGGATGGAGATTTTAGTCCACCTCCCGAGCTGGGTGGATGGAGATTTTAGTCCACCTCCCGAGCTGGGTGGATGGAGATTTTAGTCCACCTCCCGAGCTGGGTGGATGGAGATATTAGTCCACCTCCCGAGCTGGGTGGATGGAGATATTAGTCCACCTCCCGAGCTGTGTGGATGGAGATTTTAGTCCACCTCCCGAGCTGGGTGGATGGAGATTTTAGTCCACCTCCCGAGCTGGGTGGATGGAGATTTTAGTCCACCTCCCGAGCTGGGTGAATGGAGATTTTAGTCCACCTCCCGAGCTGGGTGGATAGAGATATTAGTCCACCTCCCGAGCTGGGTGAATGGAGATTTTAGTCCACCTCCCGAGCTGGGTGGATGGAGATATTAGTCCACCTCCCGAGCTGTGTGGATGGAGATTTTAGTCCACCTCCCGAGCTGGGTGGATGGAGATATTAGTCCACCTCCCCGAGCTGGGTGGATGGAGATATTAGTCCACCTCCCGAGCTGGGTGGATAGAGATTTTAGTCCACCTCCCGAGCTGGGTGGATGAGGATTTTAGTCCAACTCCCGAGCTGGGTGGATGGAGACATTAGTCCACCTCCCGAGCTGGGTGGATGGAGATTTTAGTCCACCTTCCGAGCTGGGTGGATGGAGATTTTAGTCCACCTCCTGAGCTGGGTGGATGGAGATTTTAGTCCACCTCCTGAGCTGGGTGGATGGAGATTTTAGTCCACCTCCCGAGCTGGGTGGATGGAGATTTTAGTCCACCTCCCGAGCTGGGTGGATGGAGATTTTAGTCCACCTCCCGAGCTGGATGGATAGAGATTTTAGTCCACCTCCCGAGCTGGGTGGATGGAGATTTTAGTCCACCTCCTGAGCTGGGTGGATGGAGATTTTAGTCCTCCTTCCGAGCTGGATGGATGGAGATTTTAGTCCACCTCCTGAGCTGGGTGGATAGAGATTTTAGTCCACCTTCCGAGCTGGGTGGATGGAGACTTTAGTCCACCTCCTGAGCTGGGTGGATGGAGATTTTAGTCCACCTTCCGAGCTGGGTGGATGGAGACTTTAGTCCACCTCTCGAGCTGGATGGATGGAGATTTTAGTCCACCTCCTGAGCCTGGTGGATGGAGATTTTAGTCCACCTCCCAAGCTGGGTGGATGGAGATATTAGTCCACCTCCCAAGCTCACAAGGGGTGGATGGAGATTCTCCGCCTCAGGGGGCAACCAGCCTTAAGACATCTTATTTGTATACATTTGTTTTACCCCTGACTGACCAATGTACACAACTTTCCCTGCTTTGCGGACGTGTACACAAAATCATTGATGAATACCCGAAGGTATCCATCAATGATCCCAGTGAAGAGCAGTGTATTTAATACGCTGTTCTTCCCGCAGTTTGATGAATCCTGGCCTAAGTTTGTTGGAGGTGAAAGGCCCACTTTAACCCCTTAAGGACCCGTGATGTACCAGGACCGTCACGGTCCTTGGTATACTCAAGGACCGATGACGGTCCTGGTACGTCACGTACTTTTTACTTAGAGCGCTCTACCGGGAGCGCTGTAAGTAAAAATAGGGCCTGAAATAGACCGCTCCAAGATCGGAGCGATCTCTTTCAAGCCCCATAGTGACGCGCCGATACACGTGACAGGTCACGTGTACCGGTGCGTCAAAGTGCCCCTATGCGGTCGTTATGGGACGGAAATGTCCCATAACCTCCGGTCCTTAAGGGGTTAATATTTCAGAGATCTCAGGGTCACACAGTTCTGGGTGCAGTGTTCCTCATTGTGTACAGATTCCCTTTGGTCCTACTACTTAGAGAATAAACAAAGCTCAGGTCACTGAATTGTGAGACACAGGATTATAGACAAGACTGGGAGCTGGTGATCTGACGCTTTGCTCAAGTAGGGCAGCGCACACAGGGGAAAAGAAGCCGTTCTGTAGCAAACCAACTGCACCACACGAGAGACACGCAAATCCCCCTATATTTTGCCGTAACATCTTCTGCAAATACATAATACGTACAGTCAAATTTCCTATAGGTTTTATTATTTTTTCCATTTTTTTTTTTTTACACTTCTATATTCTTGATATTGAACTCCTGGGCTCTGTTGGCAGAGAGCTTTCAGTCAGGGAACATTAACTCAGCGACAGTGAAAATTTACAAAAGATTCAATATAAAATAGACAGCACACAGAGCACTCAGTGCTGCAGAGAGAATGTTACATTGTATCACTGTCCTGTCTTGGAGGTCAAGGGAGCTTACTGTCAGGAACATGAAGTATAAAAACAGGTTAAGATTAAAAAAAAAACAGAACAATAACTAAACATCTAGGCAATCTGACATTACAGAATATACAAAATCAAAGAAATGGATATAATTCAAAGCTCCTTTTAACATGTTGAATGCCAGAAAGGTCTGTAACACACCCTCAGATTTTCTAGTGACCGGAGTGTCACCGACTCTTCAATTCCGAAACCTTCACCTTCATTCCTCAAACTGCTGAAATGATTTAACTGTTTCAGTGTCTGATGGGTATACAACACATTGCTACACCGTGCGTTGTGTAACCTTCTGGAAATCAAAGTGTTAAAGCTCTAAACATTCAAATTCACCCTAGAAACTCCCCCATAAAGTAGAGGGTTTACAGTGCTACCCTACAACTATTATGTAATGAATGGCTGTGTGAAAAGGGTTAACTCTTCTAAGTGCCAAGGGAGTGGGCAACCCATTGTTCTGTAATGTGATTTCTACCCCTAATGAATGCAAAGGGTTAACTCATAAAGAAGTAATGGGTGCCAACCAATGCCATCTGCTATATTCCGTTGCCAAGTCTTGATTAACCCCTCGAGCTGTAAATAGATAAGAAGTGAGACCAGGATGATCCCAAGCAGCGTCTGATCAAGTCCTTCAGCTGAGAGTTAAGATGCCGGAGCCAAGAATCCGTCTCAGACCGTCTGTTCCAATCTGCCCACACTCACTGACAGCAGCGTGGTACAGACAGTCACATACAGACACATCTTCCTGTAATCCTGCATATGAAATCTCTGTCTACTAACCTGCAACAAACAAATTCAGTATATAGCTGTATACAGAGGGAGGGATGTACAGTCAGTATACAGACGGTACAATCGCTGTCAGTATATAGCTGTATACAGAGGGAGGGGTGTACAGTCAGTATACAGACAGACGGTACAAGCGGTGTCAGTATATAGCTGTATACAGAGGGAGGGATGTGCAGTCAGTATACAGACAGACGGTACAAGCGCTGTCAGTATATAGCTGTATATAGAGGGAGGGATGTACAGTCAGTATATAGACGGTACAAGCGCTGTCAGTATATAGCTGTATACAGAGGGAGGGATGTGCAGTCAGTATACAGACAGACGGTACAAGCGCTGTCAGTATATAGCTGTATACAGAGGGAGGGATGTACAGTCAGTATACAGACAGACGGTACAAGTGCTGTCAGTATATAGCTGTATTCAGAGGGAGGGATGTGCAGTCAGTATACAGACGGTACAAGTGCTGTCAGTATATAGCTGTATACAGAGGGAGGGGTGTACAGTCAGTATACAGACAGACGGTACAAGCGGTGTCAGTATATAGCTGTATACAGAGGGAGGGATGTGCAGTCAGTATACAGACAGACGGTACAAGCGCTGTCAGTATATAGCTGTATATAGAGGGAGGGATGTACAGTCAGTATACAGACGGTACAAGCGCTGTCAGTATATAGCTGTATACAGAGGGAGGGATGTGCAGTCAGTATACAGACAGACGGTACAAGCGGTGTCAGTATATAGCTGTATACAGAGGGAGGGATGTGCAGTCAGTATACAGACAGACGGTACAAGCGCTGTCAGTATATAGCTGTATATAGAGGGAGGGATGTACAGTCAGTATACAGACGGTACAAGCGCTGTCAGTATATAGCTGTATACAGAGGGAGGGATGTGCAGTCAGTATACAGACAGACGGAACAAGCGCTGTCAGTATATAGCTGTATACAGAGGGAGGGATGTACAGTCAGTATACAGACAGATGGTACAAGCGGTGTCAGTATATAGCTGTATACAGAGGGAGGGATGTGCAGTCAGTATACAGACAGACGGTACAAGCGCTGTCAGTATATAGCTGTATACAGAGGGAGGGATGTACAGTAAGTATACAGACAGACGGTACAAGCGATGTCAGTATATAGCTGTATACAGAGGGAGAGATGTGCAGTCAGTATACAGACAGACGGTACAAGTGCTGTCAGTATATAGCTGTATACAGAGGGAGGGATGTACAGTCAGTATACAGACGGTACAAGCGGTGTCAGTATATAGCTGTATACAGAGGGAGGGATGTACAGTCAGTATACAGACGGTACAAGCGCTGTCAGTATATAGCTGTATACAGAGGGAGGGATGTACAGTCAGTATACAGACAGATGGTACAAGCGCTGTCAGTATATAGCTGTATACAGAGGGAGGGATGTGCAGTCAGTATACAGACAGACGGTACAAGCGCTGTCAGTATATAGCTGTATACAGAGGGAGGGATGTACAGTCAGTATACAGACAGACGGTACAAGCGCTGTCAGTATATAGCTGTATACAGAGGGAGGGATGTACAGTCAGTATACAGACAGACGGTACAAGCGCTGTCAGTATATAGCTGTATACAGAGGGAGGGATGTACAGTCAGTATACAGACAGGCGGTACAAGCGCTGTCAGTATATAGCTGTATACAGAGGGAGGGATGTGCAGTCAATATACAGATGGTACAAGCGCTGTCAGTATATAGCTGTATACAGAGGGAGGGGTGTACAGTCAGTATACAGATGGTACAAGCGCTGTCAGTATATAGCTGTATACAGAGGGAGGGATGTACAGTCAGTATACAGACAGACGGTACAAGCGCTGTCAGTATATAGCTGTATACAGAGGGAGGGATGTGCAGTCAGTATACAGACAGACGGTACAAGCGGTGTCAGTATATAGCTGTATACAGAGGGAGGGGTGTACAGTCAGTATACAGATGGTACAAGCGCTGTCAGTATATAGCTGTATACAGAGGGAGGGATGTGCAGTCAGTATACAGACAGACGGTACAAGCGCTGTCAGTATATAGCTGTATACAGAGGGAGGGATGTACAGTCAGTATACAGACGGTACAAGCGCTGTCAGTATATAGCTGTATACAGAGGGAGGGATGTACAGTCAGTATACAGATGGTACAAGCACTGTCAGTATATAGCTGTATACAGAGGGAGGGGTGTACAGTCAGTATACAGATGGTACAAGCGCTGTCAGTATATAGCTGTATACAGAGGGAGGGGTGTACAGTCAGTATACAGATGGTACAAGCGGTGTCAGTATATAGCTGTATACAGAGGGAGGGATGTACAGTCAGTATACAGACAGACGGTACAAGTGCTGTCAGTATATAGCTGTATACAGAGGGAGGGATGTGCAGTCAGTATACAGACGGTACAAGCGCTGTCAGTATATAGCTGTATACAGAGGGAGGGATGTACAGTCAGTATACAGACAGACGGTACAAGTGCTGTCAGTATATAGCTGTATACAGAGGGAGGGATGTACAGTCAGTATACAGATGGTACAAGCGGTGTCAGTATATAGCTGTATACAGAGGGAGGGGTGTACAGTCAGTATACAGATGGTACGAGCGTGTCAGTATATAGCTGTATACAGAGGGAGGGGTGTACAGTCAGTATACAGATGGTACAAGCGGTGTCAGTATATAGCTGTATACAGAGGGAGGGATGTACAGTCAGTATACAGACAGACGGTACAAGCGCTGTCAGTATATAGCTGTATACAGAGGGAGGGATGTGCAGTCAGTATACAGACAGATGGTACAAGCGGTGTCAGTATATAGCTGTATACAGAGGGAGGGGTGTACAGTCAGTATACAGATGGTACAAGCACTGTCAGTATATAGCTGTATACAGAGGGAGGGATGTACAGTCAGTAAACAGACAGACGGTACAAGCGCTGTCAGTATATAGCTGTATACAGAGGGAGGGATGTACAGTCAGTATACAGACAGACGGTACAAGCGCTGTCAGTATATAGCTGTATACAGAGGGAGGGATGTGCAGTCAGTATACAGACAGATGGTACAAGCGCTGTCAGTATATAGCTGTATACAGAGGGAGGGATGTACAGTCAGTATACAGACGGTACAAGCGCTGTCAGTATATAGCTGTATACAGAGGGAGGGATGTACAGTCAGTATACAGACAGATGGTACAAGCGCTGTCAGTATATAGCTGTATACAGAGGGAGGGATGTACAGTCAGTATACAGACAGACGGTACAAGCGCTGTCAGTATATAGCTGTATACAGAGGGAGGGATGTACAGTCAGTATACAGACAGACGGTACAAGCGCTGTCAGTATATAGCTGTATACAGAGGGAGGGATGTACAGTCAGTATACAGACGGTACAAGCGCTGTCAGTATATAGCTGTATACAGAGGGAGGAATGTACAGTCAGTATACAGACGGTACAAGCGGTGTCAGTATATAGCTGTATACAGAGGGAGGGATGTACAGTCAGTATACAGACAGACGGTACAAGCGCTGTCAGTATATAGCTGTATACAGAGGGAGGGATGTACAGTCAGTATACAGATGGGTCAAGCGCTGTCAGTATATAGCTGTATACAGAGGGAGGGATGTACAGTCAGTATACAGACGGTACAAGCGCTGTCAGTATATAGCTGTATACAGAGGGAGGGATGTACAGTCAGTATACAGACAGACGGTACAAGCGCTGTCAGTATATAGCTGTATACAGAGGGAGGGATGTACAGTCAGTATACAGACAGACGGTACAAGCGCTGTCAGTATATAGCTGTATACAGAGGGAGGGGTGTACAGTCAGTATACAGACGGTACAAGTGCTGTCAGTATATAGCTGTATACAGAGGGAGGGATGTACAGTCAGTATACAGATGGTACAAGCGCTGTCAGTATATAGCTGTATATAGAGGGAGGGATGTACAGTCAGTATACAGACAGACGGTACAAGCGCTGTCAGTATATAGCTGTATACAGAGGGAGGGATGTACAGTCAGTATACAGACAGATGGTACAAGCGGTGTCAGTATATAGCTGTATACAGAGGGAGGGATGTGCAGTCAGTATACAGACGGTACAAGCGGTGTCAGTATATAGCTGTATACAGAGGGAGGCATGTACAGTCAGTATACAGACAGACGGTACAAGCGGTGTCAGTATATAGCTGTATACAGAGGGAGGGGTGTACAGTCAGTATACAGACAGATGGTACAAGCGCTGTCAGTATATAGCTGTATACAGAGGGAGGGATGTACAGTCAGTATACAGACAGATGGTACAAGCGCTGTCAGTATATAGCTGTATACAGAGGGAGGGATGTGCAGTCAGTATACAGACAGATGGTACAAGCGATGTCAGTATATAGCTGTATACAGAGGGAGGGATGTGCAGTCAGTATACAGACAGACGGCACAAGCACTGTCAGTATATAGCTGTATACAGAGGGAGGGATGTGCAGTCAGTATACAGATGGTACAAGCGCTGTCAGTATATAGCTGTATACAGAGGGAGGGATGTGCAGTCAGTATACAGACAGACGGTACAAGCACTGTCAGTATATAGCTGTATACAGAGGGAGGGATGTACAGTCAGTATACAGACAGACGGTACAAGCGCTGTCAGTATATAGCTGTATACAGAGGGAGGGATGTACAGTCAGTATACAGACAGATGGTACAAGCGGTGTCAGTATATAGCTGTATACAGAGGGAGGGATGTGCAGTCAGTATACAGATGGTACAAGCGCTGTCAGTATATAGCTGTATACAGAGGGAGGGATGTGCAGTCAGTATACAGACAGACGGTACAAGCGGTGTCAGTATATAGCTGTATACAGAGGGAGGGATGTACAGTCAGTATACAGACAGATGGTACAAGCGGTGCCAGTATATAGCTGTATACAGAGGGAGGGATGTACAGTCAGTATACAGACAGACGGTACAAGCGCTGTCAGTATATAGCTGTATACAGAGGGAGGGATGTGCAGTCAGTATACAGACAGACGGTACAAGCGCTGTCAGTATATAGCTGTATACAGAGGGAGGGATGTGCAGTCAGTATACAGACAGACGGTACAAGCGCTGTCAGTATATAGCTGTATACAGAGGGAGGGATGTGCAGTCAGTATACAGACAGACGGTACAAGCGCTGTCAGTATATAGCTGTATACAGAGGGAGGGATGTGCAGTCAGTATACAGACAGATGTTACAAGCGCTGTCAGTATATAGCTGTATAGAAAGGGAGGGATGTGCAGTCAGTATACAGATGGTACAAGCGCTGTCAGTATATAGCTGTATACAGAGGGAGGGATGTACAGTCAGTATACAGATGGTACAAGCGCTGTCAGTATATAGCTGTATACAGAGGGAGGGATGTGCAGTCAGTATACAGATGGTACAAGCGCTGTCAGTATATAGCTGTATACAGAGGGAGGGATGTGCAGTCAGTATACAGACAGACAGTACAAGCGCTGTCAGTATATAGCTGTATACAGAGGGAGGGATGTGCAGTCAGTATACAGACAGACGGTACAAGCGCTGTCAGTATATAGCTGTATACAGAGGGAGGGATGTGCAGTCAGTATACAGACAGACGGTACAAGCGCTGTCAGTATATAGCTGTATACAGAGGGAGGGATGTGCAGTCAGTATACAGACAGACGGTACAAGCGCTGTCAGTATATAGCTGTATACAGAGGGAGGGATGTGCAGTCAGTATACAGATGGTACAAGCGCTGTCAGTATATAGCTGTATACAGAGGGAGGGATGTACAGTCAGTATACAGATGGTACAAGCGCTGTCAGTATATAGCTGTATACAGAGGGAGGGATGTGCAGTCAGTATACAGATGGTACAAGCGCTGTCAGTATATAGCTGTATACAGAGGGAGGGATGTGCAGTCAGTATACAGACAGACGGTACAAGCACTGTCAGTATATAGCTGTATACAGAGGGAGGGATGTGCAGTCAGTATATAGACAGACGGTACAAGCGCTGTCAGTATATAGCTGTATACAGAGGGAGGGATGTGCAGTCAGTATACAGACGGTACAAGCGCTGTCAGTATATAGCTGTATACAGAGGGAGGGATGTACAGTCAGTATAGAGATGGTACAAGCGCTGTCAGTATATAGCTGTATACAGAGGGAGGGATGTACAGTCAGTATACAGACAGACGGTACAAGTGCTGTCAGTATATAGCTGTATACAGAGGGAGGGATGTACAGTCAGTATACAGACAGACGGTACAAGCGCTGTCAGTATATAGCTGTATACAGAGGGAGGGATGTGCAGTCAGTATACAGACAGACGGTACAAGTGCTGTCAGTATATAGCTGTATACAGAGGGAGGGATGTGCAGTCAGTATACAGACAGACGGTACAAGCGCTGTCAGTATATAGCTGTATACAGAGGGAGGGATGTGCAGTCAGTATACAGACAGACGGTACAAGCGCTGTCAGTATATAGCTGTATACAGAGGGAGGGATGTGCAGTCAGTATACAGACAGACGGAACAAGCGCTGTCAGTATATAGCTGTATACAGAGGGAGGGATGTACAGTCAGTATACAGAAAGACGGTACAAGCGCTGTCAGTATATAGCTGTATACAGAGGGAGGGATGTACAGTCAGTATACAGACGGTACAAGCGCTGTCAGTATATAGCTGTATACAGAGGGAGGGATGTGCAGTCAGTATACAGACAGACGGTACAAGCGCTGTCAGTATATAGCTGTATACAGAGGGAGGGATGTGCAGTCAGTATACAGACGGTACAAGCGCTGTCAGTATATAGCTGTATACAGAGGGAGGGATGTGCAGTCAGTATACAGACAGACGGTACAAGCGCTGTCAGTATATAGCTGTATACGGAGGGAGGGATGTGCAGTCAGTATACAGACAGACGGTACAAGCGCTGTCAGTATATAGCTGTATACAGAGGGAGGGATGTACAGTCAGTATACAGACAGACGGTACAAGCGCTGTCAGTATATAGCTGTATACAGAGGGAGGGATGTGCAGTCAGTATACAGACAGACGGTACAAGCGCTGTCAGTATATAGCTGTATACAGAGGGAGGGATGTACAGTCAGTATACAGACAGACGGTACAAGCGATGTCAGTATATAGCTGTATACAGAGGGAGGGATGTGCAGTCAGTATACAGACAGACGGTACAAGCGCTGTCAGTATATAGCTGTATACAGAGGGAGGGATGTGCAGTCAGTATACAGACGGTACAAGCGCTGTCAGTATATAGCTGTATACAGAGGGAGGGATGTGCAGTCAGTATACAGACAGACGGTACAAGCGCTGTCAGTATATAGCTGTATACAGAGGGAGGGATGTGCAGTCAGTATACAGACGGTACAAGCGCTGTCAGTATATAGCTGTATACAGAAGGAGGGGTGTACAGTCAGTATACAGACGGTACAAGCGCTGTCAGTATATAGCTGTATACAGAGGGAGGGATGTACAGTCAGTATACAGACAGACGGTACAAGCGCTGTCAGTATATAGCTGTATACAGAGGGAGGGATGTACAGTCAGTATACAGATGGGTCAAGCTCTGTCAGTATATAGCTGTATACAGAGGGAGGGATGTACAGTCAGTATACAGACGGTACAAGCGCTGTCAGTATATAGCTGTATACAGAGGGAGGGATGTACAGTCAGTATACAGACAGACGGTACAAGCGCTGTCAGTATATAGCTGTATACAGAGGGAGGGATGTACAGTCAGTATACAGACAGACGGTACAAGCGCTGTCAGTATATAGCTGTATACAGAGGGAGGGGTGTACAGTCAGTATACAGACGGTACAAGTGCTGTCAGTATATAGCTGTATACAGAGGGAGGGATGTACAGTCAGTATACAGATGGTACAAGCGCTGTCAGTATATAGCTGTATATAGAGGGAGGGATGTACAGTCAGTATACAGACAGACGGTACAAGCGCTGTCAGTATATAGCTGTATACAGAGGGAGGGATGTACAGTCAGTATACAGACAGATGGTACAAGCGGTGTCAGTATATAGCTGTATACAGAGGGAGGGATGTGCAGTCAGTATACAGACGGTACAAGCGGTGTCAGTATATAGCTGTATACAGAGGGAGGCATGTACAGTCAGTATACAGACAGACGGTACAAGCGGTGTCAGTATATAGCTGTATACAGAGGGAGGGGTGTACAGTCAGTATACAGACAGATGGTACAAGCGCTGTCAGTATATAGCTGTATACAGAGGGAGGGATGTACAGTCAGTATACAGACAGATGGTACAAGCGCTGTCAGTATATAGCTGTATACAGAGGGAGGGATGTGCAGTCAGTATACAGACAGATGGTACAAGCGATGTCAGTATATAGCTGTATACAGAGGGAGGGATGTGCAGTCAGTATACAGACAGACGGCACAAGCGCTGTCAGTATATAGCTGTATACAGAGGGAGGGATGTGCAGTCAGTATACAGATGGTACAAGCGCTGTCAGTATATAGCTGTATACAGAGGGAGGGATGTGCAGTCAGTATACAGACAGACGGTACAAGCACTGTCAGTATATAGCTGTATACAGAGGGAGGGATGTACAGTCAGTATACAGACAGACGGTACAAGCGCTGTCAGTATATAGCTGTATACAGAGGGAGGGATGTACAGTCAGTATACAGACAGATGGTACAAGCGGTGTCAGTATATAGCTGTATACAGAGGGAGGGATGTGCAGTCAGTATACAGATGGTACAAGCGCTGTCAGTATATAGCTGTATACAGAGGGAGGGATGTGCAGTCAGTATACAGACAGACGGTACAAGCGGTGTCAGTATATAGCTGTATACAGAGGGAGGGATGTACAGTCAGTATACAGACAGATGGTACAAGCGGTGTCAGTATATAGCTGTATACAGAGGGAGGGATGTACAGTCAGTATACAGACAGACGGTACAAGCGCTGTCAGTATATAGCTGTATACAGAGGGAGGGATGTGCAGTCAGTATACAGACAGACGGTACAAGCGCTGTCAGTATATAGCTGTATACAGAGGGAGGGATGTGCAGTCAGTATACAGACAGACGGTACAAGCGCTGTCAGTATATAGCTGTATACAGAGGGAGGGATGTGCAGTCAGTATACAGACAGATGTTACAAGCGCTGTCAGTATATAGCTGTATAGAAAGGGAGGGATGTGCAGTCAGTATACAGATGGTACAAGCGCTGTCAGTATATAGCTGTATACAGAGGGAGGGATGTACAGTCAGTATACAGATGGTACAAGCGCTGTCAGTATATAGCTGTATACAGAGGGAGGGATGTGCAGTCAGTATACAGATGGTACAAGCGCTGTCAGTATATAGCTGTATACAGAGGGAGGGATGTGCAGTCAGTATACAGACAGACAGTACAAGCGCTGTCAGTATATAGCTGTATACAGAGGGAGGGATGTGCAGTCAGTATACAGACAGACGGTACAAGCGCTGTCAGTATATAGCTGTATACAGAGGGAGGGATGTGCAGTCAGTATACAGACAGACGGTACAAGCGCTGTCAGTATATAGCTGTATACAGAGGGAGGGATGTGCAGTCAGTATACAGACAGACGGTACAAGCGCTGTCAGTATATAGCTGTATACAGAGGGAGGGATGTGCAGTCAGTATACAGATGGTACAAGCGCTGTCAGTATATAGCTGTATACAGAGGGAGGGATGTACAGTCAGTATACAGATGGTACAAGCGCTGTCAGTATATAGCTGTATACAGAGGGAGGGATGTGCAGTCAGTATACAGATGGTACAAGCGCTGTCAGTATATAGCTGTATACAGAGGGAGGGATGTGCAGTCAGTATACAGACAGACGGTACAAGCACTGTCAGTATATAGCTGTATACAGAGGGAGGGATGTGCAGTCAGTATATAGACAGACGGTACAAGCGCTGTCAGTATATAGCTGTATACAGAGGGAGGGATGTGCAGTCAGTATACAGACGGTACAAGCGCTGTCAGTATATAGCTGTATACAGAGGGAGGGATGTACAGTCAGTATAGAGATGGTACAAGCGCTGTCAGTATATAGCTGTATACAGAGGGAGGGATGTACAGTCAGTATACAGACAGACGGTACAAGTGCTGTCAGTATATAGCTGTATACAGAGGGAGGGATGTACAGTCAGTATACAGACAGACGGTACAAGCGCTGTCAGTATATAGCTGTATACAGAGGGAGGGATGTGCAGTCAGTATACAGACAGACGGAACAAGCGCTGTCAGTATATAGCTGTATACAGAGGGAGGGATGTACAGTCAGTATACAGAAAGACGGTACAAGCGCTGTCAGTATATAGCTGTATACAGAGGGAGGGATGTACAGTCAGTATACAGACGGTACAAGCGCTGTCAGTATATAGCTGTATACAGAGGGAGGGATGTGCAGTCAGTATACAGACAGACGGTACAAGCGCTGTCAGTATATAGCTGTATACAGAGGGAGGGATGTGCAGTCAGTATACAGACGGTACAAGCGCTGTCAGTATATAGCTGTATACAGAGGGAGGGATGTGCAGTCAGTATACAGACAGACGGTACAAGCGCTGTCAGTATATAGCTGTATACGGAGGGAGGGATGTGCAGTCAGTATACAGACAGACGGTACAAGCGCTGTCAGTATATAGCTGTATACAGAGGGAGGGATGTGCAGTCAGTATACAGACAGACGGTACAAGCGCTGTCAGTATATAGCTGTATACAGAGGGAGGGATGTGCAGTCAGTATACAGACAGACGGTACAAGCGCTGTCAGTATATAGCTGTATACAGAGGGAGGGATGTACAGTCAGTATACAGACAGACGGTACAAGCGCTGTCAGTATATAGCTGTATACAGAGGGAGGGATGTGCAGTCAGTATACAGACAGACGGTACAAGCGCTGTCAGTATATAGCTGTATACAGAGGGAGGGATGTGCAGTCAGTATACAGACGGTACAAGCGCTGTCAGTATATAGCTGTATACAGAGGGAGGGATGTGCAGTCAGTATACAGACAGACGGTACAAGCGCTGTCAGTATATAGCTGTATACAGAGGGAGGGATGTGCAGTCAGTATACAGACGGTACAAGCGCTGTCAGTATATAGCTGTATACAGAAGGAGGGGTGTACAGTCAGTATACAGACGGTACAAGCGCTGTCAGTATATAGCTGTATACAGAGGGAGGGATGTACAGTCAGTATACAGACAGACGGTACAAGCGGTGTCAGTATATAGCTGTATACAGAGGGAGGGATGTACAGTCAGTATACAGACGGTACAAGCGGTGTCAGTATATAGCTGTATACAGAGGGAGGGATGTACAGTCAGTATACAGACAGACGGTACAAGCGCTGTCAGTATATAGCTGTATACAGAGGGAGGGATGTGCAGTCAGTATACAGACAGACGGTACAAGCGCTGTCAGTATATAGCTGTATACAGAGGGAGGGATGTGCAGTCAGTATACAGACAGACGGTACAAGCGCTGTCAGTATATAGCTGTATACAGAGGGAGGGATGTGCAGTCAGTATACAGACAGACGGTACAAGCGCTGTCAGTATATAGCTGTATACAGAGGGAGGGATGTGCAGTCAGTATACAGACAGATGTTACAAGCGCTGTCAGTATATAGCTGTATAGAAAGGGAGGGATGTGCAGTCAGTATACAGATGGTACAAGCGCTGTCAGTATATAGCTGTATACAGAGGGAGGGATGTACAGTCAGTATACAGATGGTACAAGCGCTGTCAGTATATAGCTGTATACAGAGGGAGGGATGTGCAGTCAGTATACAGATGGTACAAGCGCTGTCAGTATATAGCTGTATACAGAGGGAGGGATGTGCAGTCAGTATACAGACAGACGGTACAAGCGCTGTCAGTATATAGCTGTATACAGAGGGAGGGATGTGCAGTCAGTATACAGACAGACGGTACAAGCGCTGTCAGTATATAGCTGTATACAGAGGGAGGGATGTGCAGTCAGTATACAGACAGACGGTACAAGCGCTGTCAGTATATAGCTGTATACAGAGGGAGGGATGTGCAGTCAGTATACAGACAGACGGTACAAGCGCTGTCAGTATATAGCTGTATACAGAGGGAGGGATGTGCAGTCAGTATACAAATGGTACAAGCGCTGTCAGTATATAGCTGTATACAGAGGGAGGGATGTACAGTCAGTATACAGATGGTACAAGCGCTGTCAGTATATAGCTGTATACAGAGGGAGGGATGTGCAGTCAGTATACAGATGGTACAAGCGCTGTCAGTATATAGCTGTATACAGAGGGAGGGATGTGCAGTCAGTATACAGACAGACGGTACAAGCACTGTCAGTATATAGCTGTATACAGAGGGAGGGATGTGCAGTCAGTATACAGACAGACGGTACAAGCGCTGTCAGTATATAGCTGTATACAGAGGGAGGGATGTGCAGTCAGTATACAGACGGTACAAGCGCTGTCAGTATATAGCTGTATACAGAGGGAGGGATGTACAGTCAGTATAGAGATGGTACAAGCGCTGTCAGTATATAGCTGTATACAGAGGGAGGGATGTACAGTCAGTATACAGACAGACGGTACAAGTGCTGTCAGTATATAGCTGTATACAGAGGGAGGGATGTACAGTCAGTATACAGACAGACGGTACAAGCGCTGTCAGTATATAGCTGTATACAGAGGGAGGGATGTGCAGTCAGTATACAGACAGACGGTACAAGTGCTGTCAGTATATAGCTGTATACAGAGGGAGGGATGTGCAGTCAGTATACAGACAGACGGTACAAGCGCTGTCAGTATATAGCTGTATACAGAGGGAGGGATGTGCAGTCAGTATACAGACAGACGGTACAAGCGCTGTCAGTATATAGCTGTATACAGAGGGAGGGATGTGCAGTCAGTATACAGACAGACGGAACAAGCGCTGTCAGTATATAGCTGTATACAGAGGGAGGGATGTACAGTCAGTATACAGAAAGACGGTACAAGCGCTGTCAGTATATAGCTGTATACAGAGGGAGAGATGTACAGTCAGTATACAGACGGTACAAGCGCTGTCAGTATATAGCTGTATACAGAGGGAGGGATGTGCAGTCAGTATACAGACAGACGGTACAAGCGCTGTCAGTATATAGCTGTATACAGAGGGAGGGATGTGCAGTCAGTATACAGACGGTACAAGCGCTGTCAGTATATAGCTGTATACAGAGGGAGGGATGTGCAGTCAGTATACAGACAGACGGTACAAGCGCTGTCAGTATATAGCTGTATACGGAGGGAGGGATGTGCAGTCAGTATACAGACAGACGGTACAAGCGCTGTCAGTATATAGCTGTATACAGAGGGAGGGATGTACAGTCAGTATACAGACAGACGGTACAAGCGCTGTCAGTATATAGCTGTATACAGAGGGAGGGATGTGCAGTCAGTATACAGACAGACGGTACAAGCGCTGTCAGTATATAGCTGTATACAGAGGGAGGGATGTACAGTCAGTATACAGACAGACGGTACAAGCGCTGTCAGTATATAGCTGTATACAGAGGGAGGGATGTGCAGTCAGTATACAGACAGACGGTACAAGCGCTGTCAGTATATAGCTGTATACAGAGGGAGGGATGTGCAGTCAGTATACAGATGGTACAAGCGCTGTCAGTATATAGCTGTATACAGAGGGAGGGATGTGCAGTCAGTATACAGACAGACGGTACAAGCGCTGTCAGTATATAGCTGTATACAGAGGGAGGGATGTGCAGTCAGTATACAGACGGTACAAGCGCTGTCAGTATATAGCTGTATACAGAAGGAGGGGTGTACAGTCAGTATACAGACGGTACAAGCGCTGTCAGTATATAGCTGTATACAGAGGGAGGGATGTACAGTCAGTATACAGACAGACGGTACAAGCGGTGTCAGTATATAGCTGTATACAGAGGGAGGGATGTACAGTCAGTATACAGACGGTACAAGCGGTGTCAGTATATAGCTGTATACAGAGGGAGGGATGTACAGTCAGTATACAGACAGACGGTACAAGCGGTGTCAGTATATAGCTGTATACAGAGGGAGGGATGTGCAGTCAGTATACAGACAGACGGTACAAGCGCTGTCAGTATATAGCTGTATACAGAGGGAGGGATGTACAGTCAGTATACAGACAGACGGTACAAGCGCTGTCAGTATATAGCTGTATACAGAGGGAGGGATGTGCAGTCAGTATACAGACAGACGGTACAAGCGCTGTCAGTATATAGCTGTATACAGAGGGAGGGATGTGCAGTCAGTATACAGACGGTACAAGCGCTGTCAGTATATAGCTGTATACAGAGGGAGGGATGTGCAGTCAGTATACAGACAGACGGTACAAGCGCTGTCAGTATATAGCTGTATACAGAGGGAGGGATGTGCAGTCAGTATACAGACGGTACAAGCGCTGTCAGTATATAGCTGTATACAGAAGGAGGGGTGTACAGTCAGTATACAGACGGTACGAGCGCTGTCAGTATATAGCTGTATACAGAGGGAGGGATGTACAGTCAGTATACAGAAAGACGGTACAAGCGGTGTCAGTATATAGCTGTATACAGAGGGAGGGATGTACAGTCAGTACACAGACGGTACAAGCGGTGTCAGTATATAGCTGTATACAGAGGGAGGGATGTACAGTCAGTATACAGACAGACGGTACAAGCGGTGTCAGTATATAGCTGTATACAGAGGGAGGGATGTGCAGTCAGTATACAGACAGACGGTACAAGCGCTGTCAGTATATAGCTGTATACAGAGGGAGGGATGTACAGTCAGTATACAGACAGACGGCACAAGCGCTGTCAGTATATAGCTGTATACAGAGGGAGGGATGTGCAGTCAGTATACAGACAGACGGTACAAGCGCTGTCAGTATATAGCTGTATACAGAGGGAGGGATGTGCAGTCAGTATACAGACAGACGGTACAAGCGCTGTCAGTATATAGCTGTATACAGAGGGAGGGATGTGCAGTCAGTATACAGACAGACGGTACAAGCGCTGTCAGTATATATCTGTATACAGAGGGAGGGATGTGCAGTCAGTATACAGACAGACGGCACAAGCGCTGTCAGTATATAGCTGTATACAGGGGGAGGGATGTACAGTCAGTATACAGACAGACGGCACTAGCGCTGTCAGTATATAGCTGTATACAGAGGGAGGGATGTACAGTCAGTATACAGACAGACGGTACAAGCGCTGTCAGTATATAGCTGTATACAGAGGGAGGGATGTACAGTCAGTATACAGACAGACGGTACAAGCGCTGTCAGTATATAGCTGTATACAGAGGGAGGGATGTACAGTCAGTATACAGACAGACGGTACAAGCGCTGTCAGTATATAGCTGTATACAGAGGGAGGGATGTACAGTCAGTATACAGACAGACGGTACATGCGCTGTCAGTATATAGCTGTATACAGAGGTAGGGATGTGCAGTCAGTATACAGACAGACGGTACAAGCGCTGTCAGTATATAGCTGTATACAGAGGGAGGGATGTACAGTCAGTATACAGACAGACGGTACAAGCGCTGTCAGTATATAGCTGTATACAGAGGGAGGGATGTACAGTCAGTATACAGACAGACAGTACAAGCGCTGTCAGTATATAGCTGTATACAGAGGTAAGGATGTACAGTCAGTATACAGACGGTACAAGCGCTGTCAGTATATAGCTGTATACAGAGGGAGGGATGTGCAGTCAGTATACAGACAGACGGTACAAGCGCTGTCAGTATATAGCTGTATACAAAGGGAGGGATGTGCAGTCAGTATACAGACGGTAGAAGCGCTGTCAGTATATAGCTGTATACAGAGGGAGGGATGTGCAGTCAGTATACAGACAGACGGTACAAGCGCTGTCAGTATATAGCTGTATACAGAGGGAGGGATGTGCAGTCAGTATACAGACAGACGGTACAAGCGCTGTCAGTATATAGCTGTATACAGAGGGAGGGATGTGCAGTCAGTATACAGACAGACGGTACAAGCGCTGTCAGTATATAGCTGTATACAGAGGGAGGGATGTGCAGTCAGTATACAGACAGACGGTACTAGCGCTGTCAGTATATAGCTGTATACAGAGGGAGGGATGTGCAGTCAGTATACAGACAGACGGTACAAGCGCTGTCAGTATATAGCTGTATACAGAGGGAGGGATGTACAGTCAGTATACAGACAGACGGTACAAGCGCTGTCAGTATATAGCTGTATGCAGAGGGAGGGATGTACAGTCAGTATACAGACAGACGGTACAAGCGGTGTCAGTATATAGCTGTATACAGAGGGAGGGATGTGCAGTCAGTATACAGACGGTACAAGCGCTGTCAGTATATAGCTGTATACAGAGGGAGGGATATACAGTCAGTATACAGACAGACGGTACAAGCGCTGTCAGTATATAGCTGTATACAGAGGGAGGGATGTACAGTCAGTATACAGACGGTACAAGCGCTGTCAGTATATAGCTGTATACAGAGGGAGGGATGTACAGTCAGTATACAGTCGGTACAAGCGCTGTCAGTATATAGCTGTATACAGAGGGAGGGATGTACAGTCAGTATACAGTCGGTACAAGCGCTGTCAGTATATAGCTGTATACAGAGGGAGGGATGTGCAGTCAGTATACAGACAGATGGTACAAGCGCTGTCAGTATATAGCTGTATACAGAGGGAGGGATGTACAGTCAGTATACAGATGGTATAAGCGCTGTCAGCATATAGCTGTATACAGAGGGAGGGATATACAGTCAGTATACAGACAGACGGTACAAGCGCTGTCAGTATATAGCTGTATACAGAGGGAGGGATGTGCAGTCAGTATACAGACAGACGGTACAAGCGCTGTCAGTATATAGCTGTATACAGAGGGAGGGATGTACAGTCAGTATACAGACAGACGGTACAAGCGTTGTCAGTATCTAGCTGTATACAGAGGGAGGGATGTACAGTCAGCATACAGACGGTACAAGCGCTGTCAGTATATAGCTGTATACAGAGGGAGGGATGTGCAGTCAGTATACAGACAGATGGTACAAGCGGTGTCAGTATATAGCTGTATACAGAGGGAGGGATGTGCAGTCAGTATACAGACAGACGGTAGAAGCGTTGTCAGTATCTAGCTGTATACAGAGGGAGGGATGTACAGTCAGCATACAGACGGTACAAGCGCTGTCAGTATATAGCTGTATACAGAGGGAGGGATGTACAGTCAGTATACAGATGGTACAAGCGCTGTCAGTATATAGCTGTATACAGAGGGAGGGATGTACAGTCAGTATACAGACAGACGGTAGAAGCGTTGTCAGTATCTAGCTGTATACAGAGGGAGGGATGTACAGTCAGCATACAGACGGTACAAGCGCTGTCAGTATATAGCTGTATACAGAGGGAGGGATGTACAGTCAGTATACAGATGGTACAAGAGCTGTCAGTATATAGCTGTATACAGAAGGAGGGATGTGCAGTCAGTATACAGACGGTACGAGCGCTGTCAGTATATAGCTGTATACAGAGGGAGGGATGTACAGTCAGTATACAGATGGTACAAGCGCTGTCAGTATATAGCTGTATACAGAAGGAGGGATGTGCAGTCAGTATACAGACGGTACAATCGCTGTCAGTATATAGCTGTATACAGAGGGAGGGATGTGCAGTCAGTATACAGACAGATGGTACAAGCGGTGTCAGTATATAGCTGTATACAGAGGGAGGGATGTGCAGTCAGTATACAGACGGTACAATCGCTGTCAGTATATAGCTGTATACAGAGGGAGGGATGTACAGTCAGTATACAGACGGTACAAGCGCTGTCAGTATATAGCTGTATACAGAGGGAGGGATGTGCAGTCAGTATACAGACGGTACAAGCGCTGTCAGTATATAGCTGTATACAGAGGGAGGGATGTGCAGTCAGTATACAGACGGTACAAGCACTGTCAGTATATAGCTGTATACAGAAGGAGGGATGTGCAGTCAGTATACAGACGGTACAATCGCTGTCAGTATATAGCTGTATACAGAGGGAGGGATGTGCAGTCAGTATACAGACAGACGGTACAAGCGCTGTCAGTATATAGCTGTATACAGAGGGAGGGATGTGCAGTCAGTATACAGACAGACAGTACAAGCGCTGTCAGTATATAGCTGTATACAGAGGGAGGGATGTACAGTCAGTATACAGACAGACGGTACAAGCGCTGTCAGTATATAGCTGTATACAGAGGGAGGGATGTACAGTCAGTATACAGATGGTACAAGCGCTGTCAGTATATAGCTGTATACAGAGGGAGGGATGTACAGTCAGTATACAGACAGACGGTACAAGCGCTGTCAGTATATAGCTGTATACAGAGGGAGGGATGTACAGTCAGTATACAGATGGTACAAGCGCTGTCAGTATAAAACTGTATACAGAGGGAGGGATGTACCGTCAGTATACAGACAGACGGTACAAGCGCTGTCAGTATATAGCTGTATATAGAAGGAGGGATGTACAGTCAGTATACAGACAGACGGCACAAGCGCTGTCAGTATATAGCTGTATACAGAGGGAGGGATGTACAGTCAGTATACAGACAGACGGTACAAGCGCTGTCAGTATATAGCTGTATATAGAAGGAGGGATGTACAGTCAGTATACAGACAGACGGCACAAGCGCTGTCAGTATATAGCTGTATACAGAGGGTGGGATGTACAGTCAGTATACAGACAGATGGTACAAGCGCTGTCAGTATATAGCTGTATATAGAAGGAGGGATGTACAGTCAGTATACAGACAGACGGCACAAGCGCTGTCAGTATATAGCTGTATACAGAGGGAGGGATGTACAGTCAGTATAAAGACAGATTAGTATAAGCTCTGTATATATATATATATATATATAGAGAGAGAGAGGTGCACAGGAGGGGAATAAAGATATACAGATTGTTTGGTACCCGTACTCCATGCTCCACGCACACTCTGACCCCACATATATGGATTGATCCCGTTCTATTGTACTAGATCAGAGAACTGTTCCTGTTCCATAGTACTAGAGAAGAGTGCTGTTCCTGTTCTATAGTACTAGAGAAGAGCGCTGTTCCTGTTCCATAGTACTAGAGAAGAGCGCTGTTCCTGTTCCATAGTACTAGAGAAGAGCGCTGTTCCTGTTCCATAGTACTAGAGAAGAGAGCTGTTCCTGTTTCATAGTACTAGAGAGGAGAACTGTTCCTGCTCTATAGTACTAGAGTAGAGAGCTGTTCCTGTTTCATAGTACTAGAGCAGAGAGCTGTTCCTGCTCTATAGTACTAGAGTAGAGAGCTGTTCCTGTTTCATAGTACTAGAGCAGAGAGCTGTTCCTGTTTCATAGTACTAGAGAAGAGCGCTGTTCCTGCTCCATAGTACTAGAGCAGAGAGATGTTCCTGTTCCATAGTACTAGAGAGGAGAACTGTTCCTGCTCTATAGTACTAGAGCAGAGAGCTGTTCCTGTTCCATAGTACTAGAGTAGAGATCTGTTCCTGTTCCATAGTATTAGAGCAGAGAGATGTTCCTGTTCCATAGTACTAGAGAAGACATCTGTTCCTGCTCTATAGTACTAGAGCAGAGAGCTGTTCCTGTTCCATAGTACTAGAGCAGAGAACTGTTCCTGTTTTATAGTATAGAGCAGTGAGCTGTTCCTGTTCCATAGTACTAGAGTAGAGATCTGTTCCTGTTCCATAGTACTAGAGCAGTGAGCTGTTCCTGTTCCATAGTACTAGAGCAGAGAACTGTTCCTGTTTTATAGTATAGAGCAGTGAGCTGTTCCTGTTCCATAGTACTAGAGTAGAGATCTGTTCCTGTTCCATAGTACTAGAGCAGAGAGATGTTCCTGTTCCATAGTACTAGAGCAGAGAACTGTTCCTGTTTTATAGTATAGAGCAGTGAGCTGTTCCTGATCCATAGTTCTATAGTAGAGATCTGTTCCTGTTCCATAGTACTAGAGTAGACAGCTGCTCCTGTTCTGTTGTACTGGAGCAGGAAAGGAAGGTAAGAGCGGAGTACTTATGCTGAGCAGCATTAAAGACAAATTACCACCTCCTAATAATACTGTTTGGTGAAAAAACAAAGTGTTTCCTACAGAATTACATAGAAGTAAATTAGGTTAAATAAAGACACAGGCCCATCAAGTTCAATCTTCGCCTCCTACCCCAGTGACATGAACATTTTATAGCTTTCCTGCTACCAATTAAATTAATCTTTATCAGACCTTCCTGACCTGCCTACTGATAAACAGTGTAACTCTGTATGTTCCCTTTTGAAAGAAATGTATCTAATCTTCTCTTAAATGTATCCATTGTATCTGCCATAACTACCTCCTTAGGCAAAGAATTCCACAACTTAACAGACCTTACTGTAAAAAACCCCTTCCTCTGCTGATGTCTAAACCTCCTTTCCTCTAATCTCAAGGGGTGTCCCCTGGTCACCTGATCAGGCCTTGGAATAAATAGCTCACCGCAGAGATCCTTGTATTGACCTATCATATACTTGTACAGTGTGATAAGGTCTCCTCTTAGTCGTCTTTTCTCTACAGTAAATAAACCAAGCTTGTTTAGTCATTCCTCATATGTCAAGTCCTCCATTCCCTTAATTAATTTTGTTGCTCTCCGCTGTACCCTCTCTAGTTCTTGTATATCCTTTTTCAGAATTGGTGGCCAAAACTGCACTGCATACTCAAGGTGAGGTCTTACCAGTGATTTGTATAACGGCAAAATAATGTTATCCACTCTTGCTTCGATATCTCTTTTTATATACAAGACAGGACTTTGTTTGCCTTTGCTACTGCTGTTTGACACTGGTCACTGTTTCCAAGTTTGTAGTTGACAAGGATACCCAGGTCTTTTTCTAGCAACGAGTCACCTAAAATGATTCCATTAAGTTCATAAGTAGCCTTGGGATTATTTCTTCCCAAATACATGACTTTACACTTCCCCACATTAAACTTAATGTTCCATTTGTTTGCCCAATCTGACATTGTATGTAAATCCCTCTGTAGAGAGCAATTATCCTGTTCTGAATTAATTACCTTGCATAGTTTATTGTTGTAACGGGCCATAGGCCGTTACTAAAAAAGGACTGTTCAAACTCCTCTGTTAAGACTCGCGTGGCCACCGGGAACCCTGTGGAAGGGCTATGTCAAACACGGGAATTTACATTTCATTGACTTACAGTCGACAATCAGACTCACTTGGCCGCCAGGCACCCTGTGGAGGGGTTACTTTGCACGTGGGAATATACATTCACCGACGTATAGTCATCAAAAGACTGTATTCTCTATGCCAAGTTGAGGGCCGCTTTATTCACCAACTTTTAGTCGACCCTGGGTGTTGGGATCGACCCAGGGTCGTAAGATTTCTGATCCTTCGAATGGACTCATAGGCGGTCATTGGCTTGGCTGTTGACTCGAGTGACATCAGGAAATGGTCACCTGAGTAGTAGAACTCTGTTGACACCCAAAGACTTCACGCCCATTGGTCGTACTGATGGGCCAGTCAGATTGACGTGGACTCTTGTCACTCCAGATACCATTGGACGGGATTGGAGCCTCTTGGAATAACTTATGTAAAGTTAATTCAATCATGCGTGCCTTTTGTTCCAATGTTTACTATTCTATTGTTCTATTGTTTCTGTTATGTATAAAAGAGCGTGAGATTTTGCAATAAAGTGTGTTACTGCTTGGAACTCCAAAAGAGTGTGTCTCGTTATTTGGGTGGTTTAATGAGTCCCCTCTGACTCCCATCTAAGGACGAGACACTTTGAGCTGAATTCACTAGACTCTGCAGCGGACATCGAGATCGGGATAGTAGACTTCGACTATTATCTTAGTCGACCATGCTGGGAGTGCCGTATTCGACCTTTGATGGGTTTTGGCGATGCAGTTCGACTCTTCGGCTGTGCATCGAACTATGAAAGTTAGACCAGACACTGCTCGCCTTCGACAATCCCAAATTTGACATCTGGCTTACGCCCTCTGGCGAGGTCAAATTGCACTTCGTTCCCCTTCACCAGAATGCACAGCACTGTCTGGCCAAGGTCGAAGGAGATGAGAGCAGCACGACTGAGTAGGACAACCCGGCGTCCTTTAACCTCTGTTACAAGTGTCATCTGCAAATATTGATATTTTCCTTTCTATATCTATTTCCAGGTCATTTATAAACATGTTAAAAAGCAGCGGACCTAATACTGAACCCTGAGGTACTCCACTCTCCACTTTAACTGTACTGGAGAATTGTCCATTTACAACCACATACTGTTCCCTATCCTTCAGCCAGTTTTGTATCCAATTGCAAAGGTTATCTCCTAGTCCCACTTTCCTTATTTTATACACCAGCCTTCTGTGTGGCACTGTATCAAATGCCTTTGCAAAATCTACATATACTACATCTACTGCCTTGTCATTATCAAGGTTACTGCTTACCTCCTCATAGAAGCTGAAAAGATTAGTTTGGCATGATTCCTGCTAATGATCTTATTTTTTTGTGTTGTAATCCTGGATATAGTCCCTTATTATTACTTCTAGCAGTTTTGCCACTAAAGAGGTCAAACTCACAGGTCTATAATTCCCAGGTTCTGTTTTAGATCCCTTCTTAAATAGAGGCACTAGGTTGGCTCTTCACCAGTCCTGTGGCACTGAGCATGTGGTGAGAGAATCTTGCTCCTCCTTTTTCATTTGTGCATACATCTCTTGAATGAACGACATAGGGCAAAATTCTTAGGAGCCATTAAGACTGACTTTCCACCATAATGGAAATGTGAGGGGGTTAATATTAGGTTTTCCAGTACTTGTTGGCCCCTGACCTATATGCATATCTGGAAACTTTTTCTTCTTGAGTCCATGGAGAGGACTCATGAGGTTTTCCTGGGAGGATTTAAATCATGAGATTTGTGTCACAAAGAGGTGGGCTTAGTAGTGGGAAGGAGGAGAAGTGGGCAGGAAGTGGGAGGAACAGGGTGGGAAGGAGGAGAAGTGGGTAGGAAGTGGGAGGTACAGGGTGGGAAGGTGGAGAAATTGGAGGAACAGGGTAGGAAGAAGGGGACCTAGGTGGAACAGGGTGGGAAGGAGGAGAAGTGGGAGGGAAGTGGAACAGGGTGGGAAGGTGGAGACGTGGGTAGGAAGTGGGAGGTACAGTTGGGAAGGTGAAGAATTTGGTGGAACAGGGTGGGCAGAAGGAGAAGTAGGTGGAACAGGGTGGGAAGGAGGAGAAGTGGGAGGGAAGTGGAACAGGGTGGGAAGTTAGAGATGTGGGTAGGAAGTGGGAGGTACAGGGTGGGAAGGTGAGAAGTTGGAGGAACAGGGTGGGAAGGAGGGGAAATAGGTGAAACGGGGATGGAAGGATGAGAAGTGGGAGGAGCAGGGTGAGAAGGAGGAGAGGTGGGAGGAGCAGGGTGAGACGGAGGAGAACTTGTAAGAACAAGGTGGGAAGGAGGAGAAGTGGGTGGGAAGTGGGAGGAACAAGGTGGGAAGGAGGAGAAGTGGGTGGGAAGTGGGAGGAACAAGGTGGGAAGGAGGAGAAGTGAGAGGAAGAGGGTGGGAAGGAGGAGAAGTAGGTGGAACAGGGTGGGAAGGAGGAGAAGTAGGTGGAACAGGGTGGGAAGGAGGAGAAGTGGGAGGAACAGGGTGGGAAGGAGGAGAAGTGGGTGGGAAGTGGGAGGAACAAGGTGGGAAGGAGGAGAAGTGAGAGGAAGAGGGTGGGAAGGAGGAGAAGTAGGTGGAACAGGGTGGGAAGGAGGAGAAGTAGGTGGAACAGGGTGGGAAGGAGGAGAAGTGGGAGGAACAGGGTGGGAAGGAGAAGTAGGTGGAACAGGGTGGGAAGGAGAAGTAGGTGGAACAGGGTGGGAAGGAGGAGAAGTGGGAGTAACAGGGAGGGAAGGAGGAGAAGTAGGATGAACAGGGTGGGAAGGAGGAGAAGTGGGAGTAACAGGGTGGGAAGGAGAAGTGGGTGGAACAGGGTGGGAAGGAGGAGAAGTAGGTAGAACACGGTGGGAAGGAGGAGAAGTGGGTGGAACAGGGTGGGAAGGAGGAGAAGTAGGTAGAACACGGTGGGAAGGAGGAGAAGTGGGTGGAACAGGGTGGGAAGGAGGAGAAGTGGGTGGAACAGGGAAAGAGACACGAAAAGCTATATGATTGCCGCTCAGGGAGATGCTTCATCACGATTCATCACCCACTTTCTTATAATTAACCATTTTAGTGCCAGAAGGGTGACCTGCTCCTTGCTTTGCAATGCCTTGGATACCAACACTATTCTTATCTTAATGGGCGGCAGCGGCTGTGTGTGTGATGATGTCAGGGGCCACCACCCAAAACACTAAACTGGTCTGATTGTTAAGGGGTACAGTTTCGTGCAGAGCTATCTGGGGACCTGTCATACTCCCCTGCAGTTCCTGACATCAAATCCAGCAATGGGTGCGTGCCACTAACAGGCCAGGATTTATAAATATCTCTGGAGTGCCGGTGACTCAGTCCCACTCAAGGGCTGGAGTTCTCCTCGTGTACCGAGCACTCGTACCACTCATTAATCCAATTCTGTGTCTGTGTTAACATGCCCACTCGCCTGTCCTCTGCCCCCTCCTCCTGCCTGTATCTCACCGCCCCGCTGCAATGCTCAGCTACCATCTCGCTCTATATAATCGTTATCATGCCAAGGCGGAAAGCGTGCTTGGGCCACATGCACACACAGTCAGAGGAGTAATTCTGCAACAAGCTAACTCCATCATAGCAGACACATTGATTAAAATGGGGCCTGTAACCTCTTGAATGCTGGAGAGGTAGAGACTTCCCTAGCATTCAAGGGGTTAAAATTCACCTTTAGGCCTCTGAATGCTAAGGGATATGCAGTACATTGCAAAAGTAATGCGTTGCTCAACCTTCTGCAGGGCAGGGCTGGCAAATTTTGGCCTGGGGGGAAAATAAAATCAAGGGGCCCATTTATATTATCGTTCGAGCCCACTGTCCCAGCCCACCCTGCGTAGCTTGCAATGGAAATGGGGCGACACTTCTGGTACTACAGAGCTTACAGCTGAAATGGAGCTACACTAGTGATACCACAGAGCTTACAATTGAAATGGAGCTACACTAGTGATACCACAGAGCTTACAATTGAAATGAAGCTACACTAGTGATACCGCAGAGCTTACAATTGAAATGGAGCTACACTAGTGATACCACAGAGCTTACAATTGAAATGGAGCTACACTAGTGATACTACAGAGCTTACAGCTGAAATGGAGCTACACTAGTGATACCACAGAGCTTACAATTGAAATGGAGCTACACTAGTGATACCACAGAGCTTACAATTGAAATGGATCTACACTAGTGATACCACAGAGCTTACAATTGAAATGGATCTACACTAGTGATACCACAGAGCTTACAATTGAAATGAAGCTATACTAGTGATACCACAGAGCTTACAATTGAAATGGAGCTACACTAGTGATACCACAGAGCTTACAATTGAAATGGAGCTACACTAGTGATACTACAGAGCTTACAGCTGAAATGGAGCTACACTAGTGATACCACAGAGCTTACAATTGAAATGGATCTACACTACTGATACCACAGAGCTTACAATTGAAATGGATCTACATTAGTGATACCACAGAGCTTACAACTGAAGTGGATCTACACTAGTGATACCACAGAGCTTACAATTGAAATGGATCTACACTACTGATACCACAGAGCTTACAATTGAAATGGATCTACATTAGTGATACCACAGAGCTTACAACTGAACTGGAGTTACACTAGTGATACCACAGAGCTTACAGCTGGAATGAAGCTACACTAGTGATACCACAGAGCTTACAACTGAAATGGGTTATGTTACAAGTGTAGCTCAATTTGCATTGTAGCTCTGTGGTATCACTTGTTTATCTCCATTTCAACTGTAAGCTCTGTGGTATCAATAGTAGCTCTATTTACAGCATCAAGTGGGAGACTGAGACAGTGGCCCACTGATCCAGACATATGACCGACCCAGGAGGCAATTGCCCCACTGCCGCCGAGGCCAGCCCTCCCCTGACCTACTGGCACGCAAAGTGTTAAATCAAACAGAGTATTTTTTAACAATGATACGGTTGATTTGCTCCATAAGGACTCCTTTTTCTTTGATGATACTGCCCATTGTACCTCCCAAGTGAAACATGTTTAACCCCTTGCATCATGATGACCATATGTCCTGTTTTGTGGGCACATCCCCCCTAATAAGACCTCTGAACCCAGAGGGAACGTATTCCTGGAAATGTCCACTGAACGCCTACCTGTCCGTCCCAGCCAATAGAAAATACATTGTAAAGTGTAAGTGGAGATTATGCTAATGGAGTGCACTTATAATCTTAATTTAGGAATGTCTGGAGGCGAATATTTTGCTTTACTTCCTTTACTGAAACTCCAATAGCAGCACAGTAACTCACATAGTAACGACCAATCAGAAAAAAGGAAACCAGCTAATATAAGACCTGGCTCAGTTAAACCACTCCTCTTTCTCTGAACAAACAACAAGCAAAACAGAGAAGCTCCATAAAATAATACTGAGAATTAAAACATCCGGCATCTAGACAGCAATCTCCTGCGCAGAAATCCACTGGCGTCTTCCGAAGCTGAGATCACACTGAAACAAAAGAAAACTGTGAAAGACTTCTGTAGTGATCTCATTATTCCAACACTGTAACATACCAGGTATTGAGAAACATCCAACATAAAAAATATCAAGGTGTACCACTATAGATCATAATCCCCAAAATACTTACCCCCAGAAATACACCAACTCCAGGGCGGGAAGGGAGGGAAAATAGTCATCTCCTGTCATTAAAAAAATTAAGATTATCAGTACACTCCTTTAGCATAATCTCCAATTTTACCACATGACAGGAGGCTTCATATTTTGCAATTTTAACGCTGAGAAACAAAAGAATGAGACGCATGAGTCGCAGGACGAAAATAAAAAACACGTAAAGTATCTTCCCTAGACCAGTTGGCAGAGTGTAAAATGTCCGAAATAGATGCTCCTGCTGACGCCGCCCTCGTCGCCACCACCCCTCGAACCGAGTGGTCCCCAAATCCAGGATTCATGCCTGCCAAAGACAAAATCCAATGTATTCACCTAGCTAAGGTGGTAGATGAAACAGTTCTTTGTGGCCTCACGTATGATACGAGAAGCTGCCCAGATGGTGACGAGCGTAAAGCAGCCATAACCTCCACATAAAGAAGTAAAACCTCCACTATGCAGGTTTGCGGGACCTCCCTCATAAAGGGATTAAAGACGAGAGAGGAATCCGTCTTAGTGCGACGAGAAATGGAAAAAGACACCCCCTCCGGAAGAACATAAAAACCATCCACGTCAAACGCCCTAACATCCAAGACTCGGCGAAAAGACACCAAACAGAGCAATAACGTCAGCTTAGCTGAGATCTGAGGAAATCATTCTTTGGCCAATTCCTCAGGAATCGTAGAACGACATCTACATCCCGGAATCTAGAATATTTAGGTTCCGGAGGTCTGGCCAATTGAATCCCACATAGAAGGTGGCACACCAAAGGATCACAGCCAACCGGAATACCTGAAACTGGGACATGCGCCACCGAGATGGCCGATCGCATCACATTAATAGACTGACCCAAAGAAAACCGATAGGACAAGAAATTCAAGATCGCAGCCACAGGTGCTGTAAAGGAATCGCAATCCCTCTCCAGTCACCAGCTAGCCCAGGTGTTCCATGCTGAAAGATAGCATCGTCTTGTACCAGGAGTCCCACAAAAGGTCCCTAGTTTTCTGCGATAATCCCTCAACTGACCAGGCACCCCTGAAATCGCCCAAGCCACCAGAGGCAGACGGTCCTGAAAGATTAGAGGATGAGGGTTCCCTTGATGATCTGTGAGAAGCAGAGGAAAGAATGGAAGGAGAAGTGAATTCTCAAAGGACAACTCCAGAAGGTCAGGGTACCACGGCTGACTTGGCCATAACTGGGAAACCAGAAGAAGATCCACCTCCTGAACTCCAACCTGATGAAGTACCCTTACCAGCTAAGCGAACAGAGGAAAAGCATACGCCCCCCATCTCAGCCAAGTCTGTAAGAATGCATCCACTGCTTTGTACTTGGGATCCGGAAGCCAGCTGAAGTACTCCGCTAGTTGAGGATTGGTCCTGGAAGCAAACAGATCTAACTTCAGAAGACCCCTGAGGAGACACAACTGCTGGAACACAGATACGTCCAGTTTCCAATCTCTGCTGTCTCGCCAGTGTCGAGAAAACCAATCCGCCGTAAAATTGGAGGTCCCTGGGAGATACTCTGTCCAAAGAGAAATATTGCTACTGAAGCAAAATCTGTAAAGGTCCTTTGCATCTTCCGTCATATCCCGTGACCTTGCACCTCCCAGCTTGTTGAAATACTGGACCACGGAAATGTTGTCCATCCGTAATAAAATGCAGCAATTGGATTTGTTCTTGGTGAAAATGCAAATGGCAAACAATCCCACAATCAGCTCCAAACAATTGATGTGAAGACTGTCCTTGTTCACCGAGTGTCATAGAAACTGCCATCCCCCTGGCACGTCGACTCCTGAACATCATGGTCCACATCCTGATCCGTCATCACCGTCTCCTTCACATACTGGGAGGAAGAACCTTGAGGAACATCCCAGCTTGCATCATCATCTGAGCCAGACTCAGCTGCCTACCACTCATCCACAACCGCCCACCCAGCAACGTAGCTGAACAAAAAACAAAATGGCTGCCGAGAATCTCACGCTCTGCGAGATCTAAGATAGCCTCCGCGACTCATACCTGGTCTGCGGTCCTCAACGATCCGCTAGCTGGGAGTGAGAGCCGTCACAGGGGACCCAGCGTTCAGAAAGAAACCAATGCCAGGGAGGCAGGGAGCCAAGCAGTGAGACCCATCAAAACAAAATAAACGGATAAATAGCACATTGAAAATATGACAAAGAACTAAAATAAAACACAATAATGACCTGCAAGACCCTAAACAGAATCAGAGGGAAAAAAACCTAAACATATAAACCTAACAAATAGTAAAATATTGTTCTAGCATGAAAAGAGAACACAACATTGAAATACTGAAATAGTTTGGTACTCTGACCTGTGCAGCTTGTTGGAGCAGCAAAGAAAGAGGAGTGGTTTAACTGAGCCAGGTCTTATATTAGCTGCTTTCCTTTTCCTGATTGGTTGTTACTATGTGATGTTCTGTGCTGCTATTGGAGTTTCAGTAAAGGAAGTAAAGCAAAATATGAAGCCTCCTGTCATGTCGTAAAATTGACTGAAAATGCCCTATATATATATATGTGTGTGCGCGCGCGTGTGTGTGTGTGAGAATATATATATATATGTGTGTGTGTGTGTGTGTCTGTGTATAAATATGTAAATGTGTGTGTATAAATATATATATATATATATGAGCGTGCGTGTATAAATATATATATTTGTGTATAAATCTATATGTGTGTGTATATATGTTTATTTATTTCTCTACTCTGTATTTTCTTGATAAATCCGTCACCTCCTCTCCTCTGTGTCTCATGAAGTTTAGGTGCCAGTCAGAGAAGAGGCAGCAGTGCATGGGTTAATGAGGAGAAATAGGATCACATGGGAATAGATGGACGCATTGAGAGTCTAATGCAGAATGAAAACACAAGACATTCTGGATCAGGCCTACTACACTATAGTGACAGGTTCTCAAGGGGTTAAAAGGTCCATTTATGTCAGTTGTGGCTTTTATATCCCCCTCAAATGGTGCATTTAGCTTGCTTTGGAATTGTTCCTCTTGACTTTGTGAGTATGGCCCCCAGTTGTATTCCTGGTATCCCCTCTCACCTTTCTGTGTCTGTTGCTTAGCAACCAGTGAACATGGCTTCATCTACACAGCAATAAATTGCAGGGTGTCAGAATAAAACATCCAGACGTCCTACCCCGGAGAGCGCCAACTGCAGCCCTGCGCTGACGGGATAATGGGAAGAATGGAACACTGTATGTGTCCCCAGCACCTATAGACTTCATAAGATAGCCACGTGTCCCTATCACCTATAGACTTCATAAGAGAGCCATGTGTCCCTATCACCTATAGACTTCATAAGAGAGCCACGTGTCCCGATCACCTATAGACTTCATAAGAGAGCCACGTGTCCCGATCACCTATAGACTTCATAAGAGAGCCACGTGTCCCGATCACCTATAGACTTCATAAGAGAGCCACGTGTCCCGATCACCTATAGACTTCATAAGATAGCCCTGTGTCCCTATCACCTATAGACTTCATAAGAGAGCCACGTGTCCCGATCACCTATAGACTTCATAAGAGAGCCATGTGTCCCGATCACCTATAGACTTCATAAGAGAGCCATGTGTCCCTATCACCTATAGACTTCATAAGATAGCCCTGTGTCCCTATCACCTATAGACTTCATAAGACAGCCCTGTGTCCCGATCACCTATAGACTTCATAAGAGAGCCATGTGTCCCTATCACCTATAGACTTCATAAGATAGCCCTGTGTCCCTATTACCTATAGACTTCATAAGAAAGCCCTGTGTCCCTATCACCTATAGACTTCATAAGATAGCCATGTGTCCCGATCACCTATAGACTTCATAAGATAGCCCTGTGTCCCTATCACCTATAGACTTCATAAGATAGCCCTGTGTCCTGATCACCTATAGACTTCATAAGATAGCCCTGTGTCCCTATCACCTATAGACTTCATAAGATAGCCATGTGTCCCTATTACCTATAGACTTCATAAGATAGCCCTGTGTCCCTATCACCTATAGACTTCATAAGATAGCCCTGTGTCGCTATCACCCATAGACTTCAAAAGATAGCCCTGTGTCCCTATCACCTATAGACTTCATAAGATAGCCATGTGTCCCTCTCACCTATAGACTTCATAAGAGAGCCCTGTGTCCCTATCACCTATAGACTTCATAAGAGAGCCCTGTGTCCCTATCACCTATAGACTTCATAAGATAGCCCTGTGTCCCTATTACCTATAGACTTCATAAGATAGCCCTGTGTCCCTATCACCTATAGACTTCATAAGATAGACATGTGTCCCTATCACCTATACACTTCATAAGAGAGCCCTGTGTCCCTATCACCTATAGACTTCATAAGAGAGCCCTGTGTCCCTATCACCTATAGACTTCATAAGATAGCCCTGTGTCCCTATTACCTATAGACTTCATAAGATAGCCCTGTGTCCCTATCACCTATAGACTTCATAAGATAGACATGTGTCCCTATCACCTATAGACTTCATAAAATAGCCCTGTGTCCCTATCACCTATAGACTTCATAAGATAGCCCTGTGTCCCTATCACCTATAGACTTCATAAGAGAGCCATGTGTCCCTATCACCTATAGACTTCATAAGAGAGTCATGTGTCGCTATCACCCATAGACTTCATAAGAGAGCCATGTGTCCCTATCACCTATAGACTTCATAAGATAGCCCTGTGTCGCTATCACCCATAGACTTCATAAGAGAGCCATGTGTCCCTATCACCTATAGACTTCATAAGATAGCCCTGTGTCCCTATCACCTATAGACTTCATAAGATAGCCATGTGTCCCTATCACCTATAGACTTCATAAGAGAGCCCTGTGTCCCTATCACCTATAGACTTCATAAGAGAGCCCTGTGTCCCTATCACCTATAGACTTCATAAGAGAGCCCTGTGTCCCTATCACCTATAGACTTCATAAGATAGCCCTGTGTCCCTATTACCTATAGACTTCATAAGATAGCCCTGTGTCCCTATCACCTATAGACTTCATAAGATAGACATGTGTCCCTATCACCTATACACTTCATAAGAGAGCCCTGTGTCCCTATCACCTATAGACTTCATAAGAGAGCCCTGTGTCCCTATCACCTATAGACTTCATAAGATAGCCCTGTGTCCCTATTACCTATAGACTTCATAAGATAGCCCTGTGTCCCTATCACCTATAGACTTCATAAGATAGACATGTGTCCCTATCACCTATACACTTCATAAGAGAGCCCTGTGTCCCTATCACCTATAGACTTCATAAGAGAGCCCTGTGTCCCTATCACCTATAGACTTCATAAGATAGCCCTGTGTCCCTATTACCTATAGACTTCATAAGATAGCCCTGTGTCCCTATCACCTATAGACTTCATAAGATAGACATGTGTCCCTATCACCTATAGACTTCATAAAATAGCCCTGTGTCCCTATCACCTATAGACTTCATAAGATAGCCCTGTGTCCCTATCACCTATAGACTTCATAAGAGAGCCATGTGTCCCTATCACCTATAGACTTCATAAGATAGACATGTGTCCCGATCACCTATAGACTTCATAAGATAGCCCTGTGTCCCTATTACCTATAGACTTCATAAGACAGCCCTGTGTCCCTAGTACCTATAGACTTCATAAGATAGTCCTGTGTCCCTATCACCTATAGACTTCATAAGATAGCCCTGTGTCCCTATCACCTATAGACTTCATAAGATAGCCCTGTGTCCTGATCACCTATAGACTTCATATGATAGCCCTGTGTCCCTATTACCTATAGACTTCATAAGAGAGCCCTGTGTCCCTATTACCTATAGACTTCATAAGAGAGCCATGTGTCCCGATCACCTATAGACTTCATAAGATAGACATGT
>CM074720.1:551720978-551755978 GCA_037306005.1 Rhinophrynus dorsalis
AGATATGAGAGATTGATATATAGATAGATAGGTAGATAGATAGATAGATAGATAGATATGAGATAGATAGATAGATAGATAGATAGATAGATAGATAGATAGATATGAGATAAATAGATAGATAGATATATAGATAGATATGAGATATATAGATAGATAGATAGATAGATAGATAGATAGATAGATAGATATGAGATAGATATATGAGATAGATAGATATGCGATTGATTGATAGATAGATAGATAGATAGATAGATATGAGATAGATTTGAGATAGATAGATAGATAAATAGATAGATATGAGAGATAGATAGATAGATAGATAGATAGATAGATACATAGATAGATATGAGATAGATAGATAGATAGATAGATATGAGATAGATAGATAGATAGATAGATAGATAGATAGATAGATATGAGATAGATAGATAGATAGATAGATAGATAGATAGATATGAGATAGATATCTGCAGCTGACTCTACATACTCTTGCATTTTAGTGCTACTGTTCATTTAAAAATAACAAACCCAATTAACTTTTCTTGTTTATTTTTTTTAGAATCAGCCTCCCTGTCACAATTTATTTTTCTAAATTAAATGTTATCTTCAAAATCCTGCAATATTAACTAAGAATAACTGGTATTAATAATACAGGCATCTCAAAATAGCAGCTTTCATTTGTGTATCTGTCCATTGAATGCCATTTCATGCCGCTGTGCTAATTAATTTCATTAGCGGCTTGTGGAATCACCGTGCGTTTACATACAGTGATTGTGACAATTGTGTGTGGAATCACCGTGCGTTTATATACAGTGATTGTGACAATTGTATGTGGAATCACCGTGCGTTTACATACAGTGATTGTGACAATTGTGTGTGGAATCACCGTGCGTTTACATACAGTGATTGTGACAATTGTGTGTGGAATCACCATGCGTTTACATACAGTGATTGTGACAAGTATGTGGAATCACTGTGCGTTTACCTACAGTGATTGTGACAATTGTGTGTGGAATCACCGTGCTTTTACCTACAGTGATTGTGACAATTGTGTGTGGAATCACCGTGCGTTTACCTACAGTGATTGTGACAATTGTGTGTGGAATCACCGTGCGTTTACATACAGTGATTGTGACAATTGTGTGTGGAATCACCGTGCGTTTACATACAGTGATTGTGACAATTGTGTGTGGAATCACCGTGCGTTTACCTACATTGATTGTGACAATTGTGTGTGGAATCACCGTGCGTTTACCTACATTGATTGTGACAATTGTGTGTGGAATCACCGTGCGTTTATATACAGTGATTGTGACAATTGTGTGTGGAATCACCGTGCGTGACAATTGTGTGTGGAATCAACATGCGTTCATATACAGTGATTGTGACAATTGTGTGTGGAATCACCGTGCGTTTACATACAGTGATTGTGATAGTTGTGTGTGGAATCACCGTGCGTTTACCTACAGTGATTGTGACAATTGTGTGTGGAATCACCGTGCGTTTACATATAGTGATTGTGACAATTGTGTGTGGAATCACCGTGCGTTTACATACAGTGATTGTGACAATTGTGTGTGGAATCACCGTGCGTTTACCTACAGTGATTGTGACAATTGTGTGTGGAATCACCGTGCGTTTACCTACAGTGATTGTGACAATTGTGTGTGGAATCACCGTGCGTTTACCTACAGTGATTGTGACAATTGTGTGTGGAATCACCGTGCGTTTACATACAGTGATTGTGACAATTGTGTGTGGAATCACCGTGCGTTTACATACAGTGATTGTGACAATTGTGTGTGGAATCACCGTGCGTTTACATACAGTGATTGTGACAACTGTGTGTGGAATCACCGTGCGCTTACATACAGTGATTGTGACAATTGTGTGTGGAATCACCGTGCGCTTACATACAGTGATTGTGACAATTGTGTGTGGAATCACCGTGCGCTTACATACAGTGATTGTGACAATTGTGTGTGGAATCACCGTGCGCTTACATACAGTGATTGTGACAGTTGTGTGTGGAATCACCGTGCGCTTACCTACAGTGATTGTGACAGTTGTGTGTGGAATCACCGTGCGTTTACATACAGTGATTGTGACAATTGTGTGTGTCTGACCAATGACGTTACAGGCCGCATCTATAAATTGTCTGTAAACTCACATTACAGAGGAAAAAACAACGTGTTTCAGGCTAATGAAGTAGCCAGTGACTGTCAAACCCCATGGATGCCACTCTAACCCCATGGATGCCACTCAAACCCCATGGATGCCACTCTAACCCCATGGATGCCAGCAAATTTTCCAAAAAGCATTAATTTGCAATGCATTGGTGACCTGTCTAGCATACGAAGAGTTAACAATTTCCCTTCCACCCTAATCATACCGAAGGAAGCCAATTTAGACTATTTGCCACAGGCCGCGCTCTCCTGCAGAGCTGATTGCACCAATTTGCAAGGACATATTTTGTTTAAAACACTCAAAATGGATCAAGCGGAGGATAAATATGGGGCACGCGGCGTGACGACGAGACGCTAGTGAATGTGATTGTATTCCCATGGAGCCTCAGTTCTGTGAAGCCATTTCTGCTGCTTAAATTTCTGTTTCCAGTTGTACAAAATGCACATTAACCCTTAGTGTGCCAGAGGGCTACGCAACGCATTGCATACCCCTCTAGCACTCAAAGGGTTAACCTTTTGAGCACCGGAGGGATATCCAAGACATGTGTTAAATACCCCCCCGGTACCCAGTCTGTTAACCCCTTAAGGCACTTAAGGACCACGGACCATTTTTTTTTTAATTTTTAGAATCCGATTCAGGGATCCCCGAATGGCGAGCAACGATGTGGGGAACCCTGAATTCCATGACTGTCCTGGCACTTCATGGGTCCTGCGCACCAACCCATGAAGTGCCAGGACCGTCAAGGGTCCTTAAGGGATTCAATTAAGCATTTTTAACCTTGACTGTTCTGCCTAAATGGTCAGTGGGGTAATTAATCGTCAGAGGGCAACGGAGCCAACTGTTTTTTCTGCCCTTACAACAACAATATTTTCAGAGAGACAGACGTAGGACTCATTGGACCCTGGGGTATATGGGCACCAGTAGATGCTGGGCAGTGACACAATTGCACGCTCTGCACTCTCTGTAGTTATACCCTAATAGTAGTAGTAGTAGTGGCACTATTAGCGATGAGGTTTACCTTCCTGCGGAGGTGGTTTATAAATGCTACTTGTTCCATTAGAGCTTCATATAAAGTGGATTTGCCACATCGCAGCTTTTAAACTGCTGATACGGCGTGGTTTATGTTTTTTATTGTAATGGATGTAGACATTTTTGGTTTAGTAGTTAGGCACGATTTAATTCTAGCAGAACTGAGGTGTCTGATCTGACCATCTACATCCTCTTCACTCTTACATATGATACTGGCAGAATGTAATTCTGATGAAGGGGCAGAATAATTTAATGGGGAGGAATAATGTTGCAAACCCTGCCAAAATGCATTGTCCCACAGATTTGAAGACCCAGGACAATGACAAATCCTCTTTAATCTGGAGAACTTTACTCCTACTGAGAGAGGCCTGCAATAAGTTGTCCATTGCGCTACAGTAAATATTGTTATATGAGTACTTACTTGTAGTCTCCTATACTTATAGATAAACAAACACTCAAACTTCCTATTTACTTTACAATGGCCAGAAAACCCTAATTGCAGTGGCATAATCAACGTGGACGCAACATCGACAGAGCCCGTCACTCCAGCAGGCCCGGACACCTGGCTGACCCCTGAGACCACATCCTTGAGCCTTTTTCTGTCTCTTTTTGACAGTTCTGTTCAACTGGCTGTGCAGGCCAGAAGTGTGCAGCTATGTTGAGTTCAGGCCAGAAAGATAGTTCTGCGCATTCGGAGGAAGAAGAGTGCGAAGTACAGCACCGCTCCTTCAGACTGACAGATGCTTTTTAACTGGCTGGCTGCTGAGCTGACTGACTGAGATGGGAAACTACTGGCTGGCTGCTGATCTGACTGACTGAGATGAGAAACTACTGGCTGGCTGCTGAGCTGACTGACTGAGATGGGAAACTACTGGTTGGCTGCTGAGCTGACTGACTGAGATGGGAAACTACTGGTTGGCTGCTGAGCTGACTGACTGAGATGGGAAACTACTGGCTGGCTGCTGATCTGACTAACTGAGATGGGAATCTACTGGTTGGCTGCTGATCTGACTGACTGAGATGGGAATCTACTGGTTGGCTGCTGAGCTGACTGACTGAGATGGGAATCTACTGGTTGGCTGCTGAGCTGACTGACTGAGATGGGAAACTACTGGCTGGCTGCTGATCTGACTGACTGAGATGAGAAACTACTGGCTGGCTGCTGAGCTGACTGACTGAGATGGGAATCTACTGGTTGGCTGCTGAGCTGACTGACTGAGATGGGAATCTACTGGTTGGCTGCTGAGCTGACTGACTGAGATGGGAATCTACTGGTTGGCTGCTGAGGTGACTGACTGAGATGGGAATCTACTGGTTGGCTGCTGAGCTGACTGACTGAGATGGGAATCTACTGGTTGGCTGCTGATCTGACTGACTGAGATGGGAATCTACTGGTTGGCTGCTGATCTGACTGACTGAGATGGGAATCTACTGGTTGGCTGCCCAAGGACTGGTGGACGGCTCAATGACACCCAACTCAAACATCTCCTGTAACTCTTGTAGCACGTCCTTCCTAATGGACTGAGGTACTCTGTAGGCGGGCTGGCGGACAGCCTCCTGCCCAGTGGTGAGAACCTGATGCTGGGTCAGGATAGTGAGACCGGGCCATGGGGAGAACAACTGGGGCCACTTCTGCGCCATGTCCTGTATCTGCTGTCGCTGAGTAGGGTCGAGCTGGAGACCTAAACTGGGAAGGACAGAGGAGCTGGGTTCCTGGGTCGCGGCCAGGGGGTCAGGAATATCCTGTTCAGGGCATTCACATGACAGGTCCAGTGGTCCTGCAGGTGAGGCCCTTTGGCAATCACATAAGTAGTCTCCACTTGTCTATCTAGAACCCGGTAGGGGCCCACCCAGGCGGTCTGTAGCTTGTTCCCCTTCACTGGGTGCAAGGCAAGGGCCTGCTGCCCAGCGTTAAATTATCGGTGTTGGGTATGTTTCTCGTACTGCTGCTTCTGCTGGCGCTGTGCCTGTTGAAGATGTTTTTGCACTAGACCTGTGAGGGCGGCTAACTTTTGTCGGAGTTCAAGCACATAGGTCACGACTGGGGTTTCTTCGGAGTTGCACTTGCCTTCCCAATATTCCCGGAGGAGGTTCAGGGGTCCCCCGATTTTCTTCCCGAACAGCAGTTCGAAGGGACTGATGTACCTCCCGGTAGGCAAACAACAGGTGGGGCAAATAGCGCTCCCAGTCCCGGTGCGTCTCCGTGAAAGCCCTCAGCATCTGTTTCAAGGTTCCATCAAACCTTTCACAGAGGCCATTTGTCTGGGGATGGTATGTAGTGGTGTGAATAGGCTTCACTCCGCACAGTTCCCACACTTGCTGCATGACCTCCGAGGTAAATTGGGAACCCTGGTCGGAGAGGTCCTCGGCGGGAAACCCTGCCCTTGAGAATATTTTAATAAGGGCGTCTGCAATACTTTCTGCAGTGATGCTAGAGAGTGCCACGGCTTCGGGATAGCGTGTAGCAAAGTCCACAATGGTGAGCATAAACCTCTTACTAGTGCGGCTGGGGCATGCTAAGGGGCCTATGATATCTACTGCTACCCGCTGGAAGGGCTCACCTACGAAGGGCTGGGACTGAAAAGGTATGGCTGGATGATCGCCCCTTTTTCCAACCCGCTGACAAATGTCGCAGGTGCGGAAAAAGGTGTGGACATCCCGGGATAGCTTTGGCCAGAAGAAAGCCCGACTCACCTGTTGCTCGGCGAGTCGGACTACCAGGTGGCCCGCTAGGGGAATCTCGTGGGCCAGGGACAGCAGGGCGGCCCTATGCTGACAGGGAACTATAAGTTGGGTGCTCGACGTTGTACATTCCAACAAGCGAACAGTGAATAGCTCAGTTGCCTATGGGGATGAGAGTCAGAGAGGACTCTTAACACCACCCCTGCAAGAAGTAAACAAGGAGACTGTTTACTCCAAAATGAACACTTTATTGCACGAACGCGCACACTTTTATACACAGTTAAACAAAAGAACAATGAACTGGGAAGGGTCATATATACTAAGGGCGGGAGTTACTCTAACGGCCAATAGGCAAGGGAGCGACCATATTAAGTGAAACCCGACTGGTTGGTTCCCAGGACTATGTGGAGTAGGGCTGGACATGGGACACAAAGGGCCAGACTTGATGACATTATCTCTCAGCGCGGGGTACAGTTCCCAATGAGTCCCCAATACACACTTGGTGGACAAAGGCTGAGCCGTTACTACCAGTTCGAAATATCCTGCCTTTTGTTCCACCAATAGTAAGTCCTTGAATGTCCGGTTGTCCAATGAGCGTTGCGGTCGTACGATCCCGTGTCAACCGTTACCGTCGTCCCAAGATACATACCAAACAATCAGGGTTTCGAGGCTTCGAGTAGGGTTCGTACAACCCCGACCCACCAGAATGTCGACTAATATCGAGTAACTGCCCCCAGTGTTCATAGTTCAAATCCATAGCCCCAGTAACGGCCAATGGCCCGTTACATCCACCTACTAAAATATCCATTTCTTTCAGATAGAATCAGCCAGAAATCATGAGTCCCAGGTGATAGCCAAGTACTGTGGATAGAGACTGAGACTGAGTTGGTTCCTATTAGCACTGTCATGTGCTTCACTATGGACATTAAATCAAGGTCTGAAGACGTTACCTCATGACAAAGTTCTAAAGACATAATTCACAGTGACCAGTGGGGTGTTTTGGACATAGTAAGGTAAGTGTGCGCGTGTGTTTTTGGGGGGTTTTGGTTATATTAGCATTCTTTTAAGTACAGGGTGTCTCAGAATGAAACCTTCTTCTCCAGGCTTGAAGAGGTCCATGTGGCTCCGCTAAGGCTAGTACATTCATTATCTGTATCTCTCCCCTTGTGTATCTAATCTAGTACATTCATTATCTGTATCTCTCCCCGTGTGTATCTAGTCTAGTACATTATTATCTGTATCTCTCCCCTTGTGTATCTAATCTAGTACATTCATTATCTGTATCTCTCCCTGTGTGTATCTAATCTAGTACATTCATTATCTGTATCTCTCCCTGTGTGTATCTAGTCTAGTACATTCATTATCTGTATCTCTCCCCGTGTGTATCTAGTCTAGTACATTCATTATCTGTATCTCTCCCCGTGTGTATCTAGTCTAGTACATTCATTATCTGTATTTATCCCCGTGTGTATCTAGTCTAGTACATTCATTATCTGTATCTCTCCCCGTGTGTATCTAGTCTAGTACATTCATTATCTGTATCTCTCCCCGTGTGTATCTAGTCTAGTACATTCATTATCTGTATCTCTCCCCGTGTGTATCTAGTCTAGTACAATCATTATCTGTATCTCTCCCCGTGTGTATCTAGTCTAGTACAGTCATTATCTGTATCTCTCCCTGTGTGTATCTAGTCTAGTACATTCATTATCTGTATCTCTCCCCGTGTGTATCTAGTCTAGTACAGTCATTATCTGTATCTCTCCCTGTGTGTATCTAGTCTAGTACAGTCATTATCTGTATCTCTCCCTGTGTGTATCTAGTCTAGTACAGTCATTATCTGTATCTCTCCCTGTGTGTATCTAGTCTAGTACATTCATTATCTGTATCTCTTTCCATGTGTATCTAGTCTAGTACAATCATTATCTGTATCTCTCCCGTGTGTATCTAGTCTAGTACATTCATTATCTGTATCTCTCCCCGTGTGTATCTAGTCTAGTACATTAATTATCTGTATCTCTCCCCGTGTGTATCTAGTCTAGTACAGTCATTATCTGTATCTCTCCCTGTGTGTATCTAGTCTAGTACATTCATTATCTGTATCTCTCCCCGTGTGTATCTAGTCTAGTACAGTCATTATCTGTATCTCTCCCCGTGTGTATCTAGTCTAGTACAATCATTATCTGTATCTCTCCCCGTGTGTATCTAGTCTAGTACAGTCATTATCTGTATCTCTCCCTGTGTGTATCTAGTCTAGTACATTCATTATCTGTATCTCTTCCCATGTGTATCTAGTCTAGTACAATCATTATCTGTATCTCTCCCCGTGTGTATCTAGTCTAGTACATTCATTATCTGTATCTCTCCCCGTGATTATCTAGTCTAGTACATTAATTATCTGTATCTCTCCCCGTGTGTATCTAGTCTAGTACATTCATTATCCGTATCTCTCCCCGTGTGTATCTAGTCTAGTACAATCATTATCTGTATCTCTCCCCGTGTGTATCTAGTCTAGTACATTCATTATCTGTATCTCTCCCCGTGTGTATCTAGTCTAGTACAATCATTATCTGTATCTCTCCCCGTGTGTATCTAGTCTAGTACAATCATTATCTGTATCTCTCCCCGTGTGTATCTAGTCTAGTACATTCATTATCTGTATCTCTCCCCGTGTGTATCTAGTCTAGTACATTCTTTATCTGTATCTCTTCCCTTGTGTATCTAGTCTAGTACATTCATTATCTGTATCTCTCCCCGTGTGTATCTAGTCTAGTACAATCATTATCTGTATCTCTCCCCGTGTGTAACTAGTCTAGTACATTCATTATCTGTATCTCTCCCCGTGTGTATCTAGTCTAGTACATTCATTATCTGTATCTCTCCCCGTGTGTATCTAGTCTAGTACATTCATTATCTGTATCTCTTCCCGTGTGTATCTATTCTAGTACATTCATTATCTGTATCTCTCCCCGTGTGTATCTAGTCTAGTACATTCATTATCTGTATCTCTCCCCGTGTGTATCTAGTCTAGTACAATCATTATCTGTATCTCTCCCCGTGTGTATCTAGTCTAGTACATTCATTATCTCTATCTCTCCCTGTGTGTATCTAGTCTAGTACATTCATTATCTGTATCTCTCCCCATGTGTATCTAGTCTAGTACATTCATTATCTGTACCTTTCCCCGTGTGTATCTAGTTTAGTACATTCATTATCTGTATCTCTCCCCGTGTGTATCTAGTCTAGTACAATCATTATCTGTATCTCTCCCTGTGTGTATCTAGTCTAGTACATTCATTATCTGTATCTCTCCCCATGTGTATCTAGTCTAGTACATTCATTATCTGTATCTTTCCCGTGTGTATCTAGTTTAGTACATTCATTATCTGTATCTCTCCCCGTGTGTATCTAGTCTAGTACAGTCATTATCTGTATCTCTCCCCATGTGTATCTAGTCTAATACATTCATTATCTGTACCTTTCCCCGTGTGTATCTAGTTTAGTACATTCATTATCTATATCTCTCCCCGTGTGTATCTAGTCTAGTACAATCATTATCTATATCTCTCCCCGTGTGTATCTAGTCTAGTACATTCATTATCTGTATCTTTCCCCGTGTGTATATAGTCTAGTACATTCATTATCTGTATCTCTCCCCGTGTGTATCTAGTCTAGTACATTCATTATCTGTATCTCTCCCCGTGTGTATCTAGTCTAGTACATTCATTATCTGTATCTCTCCCCGTGTGTATCTAGTCTAGTACATTCATTATCTGTATCTCTCCCCTTGTGTATCTAGTCTAGTACATTCATTATCTGTATCTCTTCCCGTGTGTATCTAGTCTAGTACATTCATTATCTGTATCTCTCCCCGTGTGTATCTAGTCTAGTACATTCATTATCTGTATCTCTCCCCGTGTGTATCTAGTCTAGTACATTCATTATCTGTATCTCTCCCCGTGTGTATCTAGTCTAGTACAATCATTATCTGTATCTCTCCCCGTGTGTATCTAGTCTAGTACATTCATTATCTCTATCTCTCCCTGTGTGTATCTAGTCTAGTACATTCATTATCTGTATCTCTCCCCTTGTGTATCTAGTCTAGTACATTCATTATCTGTATCTCTCCCGTGTGTATCTAGTCTAGTACATTCATTATCTGTATCTCTCCCCGTGTGTATCTAGTCTAGTACATACATTATCTGTATCTCTCCCCGTGTGTATCTAGTCTAGTACAATCATTATCTGTATCTCTCCCTGTGTGTATCTAGTCTAGTACAATCATTATCTGTATCTCTCCCCGTGTGTATCTAGTCTCGTACATTCATTATCTGTATCTCTCCCCGTGTGTATCTAGTCTAGTACATTCATTATCTGTATCTCTTCCCTTGTGTATCTAGTCTAGTACATTCATTATCTGTATCTCTCCCGTGTGTATCTAGTCTAGTACATTCATTATCTGTATCTCTCCCCGTGTGTATCTAGTCTAGTACATTCATTATCTGTATCTCTCCCCATGTGTATCTAGTCTAGTACAGTCATTATCTGTATCTCTCCCCGTGTGTATCTAGTCTAGTACAATCATTATCTGTATCTCTCCCCGTGTGTATCTAGTCTAGTACATTCATTATCTGTATCTCTCCCCGTGTGTATCTAGTCTAGTACATTCATTATCTGTATCTCTCCCCGTGTGTATCTAGTCTAGTACAGTCATTATCTGTATCTCTCCCCGTGTGTATCTAGTCTAGTACAATCATTATCTGTATCTCTCCCCGTGTGTATCTAGTCTAGTACATTCATTATCTGTATCTCTCCCAGTGTGTATCTAGTCTAGTACAATCATTATCTGTATCTCTCCCCGTGTGTATCTAGTCTAGTATATTCATTATCTGTATCTCTCCCCGTGTGTATCTAGTCTAGTACATTCATTATCTGTATCTCTCCCCGTGTGTATCTAGTCTAGTACATTCATTATCTGTATCTCTCCCCGTGTGTATCTAGTCTAGTACATTCATTATCTGTATCTCTCCCCGTGTGTATCTAGTCTAGTACAATCATTATCTGTATCTCTCCCCGTGTGTATCTAGTCTAGTACAATCATTATCTGTATCTCTCCCCGTGTGTATCTAGTCTAGTACAATCATTATCTGTATCTCTCCCCGTGTGTATCTAGTCTAGTACATTCATTATCTGTATCTCTTCCCTTGTGTATCTAGTCTAGTACATTCATTATCTGTATCTCTCCTCGTGTGTATCTAGTCTAGTACAATCATTATCTGTATCTCTCCCCGTGTGTATCTAGTCTAGTACATTCATTATCTGTATCTCTCCCCGTGTGTATCTAGTCTAGTACAATCATTATCTGTATCTCTCCCCGTGTGTATCTAGTCTAGTATATTCATTATCTGTATCTCTCCCCTCTCCCCGTGTGTATCTAGTCTAGTACATTCATTATCTGTATCTCTCCCCGTGTGTATCTAGTCTAGTACATTCATTATCTGTATCTCTCCCCGTGTGTATCTAGTCTAGTACATTCATTATCTGTATCTCTTCCCTTGTGTATCTAGTCTAGTACATTCATTATCTGTATCTCTCCTCGTGTGTATCTAGTCTAGTACAATCATTATCTGTATCTCTCCCGTGTGTATCTAGTCTAGTACATTCATTATCTGTATCTCTCCCCGTGTGTATCTAGTCTAGTACATTCATTATCTGTATCTCTCCCGTGTGTATCTAGTATAGTACATTCATTATCTGTATTTATCCCTGTGTGTATCTAGTCTAGTACAATCATTATCTGTATCTCTCCCCATGTGTATCTAGTCTAGTACATCATTATCTGTATCTCCCCTTGTGTATCTAGCTAGTACATTCATTATCTGTATCTCTCCCGTGTGTATCTAGTCTAGTACAATCATTATCTATATCTCTCCCCGTGTGTATTTAGTCTAGTACAATCATTATCTGTATCTCTCCCCGTGTGTATCTAGTCTAGTACATTCATTATCTATATCTCTCCCCGTGTGTATCTAGTCTAGTACAATCATTATCTGTATCTCTCCCATGTGTATCTAGTCTAGTACATTCATTATCTGTATCTCTCCCCATGTGTATCTAGTCTAGTACATTCATTATCTGTATCTCTCCCCGTGTGTATCTAGTCTAGTACATTCATTATCTGTATCTCTCCCCGTGTGTATCTAGTCTAGTACATTCATTATCTGTATCTCTCCCCATGTGTATCTAGTCTAGTACAATCATTATCTGTATCTCTCGCCGTGTGTATCTAGTCTAGTACATTCATTATCTGTATCTCTTCCCAGTGTGTATCTAGTCTAGTACAATTCATTATCTGTATCTCTCCCCGTGTGTATCTAGTCTAGTACATTCATTATCTGTATCTCTCCCCATGTGTATCTAGTCTAGTACAATCATTATCTGTATCTCTCCCCTTGTGTATCTAGTCTAGTACATTCATTATCTGTATCTCTCCAGTGTGTATCTAGTCTAGTACATTCATTATCTGTATCTCTCCCCGTGTGTATCTAGTCTAGTACATTCATTATCTGTATCTCTCCCCGTGGTATCTAGTCTAGTACATTCATTATCTGTATCTCTCCCCGTGCCTATCTAGTCTAGTACAATCATTATCTGTATTTCTCCCCGTGTGTATCTAGTCTAGTACATTCATTATCTGTATCTCTCCCTGTGTGTATCTAGTCTAGTACATTCATAATCTGTATCTCTTCCCGTGTGTATCTAGTCTAGTACATTCATTATCTGTATCTCTCCCCGTGTGTATCTAGTCTAGTAGAATCATTACCTGTATCTCTCCCCGTGTGTATCTAGTCTAGTACATTCATTATCTGTATCTCTCCCCTTGTGTATCTAGTCTAGTACATTCATTATCTGTATCTCTCCCCGTGTGTATCTAGTCTAGTACATTCATTATCTGTATCTCTCCCCATGTGTATCTAGTCTAGTACATTCATTATCTGTATCTCTCCCCGTGTGTATCTAGTCTAGTACAATCATTATCTGTATCTCTCCCGTGTGTATCTAGTCTAGTACATTCATTATCTGTATCTCCCCCTTGTGTATCTAGTCTAGTACATTCATTATCTGTATCTCTCCCCGTGTGTATCTAGTCTAGTACATTCATTATCTGTATCTCTCCCCGTGTGTATCTAGTCTAGTACAATCATTATCTGTATCTCTCCCGTGTGTATCTAGTCTAGTACATTCATTATCTGTATCTCTCCCCGTGTGTAATCTAGTCTAGTACATTCATTATCTGTATCTCTCCCGTGTGTATCTAGTCTAGTACATTCATTATCTGTATCTCTTCCGTGTGTATCTAGTCTAGTACATTCATTATCTGTATCTCTCCCCGTGTGTATCTAGTCTAGTACATTCATTATCTGTATCTCTCCCCGTGTGTATCTAGTCTAGTACATTCTTTATCTGTATCTCTTCCCTTGTGTATCTAGTCTAGTACATTCATTATCTGTATCTCTCCCCGTGTGTATCTAGTCTAGTACAATCATTATCTGTATCTCTCCCCGTGTGTATCTAGTCTAGTACATTCATTATCTGTATCTCTCCCCGTGTGTAATCTAGTCTAGTACATTCATTATCTGTATCTCCCCGTGTGTATCTAGTCTAGTACATTCATTATCTGTATCTCTTCCGTGTGTATCTAGTCTAGTACATTCATTATCTGTATCTCTCCCCGTGTGTATCTAGTCTAGTACATTCATTATCTGTATCTCTCCCCGTGTGTATCTAGTCTAGTACAATCATTATCTGTATCTCTCCCCGTGTGTATCTAGTCTAGTACATTCATTATCTCTATCTCTCCCTGTGTGTATCTAGTCTAGTACATTCATTATCTGTATCTCTCCCCATGTGTATCTAGTCTAGTACATTCATTATCTGTATCTTTCCCCGTGTGTATCTAGTTTAGTACATTCATTATCTGTATCTCTCCCCGTGTGTATCTAGTCTAGTACAATCATTATCTGTATCTCTCCCTGTGTGTATCTAGTCTAGTACATTCATTATCTGTATCTCTCCCCATGTGTATCTAGTCTAGTACATTCATTATCTGTATCTCTCCCGTGTGTATCTAGTCTAGTACAGTCATTATCTGTATCTCTCCCCATGTGTATCTAGTCTAATACATTCATTATCTGTACCTTTCCCCGTGTGTATCTAGTTTAGTACATTCATTATCTATATCTCTCCCCGTGTGTATCTAGTCTAGTACAATCATTATCTATATCTCTCCCCGTGTGTATCTAGTCTAGTACATTCATTATCTGTATCTTTCCCCGTGTGTATATAGTCTAGTACATTCATTATCTGTATCTCTCCCCGTGTGTATCTAGTCTAGTACATTCATTATCTGTATCTCTCCCCGTGTGTATCTAGTCTAGTACATTCATTATCTCTATCTCTCCCCGTGTGTATCTAGTCTAGTACATTCATTATCTGTATCTCTCCCCTTGTGTATCTAGTCTAGTACATTCATTATCTGTATCTCTTCCCGTGTGTATCTAGTCTAGTACATTCATTATCTGTATCTCTCCCCGTGTGTATCTAGTCTAGTACATTCATTATCTGTATCTCTCCCCGTGTGTATCTAGTCTAGTACATTCATTATCTGTATCTCTCCCCGTGTGTATCTAGTCTAGTACAATCATTATCTGTATCTCTCCCCGTGTGTATCTAGTCTAGTACATTCATTATCTCTATCTCTCCCTGTGTGTATCTAGTCTAGTACATTCATTATCTGTATCTCTCCCCTTGTGTATCTAGTCTAGTACATTCATTATCTGTATCTCTCCCCGTGTGTATCTAGTCTAGTACATTCATTATGTGTATCTCTCCCCGTGTGTATCTAGTCTAGTACATACATTATCTGTATCTCTCCCCGTGTGTATCTAGTCTAGTACAATCATTATCTGTATCTCTCCCTGTGTGTATCTAGTCTAGTACAATCATTATCTGTATCTCTCCCCGTGTGTATCTAGTCTCGTACATTCATTATCTGTATCTCTCCCCGTGTGTATCTAGTCTAGTACATTCATTATCTGTATCTCTTCCCTTGTGTATCTAGTCTAGTACATTCATTATCTGTATCTCTCCCCGTGTGTATCTAGTCTAGTACAATCATTATCTGTATCTCTCCCCGTGTGTATCTAGTCTAGTACATTCATTATCTGTATCTCTCCCCGTGTGTATCTAGTCTAGTACATTCATTATCTGTATCTCTCCCCGTGTGTATCTAGTCTAGTACAGTCATTATCTGTATCTCTCCCCGTGTGTATCTAGTCTAGTACAATCATTATCTGTATCTCTCCCCGTGTGTATCTAGTCTAGTACATTCATTATCTGTATCTCTCCCCGTGTGTATCTAGTCTAGTACAATCATTATCTGTATCTCTCCCCGTGTGTATCTAGTCTAGTAAATTCATTATCTGTATCTCTCCCCGTGTGTATCTAGTCTAGTACATTCATTATCTGTATCTCTCCCCGTGTGTATCTAGTCTAGTACATTCATTATCTGTATCTCTCCCCGTGTGTATCTAGTCTAGTACATTCATTATCTGTATCTCTTCCCTTGTGTATCTAGTCTAGTACAATCATTATCTGTATCTCTCCCGTGTGTATCTAGTCTAGTACAATCATTATCTGTATCTCTCCACGTGTGTATCTAGTCTAGTACATTCATTATCTGTATCTCTCCCCGTGTGTATCTAGTCTAGTACATTCATTATCTGTATCTCTCCCCGTGTGTATCTAGTCTAGTACATTCATTATCTGTATTTATCCCTGTGTGTATCTAGTCTAGTACAATCATTATCTGTATCTCTCCCCATGTGTATCTAGTCTAGTACATTCATTATCTGTATCTCTCCCCTTGTGTATCTAGTCTAGTACATTCATTATCTGTATCTCTCCCCGTGTGTATCTAGTCTAGTACAATCATTATCTATATCTCTCCCCGTGTGTATCTAGTCTAGTACAATCATTATCTGTATCTCTCCCCGTGTGTATCTAGTCTAGTACATTCATTATCTATATCTCTCCCCGTGTGTATCTAGTCTAGTACAATCATTATCTGTATCTCTCCCCGTGTGTATCTAGTCTAGTACATTCATTATCTGTATCTCTCCCCATGTGTATCTAGTCTAGTACATTCATTATCTGTATCTCTCCCCGTGTGTATCTAGTCTAGTACATTCATTATCTGTATCTCTCCCCGTGTGTATCTAGTCTAGTACATTCATTATCTGTATCTCTCCCCATGTGTATCTAGTCTAGTACAATCATTATCTGTATCTCTCGCCGTGTGTATCTAGTCTAGTACATTCATTATCTGTATCTCTTCCCGTGTGTATCTAGTCTAGTACATTCATTATCTGTATCTCTCCCCGTGTGTATCTAGTCTAGTACATTCATTATCTGTATCTCTCCCCATGTGTATCTAGTCTAGTACAATCATTATCTGTATCTCTCCCCTTGTGTATCTAGTCTAGTACATTCATTATCTGTATCTCTCCCAGTGTGTATCTAGTCTAGTACATTCATTATCTGTATCTCTCCCCGTGTGTATCTAGTCTAGTACATTCATTATCTGTATCTCTCCCCGTGTGTATCTAGTCTAGTACATTCATTATCTGTATCTCTCCCCGTGCCTATCTAGTCTAGTACAATCATTATCTGTATTTCTCCCCGTGTGTATCTAGTCTAGTACATTCATTATCTGTATCTCTCCCTGTGTGTATCTAGTCTAGTACATTCATTATCTGTATCTCTCCCAGTGTGTATCTAGTCTAGTACATTCATTATCTGTATCTCTCCCCGTGTGTATCTAGTCTAGTACATTCATTATCTGTATCTCTCCCGTGTGTATCTAGTCTAGTACATTCATTATCTGTATCTCTCCCCGTGCCTATCTAGTCTAGTACAATCATTATCTGTATTTCTCCCCGTGTGTATCTAGTCTAGTACATTCATTATCTGTATCTCTCCCTGTGTGTATCTAGTCTAGTACATTCATAATCTGTATCTCTTCCCGTGTGTATCTAGTCTAGTACATTCATTATCTGTATCTCTCCCCGTGTGTATCTAGTCTAGTAGAATCATTACCTGTATCTCTCCCCGTGTGTTCTAGTCTAGTACATTCATTATCTGTATCTCTCCCCTTGTGTATCTAGTCTAGTACATTCATTATCTGTATCTCTCCCCGTGTGTATCTAGTCTAGTACATTCATTATCTGTATCTCTCCCCATGTGTATCTAGTCTAGTACATTCATTATCTGTATTTATCCCTGTGTGTATCTAGTCTAGTACATTCATTATCTGTATCTCTCCCTGTGTGTATCTAGTCTAGTACATTCATTATCTGTATCTCTCCCCGTGTGTATCTAGTCTAATACATTCATTATCTGTATCTCTCCCCTGTGTGTATCTAGTCTAGTACATTCATTATCTGTATTTATCCCTGTGTGTATCTAGTCTAGTACATTCATTATCTGTATCTCTCCCCGTGTGTATCTAGTCTAGTACATTCATTATCTGTATTTATCCCTGTGTGTATCTAGTCTAGTACATTCATTATCTGTATCTCTCCCCGTGTGTATCTAGTCTAGTACATTCATTATCTGTATCTCTCCCCGTGTGTATCTAGTCTAATACATTCATTATCTGTATCTCTCCCTGTGTGTATCTAGTCTAGTACATTCATTATCTCTATCTCTCCCGTGTGTATCTAGTCTAGTACATTCATTATCTGTATCTCTCCCTGTGTGTATCTAGTCTAGTACAATCATTATCTGTATCTCTCCCCATGTGTATCTAGTCTAGTACATTCATTATCTGTATCTCTCCCTGTGTGTATCTAGTCTAGTACATTCATTATCTGTATCTCTCCCCGTGTGTATCTAGTCTAGTACATTCATTATCTGTATCTCTCCCTGTGTGTATCTAGTCTAGTACAATCATTATCTGTATCTCTCCCCGTGTGTATCTAGTCTAGTACATTCATTATCTGTATCTCTCCCCGTGTATCTAGTCTAGTTCATTCATTATCTGTATCTCTCCCCGTGTGTATCTAGTCTAGTACAATCATTATCTGTATCTCTCCCCGTGTGTATCTAGTCTAGTACATTCATTATCTGTATCTCTCCCCGTGTGTATCTAGTCTAGTACATTAATTATCTGTATCTCTCCCCGTGTGTATCTAGTCTAGTACATTCATTATCTGTATCTCTCCCCGTGTGTATCTAGTCTAGTACATTCATTATCTGTATCTCTCCCCGTGTGTATCTAGTCTAGTACAATCATTATCTGTATCTCTCCCCGTGTGTATCTAGTCTAGTACATTCATTATCTGTATCTCTCCCCGTGTGTATCTAGTCTAGTACATTCATTATCTGTATCTCTCCCCGTGTGTATCTAGTCTAGTACAATCATTATCTATATCTCTCCCCGTGTGTATCTAGTCTAGTACAATCATTATCTATATCTCTCCCGTGTGTATCTAGTCTAATACATTAATTATCTGTATCTCTCCCCGTGTGTATCTACTCTAGTACATTCATTATCTGTATCTCTCCCCGTGTGTATCTAGTCTAGTACATTCATTATCTGTATCTCTCCCGTGTGTATCTAGTCTAGTACAATCATTATCTATATCTCTCCCGTGTGTATCTAGTCTAATACATTAATTATCTGTATCTCTCCCCGTGTGTATCTAGTCTAGTACATTCATTATCTGTATCTCTCCCCGTGTGTATCTAGTCTAGTACAATCATTATCTGTATCTCTCCCCGTGTGTATCTAGTCTAGTACATTCATTATCTGTATCTCTCCCCGTGTGTATCTAGTCTAGTACATTCATTATCTGTATCTCTCCCCGTGTGTATCTAGTCTAGTACAATCATTATCTGTATCTCTCCCCGTGTGTATCTAGTCTAGTACAATCATTATCTATATCTCTCCCCGTGTGTATCTAGTCTAGTACAATCATTATCTATATCTCTCCCGTGTGTATCTAGTCTAATACATTAATTATCTGTATCTCTCCCCGTGTGTATCTACTCTAGTACATTAATTATCTGTATCTCTCCCCGTGTGTATCTAGTCTAGTACATTCATTATCTGTATCTCTCCCTGTGTGTATCTAGTCTAGTACATTCATTATCTGTATCTCTCCCCGTGTGTATCTAGTCTAGTACATTCATTATCTGTATCTCTCCCCGTGTGTATCTAGTCTAGTACATTCATTATCTGTATCTCTCCCCGTGTGTATCTAGTCTAGTACATTCATTATCTGTATCTCTCCCCGTGTGTATCTAGTCTCGTACATTCATTATCTGTATCTCTCCCCGTGTGTATCTAGTCTAATACAATCATTATCTGTATCTCTCCCCGTGTGTATCTAGTCTAGTACATTCATTATCTGTATCTCTCCCCGTGTGTATCTAGTCTAGTACAATCATTATTTGTATCTCTCCCTGTGTATCTAGTCTAGTACATTCATTATCTGTATCTCTCCCCGTGTGTATCTAGTCTAGTACATTCATTATCTGTATCTCTCCCCGTGTGTATCTAGTCTAGTACAATCATTATCTGTATCTCTCCCCGTGTGTATCTAGTCTAGTACATTCATTATCTGTATCTCTCCCCGTGTGTATCTAGTCTAGTACAATCATTATCTGTATCTCTCCCCGTGTGTATCTAGTCTAGTACATTCATTTTCTGTATCTCTCCCCGTGTGTATCTAGTCTAGTACAATCATTATCTGTATCTCTCCCCGTGTGTATCTAGTCTAGTACATTCATTATCTGTATCTCTCCCCGTGTGTATCTAGTCTAGTACAATCATTATCTGTATCTCTCCCCTTGTGTATCTAGTCTAGTACATTCATTATCTGTATCTCTCACCGTGTGTATCTACTCTAGTACATTCATTATCTGTATCTCTCCCCGTGTGTATCTAGTCTAGTCCATTTATTATCTGTATCTCTCCCCGTGTGTATCTAGTCTAGAACAATCATTATTTGTATCTCTCCCCGTGTGTATCTAGTCTAGTACATTCATTATCTGTATCTCTCCCCGTGTGTATCTAGTCTAGTACATTCATTATCTGTATCTCTCCCCGTGTGTATCTAGTCTAGTACAATCATTATCTGTATCTCTCCCCGTGTGTATCTAGTCTAATACATTCATTATCTGTATCTCTCCCTGTGTGTATCTAGTCTAGTACATTCATTATCTGTATCTCTCCCCGTGTGTATCTAGTCTAGTACATTCATTATCTGTATCTCTCCCCGTGTGTATCTAGTCTAGTACATTCATTATCTGTATCTCTCCCCGTGTGTATCTAGTCTAGTACAATCATTATCTGTATCTCTCCCCGTGTGTATCTAGTCTAGTACATTCATTATCTGTATCTCTCCCCGTGTGTATCTAGTCTAGTACATTCATTATCTGTATCTCTCCCCGTGTGTATCTAGTCTAGTACATTCATTATCTGTATCTCTCCCCGTGTGTATCTAGTCTAGTACATTCATTATCTGTATCTCTCCCCGTGTGTATCTAGTCTAGTACAATCATTATCTGTATCTCTCCCTGTGTGTATCTAGTCTAGTACATTCATTATCTGTATCTCTCCCCGTGTGTATCTAGTCTAGTACATTCATTATCTGTATCTCTCCCCGTGTGTATCTAGTCTAGTACAATCATTATCTGTATCTCTCCCCGTGTGTATCTAGTCTAGTACATTCATTATCTGTATCTCTCCCCGTGTGTATCTAGTCTAGTACATTCATTATCTGTATCTCTCCCCGTGTGTATCTAGTCTAGTACATTCATTATCTGTATCTCTCCCCGTGTGTATCTAGTCTAGTACAATCATTATCTGTATCTCTCCCCGTGTGTATCTAGTCTAGTACATTCATTATCTGTATCTCTCCCCGTGTGTATCTAGTCTAGTACAATCATTATCTGTATCTCTCCTCGTGTGTATCTAGTCTAGTACATTCATTATCTGTATCTCTCCCCGTGTGTATCTACTCTAGTACATTCATTATCTGTATCTCTCCCCGTGTGTGTGTAGTCTAGTACATTCATTATCTGTATCTCTCCTCGTGTGTATGTAGTCTAGTACATTCATTATCTGTATCTCTCCCCGTGTGTATCTAGTCTAGTACATTCATTATCTGTATCTCTCCTCGTGTGTATCTACTCTAGTACATTAATTATCTGTATCTCTCCCTGTGTGTATCTAGTCTAGTACATTCATTATCTGTATATCTCCCCGTGTGTATCTAGTCTAGTACAATCATTATCTGTATCTCTCCCCGTGTGTATCTAGTCTAATACATTCATTATCTGTATCTCTCCTCGTGTGTATCTAGTCTAGTACATTCATTATCTGTATCTCTCCCTGTGTGTATCTACTCTAGTACATTCATTATCTGTATCTCTCCCCGTGTGTATCTAGTCTAGTACAATCATTATCTGTATCTCTCCCTGTGTGTATCTAGTCTAATACATTCATTATCTGTATCTCTCCTCGTGTGTATCTAGTCTAGTACATTCATTATCTGTATCTCTCCCCGTGTGTATCTAGTCTAGTACAATCATTATCTGAATCTCTCCCCGTGTGTATCTAGTCTAATACATTCATTATCTGTATCTCTCCTCGTGTGTATCTAGTCTAGTACATTCATTATCTGTATCTCTCCCCGTGTGTATCTAGTCTAGTACATTCATTATCTGTATCTCTCCCCGTGTGTATCTAGTCTAGTACATTGATTATCTGTATCTCTCCCCATGTGTATCTAGTCTAGTACATTCATTATCTGTATCTCTCCCCGTGTGTATCTAGTCTAGTACATTCATTATCTGTATCTCTCCCCGTGTGTATCTAGTCTAGTACATTCATTATCTGTATCTCTCCCCATGTGTATCTAGTCTAGTACAATCATTATCTGTATCTCTCGCCGTGTGTATCTAGTCTAGTACATTCATTATCTGTATCTCTTCCCGTGTGTATCTAGTCTAGTACATTCATTATCTGTATCTCTCCCCGTGTGTATCTAGTCTAGTACATTCATTATCTGTATCTCTCCCCATGTGTATCTAGTCTAGTACAATCATTATCTGTATCTCTCCCCTTGTGTATCTAGTCTAGTACATTCATTATCTGTATCTCTCCCAGTGTGTATCTAGTCTAGTACATTCATTATCTGTATCTCTCCCCGTGTGTATCTAGTCTAGTACATTCATTATCTGTATCTCTCCCCGTGTGTATCTAGTCTAGTACATTCATTATCTGTATCTCTCCCCGTGCCTATCTAGTCTAGTACAATCATTATCTGTATTTCTCCCCGTGTGTATCTAGTCTAGTACATTCATTATCTGTATCTCTCCCTGTGTGTATCTAGTCTAGTACATTCATTATCTGTATCTCTCCCAGTGTGTATCTAGTCTAGTACATTCATTATCTGTATCTCTCCCCGTGTGTATCTAGTCTAGTACATTCATTATCTGTATCTCTCCCCGTGTGTATCTAGTCTAGTACATTCATTATCTGTATCTCTCCCCGTGCCTATCTAGTCTAGTACAATCATTATCTGTATTTCTCCCCGTGTGTATCTAGTCTAGTACATTCATTATCTGTATCTCTCCCTGTGTGTATCTAGTCTAGTACATTCATAATCTGTATCTCTTCCCGTGTGTATCTAGTCTAGTACATTCATTATCTGTATCTCTCCCCGTGTGTATCTAGTCTAGTAGAATCATTACCTGTATCTCTCCCCGTGTGTATCTAGTCTAGTACATTCATTATCTGTATCTCTCCCCTTGTGTATCTAGTCTAGTACATTCATTATCTGTATCTCTCCCCGTGTGTATCTAGTCTAGTACATTCATTATCTGTATCTCTCCCCGTGTGTATCTAGTCTAGTACATTCATTATCTGTATCTCTCCCCATGTGTATCTAGTCTAGTACATTCATTATCTGTATCTCTCCCCGTGTGTATCTAGTCTAGTACAATCATTATCTGTATCTCTCCCCGTGTGTATCTAGTCTAGTACATTCATTATCTGTATCTCCCCCCTTGTGTATCTAGTCTAGTACATTCATTATCTGTATCTCTCCCCGTGTGTATCTAGTCTAGTACATTCATTATCTGTATCTCTCCCCGTGTGTATCTAGTCTAGTACATTTATTATCTGTATCTCTCCCCGTGTGTATCTAGTCTAGTACATTCCTTATCTGTATCTCTCCCCGTGTGTATCTAGTCTAGTACATTCATTATCTGTATCTCTCCCCGTGTGTATCTAGTCTAGTACATTCATTACCTGTATCTCTCCCCGTGTGTATCTAGTCTAGTACATTCATTATCTGTATCTCTCCCCGTGTGTATCTAGTCTAGTACATTCATTATCTGTATCTCTCCCCGTGTGTATCTAGTCTAGTACATTCATTATCTGTATCTCTCCCCGTGTGTATCTAGTCTAATACATTCATTATCTGTATCTCTCCCTGTGTGTATCTAGTCTAGTACATTCATTATCTGTATCTCTCCCCAAATGTATCTAGTCTAGTACATTCATTATCTGTATTTATCCCTGTGTGTATCTAGTCTAGTACATTCATTATCTGTATCTCTCCCTGTGTGTATCTAGTCTAGTACATTCATTATCTGTATCTCTCCCCGTGTGTATCTAGTCTAATACATTCATTATCTGTATCTCTCCCTGTGTGTATCTAGTCTAGTACATTCATTATCTGTATTTATCCCTGTGTGTATCTAGTCTAGTACATTCATTATCTGTATCTCTCCCCGTGTGTATCTAGTCTAGTACATTCATTATCTGTATTTATCCCTGTGTGTATCTAGTCTAGTACATTCATTATCTGTATCTCTCCCCGTGTGTATCTAGTCTAGTACATTCATTATCTGTATCTCTCCCCGTGTGTATCTAGTCTAATACATTCATTATCTGTATCTCTCCCTGTGTGTATCTAGTCTAGTACATTCATTATCTGTATCTCTCCCCGTGTGTATCTAGTCTAGTACATTCATTATCTGTATCTCTCCCTGTGTGTATCTAGTCTAGTACAATCATTATCTGTATCTCTCCCCATGTGTATCTAGTCTAGTACATTCATTATCTGTATCTCTCCCTGTGTGTATCTAGTCTAGTACATTCATTATCTGTATCTCTCCCCGTGTGTATCTAGTCTAGTACATTCATTATCTGTATCTCTCCCCGTGTGTATCTAGTCTAGTACAATCATTATCTGTATCTCTCCCCGTGTGTATCTAGTCTAGTACATTCATTATCTGTATCTCTCCCGTGTGTATCTAGTCTAGTTCATTCATTATCTGTATCTCTCCCCGTGTGTATCTAGTCTAGTACAATCATTATCTGTATCTCTCCCCGTGTGTATCTAGTCTAGTACATTCATTATCTGTATCTCTCCCCGTGTGTATCTAGTCTAGTACATTAATTATCTGTATCTCTCCCCGTGTGTATCTAGTCTAGTACATTCATTATCTGTATCTCTCCCCGTGTGTATCTAGTCTAGTACATTCATTATCTGTATCTCTCCCCGTGTGTATCTAGTCTAGTACAATCATTATCTGTATCTCTCCCCGTGTGTATCTAGTCTAGTACATTCATTATCTGTATCTCTCCCCGTGTGTATCTAGTCTAGTACATTCATTATCTGTATCTCTCCCCGTGTGTATCTAGTCTAGTACAATCATTATCTATATCTCTCCCCGTGTGTATCTAGTCTAGTACAATCATTATCTATATCTCTCCCGTGTGTATCTAGTCTAATACATTAATTATCTGTATCTCTCCCCGTGTGTATCTACTCTAGTACATTCATTATCTGTATCTCTCCCTGTGTGTATCTAGTCTAGTACATTCATTATCTGTATCTCTCCCCGTGTGTATCTAGTCTAGTACAATCATTATCTATATCTCTCCCGTGTGTATCTAGTCTAATACATTAATTATCTGTATCTCTCCCCGTGTGTATCTAGTCTAGTACATTCATTATCTGTATCTCTCCCCGTGTGTATCTAGTCTAGTACAATCATTATCTGTATCTCTCCCCGTGTGTATCTAGTCTAGTACATTCATTATCTGTATCTCTCCCCGTGTGTATCTAGTCTAGTACATTCATTATCTGTATCTCTCCCCGTGTGTATCTAGTCTAGTACAATCATTATCTGTATCTCTCCCCGTGTGTATCTAGTCTAGTACAATCATTATCTATATCTCTCCCCGTGTGTATCTAGTCTAGTACAATCATTATCTATATCTCTCCCGTGTGTATCTAGTCTAATACATTAATTATCTGTATCTCTCCCCGTGTGTATCTACTCTAGTACATTAATTATCTGTATCTCTCCCCGTGTGTATCTAGTCTAGTACATTCATTATCTGTATCTCTCCCTGTGTGTATCTAGTCTAGTACATTCATTATCTGTATCTCTCCCCGTGTGTATCTAGTCTAGTACATTCATTATCTGTATCTCTCCCCGTGTGTATCTAGTGTAGTACATTCATTATCTGTATCTCTCCCCGTGTGTATCTAGTCTAGTACATTCATTATCTGTATCTCTCCCCGTGTGTATCTAGTCTCGTACATTCATTATCTGTATCTCTCCCCGTGTGTATCTAGTCTAATACAATCATTATCTGTATCTCTCCCCGTGTGTATCTAGTCTAGTACATTCATTATCTGTATCTCTCCCCGTGTGTATCTAGTCTAGTACAATCATTATTTGTATCTCTCCCTGTGTATCTAGTCTAGTACATTCATTATCTGTATCTCTCCCCGTGTGTATCTAGTCTAGTACATTCATTATCTGTATCTCTCCCCGTGTGTATCTAGTCTAGTACAATCATTATCTGTATCTCTCCCCGTGTGTATCTAGTCTAGTACATTCATTATCTGTATCTCTCCCCGTGTGTATCTAGTCTAGTACAATCATTATCTGTATCTCTCCCCGTGTGTATCTAGTCTAGTACAATCATTATCTGTATCTCTCCCCGTGTGTATCTAGTCTAGTACATTCATTATCTGTATCTCTCCCCGTGTGTATCTAGTCTAGTACAATCATTATCTGTATCTCTCCCCGTGTGTATCTAGTCTAGTACATTCATTATCTGTATCTCTCCCCGTGTGTATCTAGTCTAGTACAATCATTATCTGTATCTCTCCCCGTGTGTATCTAGTCTAGTACATTCATTATCTGTATCTCTCACCGTGTGTATCTACTCTAGTACATTCATTATCTGTATCTCTCCCCGTGTGTATCTAGTCTAGTCCATTTATTATCTGTATCTCTCCCCGTGTGTATCTAGTCTAGAACAATCATTATTTGTATCTCTCCCCGTGTGTATCTAGTCTAGTACATTCATTATCTGTATCTCTCCCCGTGTGTATCTAGTCTAGTACATTCATTATCTGTATCTCTCCCCGTGTGTATCTAGTCTAGTACAATCATTATCTGTATCTCTCCCCGTGTGTATCTAGTCTAATACATTCATTATCTGTATCTCTCCCTGTGTGTATCTAGTCTAGTACATTCATTATCTGTATCTCTCCCCGTGTGTATCTAGTCTAGTACATTCATTATCTGTATCTCTCCCCGTGTGTATCTAGTCTAGTACATTCATTATCTGTATCTCTCCCCGTGTGTATCTAGTCTAGTACAATCATTATCTGTATCTCTCCCCGTGTGTATCTAGTCTAGTACATTCATTATCTGTATCTCTCCCCGTGTGTATCTAGTCTAGTACATTCATTATCTGTATCTCTCCCCGTGTGTATCTAGTCTAGTACATTCATTATCTGTATCTCTCCCCGTGTGTATCTAGTCTAGTACATTCATTATCTGTATCTCTCCCCGTGTGTATCTAGTCTAGTACAATCATTATCTGTATCTCTCCCTGTGTGTATCTAGTCTAGTACATTCATTATCTGTATCTCTCCCCGTGTGTATCTAGTCTAGTACATTCATTATCTGTATCTCTCCCCGTGTGTATCTAGTCTAGTACAATCATTATCTGTATCTCTCCCCGTGTGTATCTAGTCTAGTACATTCATTATCTGTATCTCTCCCCGTGTGTATCTAGTCTAGTACATTCATTATCTGTATCTCTCCCCGTGTGTATCTAGTCTAGTACATTCATTATCTGTATCTCTCCCCGTGTGTATCTAGTCTAGTACAATCATTATCTGTATCTCTCCCCGTGTGTATCTAGTCTAGTACATTCATTATCTGTATCTCTCCCCGTGTGTATCTAGTCTAGTACAATCATTATCTGTATCTCTCCTCGTGTGTATCTAGTCTAGTACATTCATTATCTGTATCTCTCCCCGTGTGTATCTACTCTAGTACATTCATTATCTGTATCTCTCCCCGTGTGTGTGTAGTCTAGTACATTCATTATCTGTATCTCTCCTCGTGTGTATGTAGTCTAGTACATTCATTATCTGTATCTCTCCCCGTGTGTATCTAGTCTAGTACATTCATTATCTGTATCTCTCCTCGTGTGTATCTACTCTAGTACATTAATTATCTGTATCTCTCCCTGTGTGTATCTAGTCTAGTACATTCATTATCTGTATATCTCCCCGTGTGTATCTAGTCTAGTACAATCATTATCTGTATCTCTCCCCGTGTGTATCTAGTCTAATACATTCATTATCTGTATCTCTCCTCGTGTGTATCTAGTCTAGTACATTCATTATCTGTATCTCTCCCTGTGTGTATCTACTCTAGTACATTCATTATCTGTATCTCTCCCCGTGTGTATCTAGTCTAGTACAATCATTATCTGTATCTCTCCCTGTGTGTATCTAGTCTAATACATTCATTATCTGTATCTCTCCTCGTGTGTATCTAGTCTAGTACATTCATTATCTGTATCTCTCCCCGTGTGTATCTAGTCTAGTACAATCATTATCTGAATCTCTCCCCGTGTGTATCTAGTCTAATACATTCATTATCTGTATCTCTCCTCGTGTGTATCTAGTCTAGTACATTCATTATCTGTATCTCTCCCCGTGTGTATCTAGTCTAGTACATTCATTATCTGTATCTCTCCCCGTGTGTATCTAGACTAGTACATTGATTATCTGTATCTCTCCCCATGTGTATCTAGTCTAGTACATTCATTATCTGTATCTCTCCCCGTGTGTATCTAGTCTAGTACATTCATTATATGTATCTCTCCCCGTGTGTATCTAGTCTAGTACATTCATTATCTGTATCTCTCCCCGTGTGTATCTAGTCTAGTACATTCATTATCTGTATCTCTCCCCGTGTGTATCTAGTCTAGTACATTCATTATCTGTATCTCTCCCCGTGTGTATCTAGTCTAGTACAGTCATTATCTGTATCTCTCCCCATGTGTATCTAGTCTAATACATTCATTATCTGTATCTCTCCCCGTGTGTATCTAGTCTAGTACATTCATTATCTGTATCTCTCCCCGTGTGTATCTAGTCTAGTACATTCATTATCTGTATCTCTCCCCATGTGTATCTAGTCTAGTAGATTCATTATCTGTATCTCTCCCTGTGTGTATCTAGTCTAGTACATTCATTATCTGTATCTCTCCCCGTGTGTATCTAGTCTAGTACAGTCATTATCTGTATCTCTCCCCATGTGTATCTAGTCTAATACATTCATTATCTGTATCTCTCCCCGTGTGTATCTAGTCTAGTACATTCATTATCTGTATCTCTCCCTGTGTGTATCTAGTCTAGTACATTCATTACTGTACCTTTCCCTGTGTATAGTACAATCATTATTGGTATCTCTCCCCGTGTGTATCTAGTCTAGTACATTAATTACTGTACCTTTCCCTGTGTATAGTACAATCATTATCCGTATCTCTCCCCGTGTGTATCTAGTCTAGTACATTCATTATCTGTATCTCTCCCCGTGTGTATCTAGTCTAGTACAATCATTATCTGTATCTCTCCCCGTGTGTATCTAGTCTAGTACATTCATTATCTGTATCTCTCCCTGTGTATAGTACAATCATTATTGGTATCTGATTGAAGATCTCCTGAGTTCAGTCACAACATCAGAGATCGTCCTCTGAGTTCTATTCCATTTTATCTTTTAATCTTTTCCCTGCGGATTCCCGTGATTTTCTTATGGAATTGATGGTCTTTGGGGTCCATAGATATAATCCCTGCTTATCGGAAGACTATGTTTGTGTATCCTATTTATCAGACTGGCTGACACAGGCGACATCAGTAAAACACATGTAGTAGTTCATGTGTTTTGTTTGCAGGAATAATCTGTGAGTAATGAGGAATATTTTTTTATTTTTCCTGACGCTATGAAAAGGGATCAACATGCCCAGACAATCAGTATAATTTGGTTTATCTTCTAATGAGATGTTTATTATTGTACAGAAATCTGACAATTCCCAAGAGGCACAAAGGGATGAGCTTAGGAGATAAATATTAAGACAGCACAAACACTTCCTAACAATTACCCCTTGCTTTTTGTTTTCCTCAAAAGCACATTTGATGCAGTCTTAATGGATGATATCTTATTCTGTGCTCTTCTTTCCTCTATTTATTTTAGCAATCTTTAATTATATCTAAAAGTAGGTATTTAGTGTTAGATGTGTGTCATTGTATGCATCGTCCCACAGTGAAGTGAGGTGAGTGAAACTGTGTGTACGCTAGTGTTTGTGTGCGTGTGGTTTTTCCTGTATCTATGAGCACGATTGCTTGTTTGCCTTTGTGTGTGTGTGTTTATGTATATGTGTTTGTATTTGCCTGTGTGTTTGTGTGTATGTATGTGTGTGTATATGTGTGTGTGTATGTGTTTATGTGTATGTGTGATTGTGTGTATGTGTTTGTGTTTGCCTGTGTGTGTGTGTTTGTGTATATGTGTGTGCACGATGGTTTGACTGTGAGTGTATGTATTTGCGTGTGAATGTGGGTTTCCCTGTGTGTATGTGTTCACGTGTGCATATGGGTTTGCCTGTGTGTGTATGTGTTTGTGTGTATGTGTTTGTGTTTTCCTGTGTGTGTGTGTGTATGTGTGTCTGTGTATGTGTTTATGTGTATGTATGTGTTTGTGTGTGTGTGTATGTGTTTGTGTGTATGTGTTTGTGTTTGCCTGTGTGTGTATGTGTGTGTTTGTGTGTGCAAGTGGATTTGACTGTGTGTGTATGTGTCTGCGTGTGCATGTGGGTTTGCCGGTATGTGCTTGTGTGTGCATCTGGGTTTGCCTGTGTGTGTGTTTGTGTGTACATGTGGGTTTGCCTGTGTGTGTGTTTGTGTGTGCTTGTGGGATTGCCTGTGTGTTTGTGTCACCTGGAGGCCACAATGGAAAACTGTTGTTTAATCAACAAGTATTAGCTGCAATAACCTTTAAATGTAAAATCTCCCTTGTGTCACTCAGCAGCGGTCATTCAACCCCCCAACTCCCATCATTTTCAGCAGACCGTGTCCTTCCTAGTGAATTTAGACATCATTTCCCAACACTAACAAGCCCTGCAGAATGCACTTTTCACATGTTTTCGATTTAAAAGGAGCAGTAAGGTTTTTACTGAAAACACATACTGCAGGATTGGCTACTTGGGCTGCAGGGAGATGCACCTTTCCAGAGTTATTGCTGTATTAACTATTTTACATAAACAGTGCCGTCTAGTGGTCAGGTTCTATTGTCAGAAGGGAATGACTAGCACAGGCCAAACAATAAACTGGTCAATAAATACTAAATAGTGTGGAGCTCTCTAAGATGAAAAGGCATAATAGACATTTAAACAAAGTGGTCTGGTTCTAACTATTCTGTTGCATTCTATGGGAGAGATGAGTCACTGACAAACAGTTCTCCATAGAATTTTATAGAAACTGCTGGGTCACTTCCTGTCAGACTGAACTTTAAAGAAGTAATGGCACTTTTACTCACTGACCCTTCGATCTGGTAAAACTTTTGAATAAAACAGCGGATGGCAGTCGGAGTGCCCTTGTTTTACTTAGCAGGAAATATCCTAGGTTTCCAATAAAACATTTACTGGTCCTATATAGGGCTGATCTGATTAATTCATGAATTAGCCATTGGCCGGCTGTGATTAGCTGTCGTCCCAAAACATCCGTGGATCCACAGGTTACCTAAATTCGTCCTTAGCAATGCCTTGTAATTCCCCTTTTGTCAGTTAAGTGTTAACATATTAATTATTTGTGACAAGAACTGTTCAAACATCGCCAATCAGTCCGGGAGCCTTGTTCGGAGTCGACCCTCACAAGTAGTGACGTTGGCCCCTGGCTGATCCCCTGCTTATCAGCAGAGATTGGACTGTGACACCTGCCTGTTCCTCTCCTGGATGATGGGCGGAAGCCAGTGGAATGAGAAATTAGAGTGAGAGATGGCATTAATCAGTCAGCAATGTCAGTCCTGACAGCTCGTACGTTCCTCATCCGCAGCGAGCCCGAGATGCCTGCACCAGCCTTATCTTTACTGTCATCCCATTGTGTGATAGGAAACAAAATCAATAGCGGAGACGTGACCCTCTGCATTGTCATTCTCCTGCCTGACAAGACAAGAATAATCCGCCTGCTACATTGTGGGCTATGTATCAAGTCAGACTGGAGAAATTCAAAACAAGGGCCTCATGCAACAAATCAAAATTTGTGAAATTTTGAGGCAAACTATCTGTGCCATTGTGTACCTCAAACACTTCTAATGGCCAAACAGGGACACTACTACACAGCACACTGACTTCAACTGTAAGGATACAGGCTCTTATTCATCAAGTAACACAGCACACTGACTTCAACTGTAAGGATACAGGGTCTTATTCATCAAGTAACAGAGCGCACTCACTTCAACTGTAAGGATACAGGGCCTTATCCATCAAGTAACACAGCACACTCACTTCAACTGTAAGGATACAGGGTCTTATTCATCAAGTAACAGAGCGCACTCATTTCAACTGTAAGGATACAGGGCCTTATCCATCAAGTAACACAGTGCACTCACTTCAACTGTAAGGATACAGGGTCTTATTCACCAAGTAACACAGCACACTCACCTCAACTGTAAGGATACAGGGCCTTATTCATCAAGTAACACAGCACACTCACTTCAACTGTAAGGATACAGGGCCTTATTCACCAAGTCACCCAGCACACTCACTTCAACTGTAAGGATACAGGGTCTTATTCATCAAGTAACACAGCACACTCACTTCAACTGTAAGGATACAGGGCCTTATTCATCAAGTAACACAGCACACTCACTTCAACTGTAAGGATACAGGACCTTATTCATCAAGTAACACAGCACACTCACTTCAACTGTAAGGATACAGGGTCTTATTCACCAAGTATCAGAGTGCACTCACTTCAACTGTAAGGATACAGGGCCTTATTCACCAAGTAACACGGCACACTCACTTCAACTGTAAGGATACAGGGCCTTATTCACCAAGTAACACAACACACTCACTTCAGCTGTAAGGATGCAGGGCCTTATTCACCATGTAACACAGCACACTCACTTCAACTGTAAGGATACAGGGTCTTATTCACCAAGTAACACAGCACACTCACTTCAACTGTAAGGATACAGGGCCTTATTCACCAAGTAACACAACACACTCACTTCAGCTGTAAGGATGCAGGGCCTTATTCACCATGTAACACCGCACACTCACTTCAACTGTAAGGATACAGGGTCTTATTCACCAAGTAACACAGCACACTCACTTCAACTGTAAGGATACAGGGCCTTATTCACCAAGTAACACAACACACTCACTTCAGCTGTAAGGATGCAGGGCCTTATTCACCATGTAACACAGCACACTCACTTCAACTGTAAGGATACAGGGTCTTATTCACCAAGTAACACAGCACACTCACTTCAACTGTAAGGATACAGGGCCTTATTCACCAAGTAACACAACACACTCACTTCAGCTGTAAGGATGCAGGGCCTTATTCACCATGTAACACAGCACACTCACTTCAACTGTAAGGATACAGGGTCTTATTCACCAAGTAACACAACACACTCACTTCAGCTGTAAGGATGCAGGGCCTTATTCACCATGTAACACAGCACACTCACTTCAACTGTAAGGATACAGGGTCTTATTCACCAAGTAACACAGCACACTCACTTCAACTGTAAGGATACAGGGCCTTATTCATCAAGTAACACAGCTCACTCACTTCAACTGTAAGGATACGGGGCCTTATTCATCAAGTAACACAGCACACTCACTTCAACTGTAAGGATACAGGGCCTTATTCACCAAGTAACACAGCACACTCACTTCAACTGTAAGGATACAGGGCCTTATTCATCAACTAACACAGCACACTCACTTCAACTGTAAGCTTTCCAAGTACAAAAGGATACAGGGCCTTATTCATCAAGCTGAAGAGCTGCAATTAACCCTTTGAGTGCCAGAGTGGTACGCAACACATTGTAAAACAATGCGTTGTGTACCACTCTGGCACTCAAAGGGTTAAAACCTTTTTTACAACTCTTATCAGCATATCTGCATCTGTCACACACTGTCTACATATGTGACATACATCCATGTATGTGTGTGTGTCTCTGTATGTATCCGTTTCACAGTGTGTGACACGTTCTGTCTCTTTAAGTGTGTCTGTAACACTGCATATGTATGTTTCACACAATGTCTCTCTGTGTAAATAATATGACGGGCAATGCCGTCCCACATTGCTAGTATCTCCTAAAGGGGGATACTTGGTAGATATGGACCTCTAATATCTCCTAAAGACGGATACTTGGGAGGCAAGACTCTCTAATATCTCCTAAACAGTGACACTTGGGAGGTACAGACCTCTTTAGGAGATATTAGGGCTCCATCCTAATATCTCCTAAAGAGGAACAAATGAGAGGTACAGACCCATAATATGTCCTAAAGAGGGACACTTGGTAGGTACGGATCCTTAATATCTTCTAAAGAAGGACATTTGGGAAGTATGTACCCATAATATCTCCTAAAGAAGGACACTTGGGAGGTATGAAGTACTAATATATCCTAAAGAGCGACACTTGGAAGGTATGGAGCCCTAATATCTCCTAAAGAAGGACTCTTGGAAGGTATGGAGCACTAATATCGCCTAAAGAGGGACACTTGGGAGGTACAAACCCTTATTATTCCCTAAAGAGGGACACTAGGGAGGTACGGATCCCCAGTATCTCTTAAAGAGGGACACTTGGGAGGTACAGACTCCTAATATCTCCTAAAGATGAACACACGGGAGGCAGGACCAGTGGTGTAACAATAGGGGTCGCAGGGGTCCCACTTGTGACCGAGCCCTTCATTCCAGGGGCCCGGCCGCCCCTACGATCCCCCTGTCCAGCACCATGGACCTCTAGCAAAAGAGATTGCCCTCGTCAGCACTCTAGTAATGGTGAGCGCTGGGAGAAGACATCATCTCCCAGCACTCTGCATTACTGGATAAAGGACCGCGCGGGAGCTCCAACTCTTAATAGAGGTCTGTGCCAAAGGAGGCACAGACCTTTCCTGCTATGACGCTGGGCCATTAGGGAGGTAGGAGATGGTCTGTGGGGGCAATGTTTGAGGTGGACATTGGAGGCAATGTGGAGAGTTGGGGGTGATGTGGAGATGTGGACAGTGGGGCAACGTTGAGAGGTGGACATTGCGTGCAATGTGGAGATTTGGGGACAAGGTGGAGAGTTGGGGGCAATGTGTAGAGGTGGAGATACCCAATGTGGAGATACCCAATGAAGGCAATGTGCTCGGGGGGGGTCCCATGGCAATTTTTGCACCAGGGCCCGGTGACTTCTCGTTACGCCTCTGAGTAGGACCTCTGATATCTCCTAATGGGGGACAGTTGGTAGGTATGGACCCTTAATATAGCCTATGGGGGACAGTTGGGAGGTATGGACACTTAATATATCCTATGGGGGAAAGTTGGGAGGTATGGACCCCAAATATATCCTATGGGGGACAGTTGGGAGGTATGGACCCTTAATATATCCTATGGGGGACAGTTGGGAGGTATGGA
>CM074720.1:551760978-551785537 GCA_037306005.1 Rhinophrynus dorsalis
GCACCCAACTGCTCCAGTGTGTGTGTATGTGTGTGTTTTTATGTGTGTGTGAGTGTATGGGTGTGTGTGTTTGTGTATCTGCCTGTGTGTGTCTGAGAGCATGTTTGCAATTGCGTTTATGTGTGGGTACGTATGTGTGTCTGTGTGTCTGTTGTTTGTATATCGGTATGTGTGTGTGCATGTATGAGTATATATGTGTGCGCACGTGTGTGTGTGTGTTCTAGCTGACAGCAGGGAAATCTGCTCCTGGGATCAGTCTGCGGCTCTGCACACAGCCAAGATCACGTTAATGAAAAATAAATCCTTCACTGAAAAGGTCTTCTACGTGTGATTGGTTTGTGATTTGGTTTGTGATTGTTTTGTGATGGGTTTGTGATGGGTTTGTGCTTGGTTTGTGCCTGGTTTGTGATTGGTTTGTGCTTGGTTTGTGATTGGTTTGTGATTGGTTTGCGATTGGCTTGTAATTGGCTTGTGATTGGTTTGTGATTGGTTTGTGCTTGGTTTGTGCTTGGTTTGTGATTGGTTTGTGCTTGGTTTGTGCTTGGTTTGTGCTTGGTTTGTGATTGGTTTGCGATTGGCTTGTAATTGGCTTGTGATTGGTTTGTGATTGGTTTGTGCTTGGTTTGTGCTTGGTTTGTGATTGGTTTGTGCTTGGTTTGTGATTGGTTTGTGATTGGTTTGTGCTTGGTTTGTGATTGGTTTTTGATGGGTTTGTGATTGGTTTGTGATTGGTTTGTGACTGGTTTGTGATGGGTTTGTGATTGGTTTGTGCTTGGTTTGTGATTGGTTTGTGATGGGTTTGTAATTGGTTTGTGCTTGGTTTGTGATTGGTTTGTGAATGGTTTGTGCTTGGTTTGTGCTTGGTTTGTGCTTGGTTTGTGATTGGTTTGTGATGGGTTTGTGATGGGTTTGTGCTTGGTTTGTGATTGGTTTGTGCTTGGTTTGTGATTGGTTTGTGCTTGGTGTGTGATTGGTTTGTGATGGGTTTGTGCTTGGTTTGTGCTTGGTTTGTGATTGGTTTGCGATTGGCTTGTAATTGGCTTGTGATTGGTTTGTGATTGGTTTGTGCTTGGTTTGTGCTTGGTTTGTGCTTTTTTTTGTGATTGGTTTGTGCTTGGTTTGTGCTTGGTTTGTGATTGGTTTGTGATTGGTTTGTGCTTGGTTTGTGATTGGTTTGTGATGGGTTTGTGATTGGTTTGTGATTGGTTTGTGACTGGTTTGTGATGGGTTTGTGATTGGTTTGTGCTTGGTTTGTGATTGGTTTGTGATGGGTTTGTAATTGGTTTGTGCTTGGTTTGTGATTGGTTTGTGAATGGTTTGTGCTTGGTTTGTGCTTGGTTTGTGCTTGGTTTGTGATGGGTTTGTGATGGGTTTGTGCTTGGTTTGTGATTGGTTTGTGCTTGGTGTGTGATTGGTTTGTGATGGGTTTGTGATGGGTTTGTGCTTGGTTTGTGCCTGGTTTGTGATTGGTTTGTGCTTGGTTTGTGATTGGTTTGTGATTGGTTTGCGATTGTTTTGTGATTGGCTTGTAATTGGCTTGTGATTGGTTTGTGATTGGTTTGTGATTGGTTTGTGCTTGGTTTGTGATTGGTTTGTGCTTGGTTTGTGCTTGGTTTGTGATTGGCTTGTGATGGGTTTGTGCTTGGTTTGTGATTGGTTTGTGATGGGTTTGTAATTGGTTTGTGCTTGGTTTGTGATTGGTTTGTGAATGGTTTGTGCTTGGTTTGTGCTTGGTTTGTGCTTGGTTTGTGATTGGTTTGCGATTGTTTTGTGATTGGCTTGTAATTGGCTTGTGATTGGTTTGTGATTGGTTTGTGATTGGTTTGTGCTTGGTTTGTGATTGGTTTGTGCTTGGTTTGTGCTTGGTTTGTGATTGGCTTGTGATGGGTTTGTGCTTGGTTTGTGATTGGTTTGTGATGGGTTTGTAATTGGTTTGTGCTTGGTTTGTGATTGGTTTGTGAATGGTTTGTGCTTGGTTTGTGCTTGGTTTGTGATTGGTTTGTGATTGGTTTGTGCTTGGTTTGTGCTTGGTTTGTGATTGGTTTGTGCTTGGTTTGTGATTGGTTTGTGATAGGTTTGTGATAGGTTTGTGCTGGGTTTGTGCTGGGTTTGTGATTGGTTTGTGCTTGGTTTGTGATAGGTTTGTGCTGGGTTTGTGCTGGTTTGTGATTGGTTTGTGATTGGTTTGTGATGGGTTTGTGATGGGTTTGTGCTTGGTTTGTGCCTGGTTTGTGATTGGTTTGTGCTTGGTTTGTGATTGGTTTGTGATTGGTTTGCAATTGTTTTGTGATTGGCTTATAATTGGCTTGTGATTGGTTTGTGCTTGGTTTGTGCTTGGTTTGTGATTGGTTTGTGCTTGGTTTGTGCTTGGTTTGTGATTGGTTTGTGCTTGGTTTGTGATTGGTTTGTGATTGGTTTGTGCTTTGTTTGTGCTTGGTTTGTGATTGGTTTGTGCTTGTTTGTGCTTGTTTGTGCTTGGTTTGTGCTTGTTTGTGCTTGGTTTGTGCTTGGTTTGTGATTGTTTTGTGATTGGCTTGTAATTGGTTTGTGATTGGTTTTTGATTGGTTTGTGATTGGTTTGTGCTTTGTTTGTGCTTGGTTTGTGATTGGTTTGTGCTTGTTTGTGCTTGTTTGTGCTTGTTTGTGCTTGGTTTGTGCTTGGTTTGTGATTGTTTTGTGATGGCTTGTAATTGGTTTGTGATTGGTTTGTGATTGGTTTGTGCCTGGTTTGTGATTGGTTTGTGATTGGTTTGTGATTGGTTTGTGCTTGGTTTGTGCTTGTTTGTGCTTGGTTTGTGCCTGGTTTGTGCCTGGTTTGTGATTGGTTTGTGATTGGTTTGTGATTGGTTTGTGCTTGGTTTGTGCTTGTTTGTGCTTGGTTTGTGCCTGGTTTGTGATTGGTTTGTGATTGGTTTGTGCCTGGTTTGTGATTGGTTTGTGATTGGTTTGTGCTTTGTTTGTGCTTGGTTTGTGCTTGGTTTGTGCTTGGTTTGTAATTGGTTTGTGAATGGTTTGTGAATGGTTTGTGATTGGTTTGTGCTTGGTTTGTGCTTGGTTTGTGCTTGGTTTGTGACTGGTTTGTGACTGGTTTGTGCTTGGTTTGTAATTGGTTTGTGATTGGTTTGTGATTGGTTTGTGACTGGTTTGTGATTGGTTTGTGATTGGTTCGTGATTGGTTTGTGCTTGGTTTGTGCTTGGTTTGTGATTGGTTTGTGATTGGTTTGTGCTTGGTTGTGCTTGGTTTTGTGATTGGTTTGTGCTTGGTTTGTGATTGGTTTGTGCTTCGTTTGTGATTGGTTTGTGCTTGATTGGTTTGTGCTTGATTGGTTTGTGACTGGTTTGTGCTTGATTGGTTTGTGATTGGTTTGTGACTGGTTTGTGCTTGATTTGCAAGCACATGTAGAAGACCTTTTAAGTGAAGGATTTCTTTAACACAATCTCGGCTCTACTGCAGAGCCTCCGCCGGTCCCGGATCTCCCTGCTGTCAGCTAGAATGCTGACGTCAGGCAGGGGGAACTTTTGTAAGCGTTTATCTTTCAAACCATAAGGGTTTGAGAGATGTCACTGGGGGCATTTTTCATTTTTATTTAAGGGCTACAAAAGAGGGATTAGTAATTTTGAAGGATTACTATCCATTTAAAGTGGAACTTTCATGCATATAAAGTGCCCCCCAAATAATTTTTCACATAGCGTTAAGCATATCAATACATGTATTATCCTTAATTTTATTATTCTTACAAATCCAATTTTTTCGGAGACGTCACCGAAGACTACAGCGCAGACATCTTGCCGAAGAGGTATCTGTGAGCCTGCGCGTTCCGTCCCTATCTCCTCTGTGATTGGTGAGGAGGAGTTGCATTGAACCTTAGACAGGGACGGACATCGCAGGTGCACAGATTCCTCTACGGCAAGATGTCTGCCGGTGAGCTAGATTTCTAGATAATGCCGGATTTACTACGGATAATATAATTATTGATATGCTTAACACTATGTGAAAAATTATTTGGGGGGCACGTTATTATGCGCAAAAGTTCTTCTTCAAATTGATGTGATTTAGTAGCCAGTGTGGCCATAAGCAGGTTCATTGTGTCTAGTTCATCAAGGTCATGCCGCTATTATGTCATCTGATACAACAGAAAAGCTGACAGTCGGAAACGTTTTAAAGGGATAGTAATACTTGAAAATAATTTTATTTTATATTATAGCCCTTAAAAAACATGATAATGATATGTCTTATCTCCCAAACCTTTATGGTTTGGAAGATATTCACAAGCAAAGTTTCCCTATGAGTGACGTCACCGTTCTAGCTCTCAGATTTGGAATCCGGTCCCGGGACTGGCTGCGGCTCTTCAGCAGTGCCGAAATCACAATCTTTAAAAAGAATTTCTTCATTGGAATAGTCTACAAAGTGTGCTTGCAAGCCAGGAACACTTTATACACAGTTCCAATGAAGTAGTTCTTTTTAAAGATCATGATCTCAGCACTGCTAAAGAGCTGCCTGTTGATCTGTGGACGGATTCCAAATCTGTCCACTAGATGGCACACTTGGCTGAAACAGCCAGGAAAAGGAAATTTTGCTTTATTTTACTTGTGAATATCTCCCAAACCATAAAGGTTTGGGAGATAAGACTTATATAATTTTTAATGTTTTGTTAATGGCTACAATACAAATAAAATTATTTTCAAGTATTACTATCCCTTTAACACCTTGAACATCAGAGCAATCTCCAATGCATTGCAGACGCTTTGCACCAGAATTCTTCCTTATTTTGCATTTTTTACACGGGGCCAACCGTGTTTAAATTAGAAAAGACATGCATACAAGGCAATCTAATCACAATATATAAATATATGCAGGGTCAATACAAAAGCTCTCGCTGTGGAACTCGTTATTCTGAGGGCTGTACCGACAAGGTCATCCCGTGAGACTAAAGGACAGGACGTTTCACCATCAGTAAATGAAAATGGATTTTTACCGTGAGGGCAGTTGTGTTGTCAGATATAATCGCCTCAAAAATTATTGTCCAGTCCATTTTATAGCGAAATAAATGAATATCCAAATAAGTGGCTCTCAAACTTTTCCTGGTAGCGGAACCTTTCGGTTTCATACGACATCTCAGTGGAAATCTAACAACCAAATACTTTAACCCTTTGAGAGGCAGGGGGTATCCAAAGCATTGCTTTGCAATGCGTTGGATACCCGTCTGGCACCCAAATGTTAACCCCAAGGAGGTAATATGGCAACATGATCAAATGTGGTGAACCACTAGTTTGTACTAAAAATTACGTTAACACTTTGAGTTCTGGAGCAAACCAACTGGTCAGTATGTGACCCTTTCAGCATTTCTACATTTTCAGAAGATCTAAATGTTTTTTTTGTACCCCTTAACCCTTTGAGTGCCAGAGGAGTAAGCAATGCATTGCAGAGCAATGTGTTGCATGCCTCTCTGGCACTCAAAGGATTAAATACTAAGAGGACAGCAGCTCATTTCAAAGCAGTGCTTTAGATTTCTCTCTGTTATTCAAGTGGTTAAAACCCCCCACCCTGACCTTGTTCCATTGTCCGCCATTACAAGAAAATATTTCAGTGGAACCCTTTGTCCATGGACCACAGATTGTGAACCACCGATCTAAATAAATAATCAGATTTAACCCCTTGTATGCCAGAGACATCATCAATGCTTGTGAAGTCGTACATTGGAGATTTCTCTATGATTTAAGGACACTGAGACCTCCTAATGATACTCTCAATCCCTATGGGCTGGAAATCTTAATGACCGCGATGAATTCTTAACGTCTGAATTGGTTGTCCAAGATGAATCTTTCATTCTTATTGGTGGACAGGATTATTTGCTGGAAAACGCCAGGAACCCAAATGACTCCCACAGACGTCTTCTTAGGAAGGAACACCTCTCTGGGTTCAGTCTGGGGCCCTGGAGTCAAGCAATGGCAATAATGTCTGCCTCCACAGACATGGTACCAGTACTAATTAATGGAATTATTCTAGGAGAGTCATTGATACCGTAAACTTGGAAGCAGTGACCAGTGTCAAACAGCAGTAGCATAAACAAAGCCCTGTCTTGTATAAAAAGAGGTATTGAAGCAAGAGTGGATAACATTATTTTGCCATTATACAAATCATTGGTAAGACCTCACCTTGAGTATGCAGTGCAGTTTCGGGCACCAGTTCTGAAAAAGGATTTACTAGAACTAGAGAGGGTACAGCGAAGAGCAACAAAATTAATTAAGGGAATAGAGGACTTGACATATGAGGAACGACTAGACAAACTTGGTTTATTTACTGTAGAGAAGACGACTAAGAGGAGACCTTATCACAATGTACAAGTATATGAGAGGTCAATACAAGGATCTCTGCGGTGAGCTATTTATTCCAAGGCCTGATCAGGTGACCAGGGGACACCCCTTGAGATTAGAGGAAAGGAGGTTTAGATTTCAGCAGAGGAAGGGTTTTTTTTTACAGTAAGGTCTATTAGATTGTGGAATTCCTTGCCCAAGGATGTGGTTATAGCAGATACAATGGATACATTTAAGAAATTAAATGCATTTCGATCAGAAAGGAACATACAGGGTAATACCGTGTATTAGTAAGTAAAACAGGAAGGTCTGGTAAATAGAGTAATATCCATTTAGGAGACAGGAAGGCTTATATAATTCAATTTTTTCTGGGTTAAATGTACAAAGGTTTTTGTCAGCCTAATTTACAGTGTAACTGTATAACTATTTAATTCATTTTGAGGAATCATATACACAGGGTTGATTCCTATTGGCCATTAGGATTTTCTGCTGTGGTTAAGGTAAGACCTTTCTAGTTGGGACTGTGTATGCCAGGCTAGGGATACAATGTAACACTATCCCTTCAGTAATGAACGCTCTGCATGCTGCAGGACAGGGTTGGCCAACCAGCTGTGGAGAAAAGCAATTTCCACCATCCCCAGGCAAGGAGCTGGCTGTGATTATGGGAGATGTAGTCTGGCAGCAGCTTGAGGACCACATGTTTCCAGTCCTTGCTGTAGATGTAGGCTTGTCTACATTGAACCACTGTTTCTTTTACGCTGTATGCTTTTTACATTATATCACTATCCTTGCTCTGACAGTGCCTGACAGGAAGCTCCCTGAAAACAGATTCCAAGACTTCCCTTCCAGGAACAAGGCACGTGCACGCATAGACACCAAGGGGGGCTTGAGCACCTGCCCTTTTTGTCCAAAGTGCCCTCGTGCCCTTTTAACAAAAAAAAAAAAAGTTGCCTAGCCGCCTGCACTGACTCCCCCACCGCCCAGTCAAGTCTGTGCCTCCTTCAGGACAGACCTGTAGATGCTGCGCTCCCTCGTCGGCTCTTTAGTATTACAGAGCACTGGGAGATGACATCATCTCCCAGCGCTCTGCATGAAGAGAAGACCACGCGGGAGCTCCAGCAGCTACAGGTCTGTGCCAAAGGAGGCACATACAGACCTCTCCTGCCGCTGGACCACCAGTAGGACACTGGGGGGCAATGTGGAAATTATGGGGCAATATGGATCTGATGGGGGGCAAGATGGAGATGATGGCAATGTAAAGATGATGGGGCAATGTATGTGAGGTTAAGTTGGAGCTGATGGCAATATGGAGCTGATGGGGGCAATATGGAGATGAAGGGGGCAATGTGAGGGTAAGTTGGAGCTGATGGGGCAATATGGAGATGATGGGGACAATGTGAGGGTAAGTTGCAGCTTATGGGGCAATATGGAGCTGATGGGGACAATATGGAGATGATGGGGACAATGTGAGGGTAAGTTGGAGCTGATGGGGCAATATGGAGCTGATGGGGACAATATGGAGATAATGGGGACAATGTGAGGGTAAGTTGGAGCTGATGGGGGCAATATGGAGATGATGAGGGCAATGTGGAGCTGATGGGGGCAATATGGAGCTGACAGGGGACAATGTAAGGGCAATATGGAGATGATGGGGGACAATGTGGAGATTAGGAGCATTGTGGAGGTGTCCAGTGGAGATGGCCAATGGTGGGGGCGCTTCAGATTTCTGTGCCTACAGGCTCCTGAGATGTAAATTATTTTCTTTTTTTTTAAATATATATTTTGAATAAATAATTATGAAAAGTGCCCTTTTTTTCATTTGAGCCCCTGCCCCCCAAAATGTCTGTGCACGTCCCTGCCAGGAACATTAAAGGGAACATGAAAAAATGGAATAAAAAGTATAGGCAGTTTGACTTTACATGTTATGGACTTGCACAAAGATAAACAAAGAGTTAATTTTTTTTTTTACTCTCAACACCTTCATAAATGTAAGAATATACGCGTTTAGTGTAGTGTAGTTTTCTGTTAATTAGATGTATTAATCATTCATCAGATAGCGTGTCCGATGACTGTGATCTAGGGATCGCGCAATAATTCGTCTGCCAGATTCTGCCTTGTCAGCATTTTCTGTAATTTACTATTGCACGCTTAATTAGTTTTACTCCTCCCAATAATCGTATTTTCCTTAAAATGAATATCTTGATAGTCAGTGTTTTACTATTAGAGGAGAAATATAAATATTTGAGCGATGACCTTAAAAAAGTACTAACACCATCTAATACCTTACTCTGCCAGTAAATCTTAAAGGGATAGTAATACTTAAGTATTACTAATCCCTATAGTAAAGCCCTAGTAAAAAAAAGTATCGCCCCCAGTGTCATCTCTCAGACTTTTATGGTTTGAGAGATAATCGCTTCTAAAATTGCCCTCTCCCTCCCGCTTCCCTGTAGTCAGCGTTGTAGCTGACTGAAGGGAAATACGGTCAGGGATCATCAGGTGGCTCTGCAGCAGAGCCACAATCGCGTTAACTAAAAAAAAAAACTTTCACTAAAACAGTCTTCTACGTGTGCTTGCAAACCCAGCACACGTAGAAGACCATTTCAGTGAAAGTTTTCATTTTTATTAACGCGATTGCGGCTGTGCTGGAGAGCCGCCTGACAGTCGTACGACTTGCTTTCCTGCAGTCAGCTAGAATGATGACTACGGGGAAGGGGGAGGGAGGGAAACTTTAGGAGTGATTATCTCTCAAACCATAAAGGTCTGAGAGATGACACTGGGGGCAATACGGTTTTTTTAGTAGGACTTTCCAACAGGGATTAGTAACACTTAACTATTACTATCCCTTTAATGTCCCCTGTGCATGTTGTTCTTGTGCCTTTGATCAACAGAAAACATCTTCAACCAGATCTGTATGTCATGACCGTTTCAGCAATGCATTGCGTACCCCTCTATTTCTTAAAGCAGAACTATCAACCATATTAAAGTTACCCCCAAATAATTATACACATAACGATAAGCATATCCATACTAGTATTATCCATAATAAGTCCAGAGTTATTGAGAAATCCAACTCATTTTGAGACGGTCAGGCAATAGATAATATTAGTATGGATATGTTTATCGTTATGTGCAGGGCTTAAAAGTTGAAGTCCTTTGCTACTAGCCAGACCTGAAAAGTTACTCGCCACTGCAATACATAACATACTCACCAGGGCTCAATTTCTACTCGCCAGGGCTGAATTTTCACTCGCCATTGGCTAGTGGAGAGTAGAAATTTTGAGCCCTGGTTATGTGCATAATTATTTCGGGGTAACTTTAATCTGGGTGATAGCAGCTATTTATTCCAAGGCCTGATCAGATGACCAGAGGACACCCCTTGAGATTAGAGGAAAGGAGGTTTAGACTTCAGCAGAGGAAAGGGTTTTTTACAGTAAGGTCTGTTACATTGTGGAATTCCTTCCCAAGGAGGTAGTTATGGCAGATACAATGGATATATTCAAGAGAAGATTAGATACATTTCTTTCCAAAGGGAACATACAGAGTTACACTGTTTATTAAAAGGCAGATCAGGAAGGTCTGATAAAGACAACTTAATTGGTAGCAGGAAAGCTATAAAATTACTGGGGTATGAGGAGAAGGTTGAACTTGATGGACTTGTGTCTTTATTCAACCTAATTTACTATGTTACTATGATAGTTCTGATTTAAAGGATTAAGTAGGCCCATTCCAGTACTGATAGGGTATATTATCTAAGGCACAAGGTCAAAATCAGGGTCATTAAGGATCTGCTGGCCATATTACGGTAAGGAGATTATTAGAATGTGTTACATCTTTATTATTTCCGATCCATTGTCTAGGAAAGAAAACTGTCAGGACCAAAGGCCATATTTTCCTTCCTCCTATGGCTTGTTCCTGAGTCATCATCATCATCATCACTGCCACATTCCATCAAGTCATATTCATCTTTCTGGTGGCACGATGGACTCCAGCTCTCCACTTTGCATGGTCTGGGATGTTCTCGCGCAGTTTTTGAATTGAGAGTTTTGAAGCCTTCTGGATTCCATCAATCCACCTCATAACCTGCCTACCTTTCCTCCTACCTCCTTCTACTTTATACAACATAATAGACTTCTCCAGGGAATAGTGAGACAGTATCACATGCCCAAGATATTTCAGTTTATATTTCAACATGGTGGCTTCCAGATACCAGTCTGACTTGATTTGTTTCAGAATGGAGTAGTCTGTTTTGCAGTCCACGGGACTCTCAGCAATCTCCTCCATGTCCAGTGTTCAAAAGCATCAATCTTTCTCCTTTCACGTTTTCTTGTTTCAGCTTTAACCGCCATACAGGGAAACTGGAAATAGCAATGTATATACTACTTTCACTTTAGTTGCCTGTGAGATATCATGGTCTTCAGGGGCGGACTGACAGCACCCTGGGTCCCCGGGAAAGTGGAGGTAATGGCCCCATTCACCTTGCCCCACCCACATTTTTGTCCCACGCCCAAATTATTGCTCCAGCCTACCAACCCAGCCAATACCTTTTTTTCTAACTTTATAATTGGCATTAATGTTCTGAAATGCCAATTATTATTCAAGGACTTTAATTAACTTACCAGCCAACACTGGTTCTGGCTGGACTGGAGAGGTGGTGCTGCGTATCTCTGTTTCACCACGCTCTGTCTCCACTCACTGGTAACGCGCTCTGTCTCCACTCACTGGTAACGAGTTCTGTCTTCACTCACTGGTAATGCACTCTGTCTCCACTCAATGGTAACGCGCTCTGTCTCCACTCACTGGTAACGAGTTCTGTCTTCACTCACTGGTAACGCGCTCTGTCTCCACTCAATGGTAACGTGCTCTGTCTCCACTCACTGGTAACACGCTCTGTCTCCACTCACTGGTAACGCGCTCTGTCTCCACTCACTGGTAACGTGCTCTGTCTCTACTCACTGGTAACGTGCTCTGTCTCCACTCACTGGTAACACGCTCTGTCTCCACTCACTGGTAACGCGCTCTGTCTCCACTCACTGGTAACGCGCTCTGTCTCCACTCACTGGTAACGCACCCTGTCTCCACTCACTGGTAACGCACTCTGTCTCCACTCACTGGTAACCCACTCTGTTTCCACTCACTGGTAACGCACTCTGTCTCCACTCACTGGTAGCTTCTACTGCTCCTTGTGTCCTGCGATGCAATTGGCTGGCTTGTTGGTCAGGTGGGAAAGTGAAAGTGAGACTTCCATATTCTTCCGTCCAGGGAGCAGCTGCCGGCTGGTACTGCTGCTGCTTCGGAACTAAGGGCAAAATCCTGCACCCCTCTTATGCCTAGCACCCTTAGTATGCCACTGGGACAGTGGCCAGAGCTGTTCACACTGAGGACTCTCAATGCCTCACAGAGCACAGTGGGGGCTGATTTAAATTCGCGTGGGTGGGTGTGCCCCTACAGGCAAGATGACATGAAGTCCAACTTTAACATAGTAATTGGGAAATTGGCTGTGGTGGGCCCACCTCGGTCACAGGCCCTCGGTCCATGACCGAATGCCTGTATGGTCAGTCCACCCCTGATGGTCTTACATGATTCTGGACAATCCAGCCATTGCAGATCTTGGAAGGGACAATCTTCTTCAGATCTCAGATTAGCACAAAGTCAGTCAGTTATAATGGCTGAACCAAGTACAACAAATTTCTTTACAACCTCAGTGCTGTTACCATCCACAAAAAAGTCACTTATCACTGCTGCTGACATGACTTGTTTTCTTGATGTTTAGGTCAAGGACAAACTTTGTACTTTCTTGATTTACTTTCCTTAGAATCTCTTCCAGATCCTATTGTGTTTCAGTCAGTAGTGTTGTGCCATCTGCATATCTGATATTATTGATGTTACGTCCTGCGCTTTTAACACCTGCTGACATCTCATCTAGTCCCACGTTTCTCATAATGTTGAAAAGATATAGTGATAGGATGCAGCCTTGTCACACACTTTGATAGCGAACCACTCTGTCTCTTCATGTTTGGCCCTCACGGTTGAGTCTGATCATCACACAGGTTCCTGAGTACAGACATAGAAATGTATCCCATCTAAAGGAATATAAATGTTTTACAATGACAAACAGACACTGAGCTTCTCTCTTTGAGCAAAACAATATACCATCATGCTTTTAAATGAAACACAATTTTATGAAATGACACCACTTGTTGGTGCTGTTGATGTTTATGACTAAATTTGGTCAGGTACCAGAATTTCTCCAAAGTCAGCAAAAGAAACATTTATCTTGTAATCTGAGATAACCTGTCATAAGCTTTGAGAGATGCTTCTCAATGCAGTGAAATTACCAATGTTTTGGGAAAGGACTATAGTACATGTCTCTCCATTAAAAATAAAATTCCATTCCTAAAAGATGCAGAAATTCACACTGTGATTTTGTGTGATATAAGATCCACTGAGTTATGTAACTATTTCACTACTCTGAGTTCTTCAGGCAACTAACTGAGGACAATGGGCACCTATTTAGCGTCACAGATGCAACCAATCAGCTGAACAGAATACAACATGAGTGTTATTGGGTACATGGAAGAGAGAATGTGCAAATCCATCAATCCAGTTCATTCCATGTCCTTTTACATTGGCAAATAAATCCTGTGATTACACTTAGGGGCAAGGTCAAAGTGAGAGGGGTTCCAGCTCCCCAGAAATCTCTTATATCAAGGAAAGACAAATCATTATAACCCATTAATGAGAAATGTTAGCTAATGTTGCTCATTAAAGCCATTACCCCAGGTGCCTTTGAACTACAACTCCCATGATCCTCAGATGACCAACGGCCATCTGAAGATCATGGAAACTGAAGGCCAACAGCTGGAGAAATGCAGGTTGCCCACCCAGCTCTGTGCTTCCTGGTCACCCTGTGCACCCAATAAGCACAGGGTGACTTAGACCCAAGATGGGACTGGGAAGCTGTAAAATGAGCTTCACCATGAATGGAGTCCATAGCCTGTGAGTAGGAGGCTGGCCCTCAGCCCTCTACAGGACCCCCGGTGATGGAGGGTTCTGTCACATTTCCTCCCCTTCTGAAAGGGACTGACCCAGGAGGAGACCCCAAACGGGTTTACATCACAGTCAGTCAGCTCACCTGGTCCATCAAGGCCCTCCCAAAATTGGTGTCCCAAACAGTCTGCCATTCCAAATGAAGCACTCACCCGACCAACCCCTGCCTCTCCTGAAAAAATATAACTGCCACTGGGGAGAAGTGTCAACTGCACCATCTCCCTGGATTCCTCTCAGTGGCTGGGGAGAAGACGGGGTGGCGGGGGCACTTATGACATGGGGATGGGGATCCTAGGTGGTGACCTTAGTCTCATCCACATGTACCGGACAAAGCTCCCCCAGTGCTGGTGGAGAGAGGCCGACATCCCTACGTCCAAATGCCAGCCCTTCCGCTGGATTTGTAACATCCTCTGGCTCTGGGGCCACAGATAGGTGCAGGCAGAGAGTGTGTTCCTTTAACACATACCATATTCTTTCACATACGGTAAATGAAAATTGCATATTAGCATTAATATTAATTTTAAGCACTGTTCTACTCTAATGGCTGCAGCTGTAAATTTTCGGTAATGGCTTCAGGACAGGAAGGAAAAGGTGACATTTATTAGGGCAGGAACAGATTGCAGTGAATGACCTTCAAGGTGTTTTCTGTGAGGACTTGGAGTAAAGTGCGTGATTGATTGCCGGGTTTCCCTCTGGAGGGCAATTCTAGAGGATTATTCTGAGTCAGGACGTGCATTGTGGGCAGCGCAGAAAGCACATCACTCACCTACGCTAACAAGCTTCCAAATGGAATCACTTTTAGGCTGGTGTACTAAGAGGAACCGGAGTGATTCTGGGGCAAACCAACTGCATTTTAGGGAGCAAGGAAATAAGTCCATACCCCTCTGGCACTCAAAGAGTTAAACAAATGGGAGATTAGGGGATTTTAATGTGTCTCCTATGGAGCAATTGATTTGCTTCTTAGAACATCACGCCACTGTGAAGTAAAACAAGGTTTCTCCTGATGGGAGTTACTTCTATAAAAAGTGATCTCTTCCCATCCGTCATCCTTCCGCTTTCCCCTGATCTCTTCCCATCCGTCATCCTTCCGCTTTCCCCTGATCTCTTCCCATCCTTCATCCTCCCACTTTCCCCTGATCTCTTCCCATCCGTCATCCTTCCGCTTTCCCCTGATCTCTTCCCATCCGTCATCCTTCCACTTTCCCCTGATCTCTTCCCATCCTTCCACTTTCCCCTGATCTCTTCCCATCCTTCCACTTTCCCCTGATCTCTTCCCATCCTTCCACTTTCCCCTGATCTCTTCCCATCCGTCATCCTTCCACTTTCCCCTGATCTCTTCCCATCCTTCCACTTTCCCCTGATCTCTTCCCATCCGTCATCCTTCCACTTTCCCCTGATCTCTTCCCATCCTTCATCCTTCCACTTTCCCCTGATCTCTTCCCATCCTTCATCCTTCCGCTTTCCCCTGATCTCTTCCCATCCGTCATCCTTCCGCTTTCCCCTGATCTCTTCCCATCCTTCATCCTTCCACTTTCCCCTGATCTCTTCCCATCCGTCATCCTTCCACTTTCCCCTGATCTCTTCCCATCCGTCATCCTTCCACTTTCCCCTGATCTCTTCCCATCCGTCATCCTTCCACTTTCCCCTGATCTCTTCCCATCCGTCATCCTTCCACTTTCCCCTGATCTCTTCCCATCCGTCATCCTTCCGCTTTCCCCTGATCTCTTCCCATCCGTCATCCTTCCACTTTCCCCTGATCTCTTCCCATCCATCATCCTTCCACTTTCCCCTGATCTCTTCCCATCCGTCATCCTTCCACTTTCCCCTGATCTCTTCCCATCCATCATCCTTCCACTTTCCCCTGATCTCTTCCCATCCATCATCCTTCCGCTTTCCCCTGATCTCTTCCCATCCATCATCCTTCCACTTTCCCCTGATCTCTTCCCATCCGTCATCCTTCCGCTTTCCCCTGATCTCTTCCCATCCGTCATCCTTCCGCTTTCCCCTGATCTCTTCCCATCCGTCATCCTTCCGCTTTCCCCTGATCTCTTCCCATCCATCATCCTTCCACTTTCCCCTGATCTCTTCCCATCAGTCATCCTTCCACTTTCCCCTGATCTCTTCCCATCCGTCATCCTTCCGCTTTCCCCTGATCTCTTCCCATCCGTCATCCTTCCGCTTTCCCCTGATCTCTTCCCATCCATCATCCTTCCGCTTTCCCCTGATCTCTTCCCATCCATCATCCTTCCGCTTTCCCCTGATCTCTTCCCATCCGTCATCCTTCCGCTTTCCACTGATCTCTTCCCACCCGTCATCCTTCCGCTTTCCCCTGATCTCTTCCCATCCGTCATCCTTCCACTTTCCCCTGATCTCTTCCCATCCGTCATCCTTCCACTTTCCCCTGATCTCTTCCCATCCGTCATCCTTCCGCTTTCCCCTGATCTCTTCCCATCCGTCATCCTTCCACTTTCCCCTGATCTCTTCCCATCCGTCATCCTTCCGCTTTCCCCTGATCTCCTCCCACCCGTCATCCTTCCACTTTCCCCTGATCTCTTCCCATCCGTCATCCTTCCACTTTCCCCTGATCTCTTCCCATCCTTCATCCTTCCGTTTTCCCCTGATCTCTTCCCATCAGTCATCCTTCCACTTTCCCCTGATCTCTTCCCATCCTTCATCCTTCCACTTTCCCCTGATCTCTTCCCATCCTTCATCCTTCCACTTTCCCCTGATCTCTTCCCATCCGTCATCCTTCCGCTTTCCCCTGATCTCTTCCCATCCGTCATCCTTCCGCTTTCCCCTGATCTCTTCCCATCCATCATCCTTCCACTTTCCCCTGATCTCTTCCCATCCGTCATCCTTCCACTTTCCCCTGATCTCTTCCCATCCATCATCCTTCCACTTTCCCCTGATCTCTTCCCATCCGTCATCCTTCCACTTTCCCCTGATCTCTTCCCATCCGTCATCCTTCCACCTTCCCCTGATCTCTTCCCATCCGTCATCCTTCCGCTTTCCCCTGATCTCTTCCCATTCGTCATCCTTCCGCTTTCCACTGATCTCTTCCCATCCGTCATCCTTCCGCTTTCCCCTGATCTCTTCCCATCCATCATCCTTCCACTTTCCCCTGATCTCTTCCCATCCGTCATCCTTCCACTTTCCCCTGATCTCTTCCCATCCGTCATCCTTCCGCTTTCCCCTGATCTCTTCCCATCCTTCATACTTCCGCTTTCCCCTGATCTCTTCCCATCCGTCATCCTTCCACTTTCCCCTGATCTCTTCCCATCCGTCATCCTTTCACTTTCCCCTGATCTCTTCCCATCCGTCATCCTTCCACTTTCCCCTGATCTCTTCCCATCTGTCATCCTTCCGCTTTCCCCTGATCTCTTCTCATCCGTCATCCTTCCGCTTTCCCCTGATCTCTTCTCATCCGTCATCCTTCCTCTTTCCCCTGATCTCTTCCCATCCGTCATCCTTCCACTTTCCCCTGATCTCTTCCCATCCTTCATCCTTCCGCTTTCCCCTGATCTCTTCCCATTCGTCATCCTTCCACTTTCCCCTGATCTCTTCCCATCCGTCATCCTTCCACTTTCCCCTGATCTCTTCCCATCCTTCATCCTTCCGCTTTCCCCTGATCTCTTCACATCCTTCATCCTTCCACTTTCCCCTGATCTCTTCCCATCCTTCATCCTTCCGCTTTCCCCTGATCTCTTCCCATCCTTCATCCTTCCGCTTTCCCCTGATCTCTTCCCATCCGTCATCCTTCCACTTTCCACTGATCTCTTCCCATCCGTCATCCTTCCACTTTCCCCTGATCTCTTCCCATCCGTCATCCTTCTACTTTCCCCTGATCTCTTCCCATCCTTCATCCTTCCTCTTTCCCCTGATCTCTTCCCATCCTTCATCCTTCCGCTTTCCCCTGATCTCTTCACATCCTTCATCCTTCCACTTTCCCCTGATCTCTTCCCATCCGTCATCCTTCCACTTTCACCTGATCTCTTCCCATCCGTCATCCTTCCACTTTCACCTGATCTCTTCCCATCCGTCATCCTTCCACTTTCCCCTGATCTCTTCCCATCCGTCATCCTTCCACTTTCCCCTGATCTCTTCACATCCTTCATCCTTCCACTTTCACCTGATCTCTTCCCATCCGTCATCCTTCCACTTTCCCCTGATCTCTTCCCATCCATCATCCTTCCACTTTCCCCTGATCTCTTCCCATCCGTCATCCTTCCACTTTCCCCTGATCTCTTCCCATCCTTCATCCTTCCGCTTTCCCCTGATCTCTTCCCATCCATCATCCTTCCACTTTCCCCTGATCTCTTCCCATCCTTCATCCTTCCGCTTTCCCCTGATCTCTTCACATCCTTCATCCTTCCGCTTTCCCCTGATCTCTTCCCATCCGTCATCCTTCCACTTTCACCTGATCTCTTCCCATCCGTCATCCTTCCACTTTCACCTGATCTCTTCCCATCCTTCATCCTTCCACTTTCCCCTGATCTCTTCACATCCTTCATCCTTCCTCTTTCCCCTGATCTCTTCCCATCCGTCATTCTTCCACTTTCCCCTGATCTCTTCTCATCCTTCATCCTTCCGCTTTCCCCTGATCTCTTCCCATCCGTCATCCTTCCACTTTCACCTGATCTCTTCCCATCCGTCATCCTTCCACTTTCCCCTGATCTCTTCCCATCCATCATCCTTCCACTTTCCCCTGATCTCTTCCCATCCGTCATCCTTCCACTTTCCCCTGATCTCTTCCCATCCTTCATCCTTCCGCTTTCCCCTGATCTCTTCCCATCCGTCATCCTTCCACTTTCCCCTGATCTCTTCCCATCTGTCATCCTTCACTTTCCTCTATTCTCTTCCCATCCTTCATCCTTCCGCTTTCCCCTGATCTCTTCCCATCCTTCATCCTTCCGCTTTCCCCTGATCTCTTCCCATCTGTCATCCTTCCGCTTTCCCCTGATCTCTTCACATCCTTCATCCTTCCACTTTCCCCTGATCTCTTCCCATCCTTCATCCTTCCGCTTTCCCCTGATCTCTTCACATCCTTCATCCTTCCGCTTTCCCCTGATCTCTTCCCATCTGTCATCCTTCCACTTTCCCCTGATCTCTTCACATCCGTCATCCTTCCTCTTTCCCCTGATCTCTTCACATCCTTCATCCTTCCGCTTTCCCCTGATCTCTTCACATCCTTCATCCTTCCGCTTTCCCCTGATCTCTTCCCATCCGTCATCCTTCCACTTTCCCCTGATCTCTTCCCATCCGTCATCCTTCCGCTTTCCCCTGATCTCTTCCCATCCGTCATCCTTCCGCTTTCCCCTGATCTCTTCCCATCCTTCATCCTCCCACTTTCCCCTGATCTCTTCCCATCCGTCATCCTTCCGCTTTCCCCTGATCTCTTCCCATCCTTCATCCTTCCACTTTCCCCTGATCTCTTCCCATCCGTCATCCTTCCACTTTCCCCTGATCTCTTCCCATCCGTCATCCTTCCACTTTCCCCTGATCTCTTCCCATCCGTCATCCTTCCACTTTCCCCTGATCTCTTCCCATCCGTCATCCTTCCACCTTCCCCTGATCTCTTCCCATCCGTCATCCTTCCACTTTCCCCTATTCTCTTCCCATCCGTCATCCTTCCACTTTCCCCTGATCTCTTCCCATCCGTCATCCTTCCGCTTTCCCCTGATCTCTTCCCATCCGTCATCCTTCCACTTTCCCCTGATCTCTTCCCATCCGTCATCCTTCCACTTTCCCCTGATCTCTTCCCATCCGTCATCCTTCCACTTTCCCCTGATCTCTTCCCATCCTTCATCCTTCCGCTTTCCCCTGATCTCTTCCCATCCTTCATCCTTCCACTTTCCCCTGATCTCTTCCCATCCGTCATCCTTCCACTTTCCCCTGATCTCTTCCCATCCGTCATCCTTCCACTTTCCCCTGATCTCTTCCCATCCGTCATCCTTCCACTTTCCCCTGATCTCTTCCCATCCGTCATCCTTCCGCTTTCCCCTGATCTCTTCACATCCTTCATCCTTCCACTTTCCCCTGATCTCTTCCCATCCTTCATCCTTCCGCTTTCCCCTGATCTCTTCCCATCCGTCATCCTTCCACTTTCCACTGATCTCTTCCCATCCGTCATCCTTCCACTTTCCCCTGATCTCTTCCCATCCGTCATCCTTCTACTTTCCCCTGATCTCTTCCCATCCTTCATCCTTCCTCTTTCCCCTGATCTCTTCCCATCCTTCATCCTTCCGCTTTCCCCTGATCTCTTCACATCCTTCATCCTTCCACTTTCCCCTGATCTCTTCCCATCCGTCATCCTTCCGCTTTCCCCTGATCTCTTCCCATCCGTCATCCTTCCGCTTTCCCCTGATCTCTTCCCATCCATCATCCTTCCACTTTCCCCTGATCTCTTCCCATCCGTCATCCTTCCACTTTCCCCTGATCTCTTCCCATCCATCATCCTTCCACTTTCCCCTGATCTCTTCCCATCTGTCATCCTTCCGCTTTCCCCTGATCTCTTCCCATTCGTCATCCTTCCGCTTTCCACTGATCTCTTCCCATCCGTCATCCTTCCGCTTTCCCCTGATCTCTTCCCATCCGTCATCCTTCCACTTTCCCCTGATCTCTTCCCATCCGTCATCCTTCCGCTTTCCCCTGATCTCTTCCCATCCTTCATACTTCCGCTTTCCCCTGATCTCTTCCCATCCGTCATCCTTCCACTTTCCCCTGATCTCTTCCCATCCGTCATCCTTCCACTTTCCCCTGATCTCTTCCCATCCGTCATCCTTCCACTTTCCCCTGATCTCTTCCCATCTGTCATCCTTCCGCTTTCCCCTGATCTCTTCTCATCCGTCATCCTTCCGCTTTCCCCTGATCTCTTCTCATCCGTCATCCTTCCTCTTTCCCCTGATCTCTTCCCATCCGTCATCCTTCCACTTTCCCCTGATCTCTTCCCATCCTTCATCCTTCCGCTTTCCCCTGATCTCTTCCCATCCGTCATCCTTCCACTTTCCCCTGATCTCTTCCCATCCGTCATCCTTCCACTTTCCCCTGATCTCTTCCCATCCTTCATCCTTCCGCTTTCCCCTGATCTCTTCACATCCTTCATCCTTCCACTTTCCCCTGATCTCTTCCCATCCTTCATCCTTCCGCTTTCCCCTGATCTCTTCCCATCCTTCATCCTTCCGCTTTCCCCTGATCTCTTCCCATCCGTCATCCTTCCACTTTCCACTGATCTCTTCCCATCCGTCATCCTTCCACTTTCCCCTGATCTCTTCCCATCCGTCATCCTTCTACTTTCCCCTGATCTCTTCCCATCCTTCATCCTTCCTCTTTCCCCTGATCTCTTCCCATCCTTCATCCTTCCGCTTTCCCCTGATCTCTTCACATCCTTCATCCTTCCACTTTCCCCTGATCTCTTCCCATCCGTCATCCTTCCACTTTCACCTGATCTCTTCCCATCCGTCATCCTTCCACTTTCACCTGATCTCTTCCCATCCGTCATGCTTCCACTTTCCCCTGATCTCTTCCCATCCGTCATCCTTCCACTTTCCCCTGATCTCTTCACATCCTTCATCCTTCCACTTTCACCTGATCTCTTCCCATCCGTCATCCTTCCACTTTCCCCTGATCTCTTCCCATCCATCATCCTTCCACTTTCCCCTGATCTCTTCCCATCCGTCATCCTTCCACTTTCCCCTGATCTCTTCCCATCCTTCATCCTTCCGCTTTCCCCTGATCTCTTCCCATCCATCATCCTTCCACTTTCCCCTGATCTCTTCCCATCCTTCATCCTTCCGCTTTCCCCTGATCTCTTCACATCCTTCATCCTTCCGCTTTCCCCTGATCTCTTCCCATCCGTCATCCTTCCACTTTCACCTGATCTCTTCCCATCCGTCATCCTTCCACTTTCACCTGATCTCTTCCCATCCTTCATCCTTCCACTTTCCCCTGATCTCTTCACATCCTTCATCCTTCCTCTTTCCCCTGATCTCTTCCCATCCGTCATTCTTCCACTTTCCCCTGATCTCTTCTCATCCTTCATCCTTCCGCTTTCCCCTGATCTCTTCCCATCCGTCATCCTTCCACTTTCACCTGATCTCTTCCCATCCGTCATCCTTCCACTTTCCCCTGATCTCTTCCCATCCATCATCCTTCCACTTTCCCCTGATCTCTTCCCATCCGTCATCCTTCCACTTTCCCCTGATCTCTTCCCATCCTTCATCCTTCCGCTTTCCCCTGATCTCTTCCCATCCGTCATCCTTCCACTTTCCCCTGATCTCTTCCCATCTGTCATCCTTCACTTTCCTCTATTCTCTTCCCATCCTTCATCCTTCCGCTTTCCCCTGATCTCTTCCCATCCTTCATCCTTCCGCTTTCCCCTGATCTCTTCCCATCTGTCATCCTTCCGCTTTCCCCTGATCTCTTCACATCCTTCATCCTTCCACTTTCCCCTGATCTCTTCCCATCCTTCATCCTTCCGCTTTCCCCTGATCTCTTCACATCCTTCATCCTTCCGCTTTCCCCTGATCTCTTCCCATCTGTCATCCTTCCACTTTCCCCTGATCTCTTCACATCCGTCATCCTTCCTCTTTCCCCTGATCTCTTCACATCCTTCATCCTTCCGCTTTCCCCTGATCTCTTCACATCCTTCATCCTTCCGCTTTCCCCTGATCTCTTCCCATCCGTCATCCTTCCACTTTCCCCTGATCTCTTCCCATCCGTCATCCTTCCGCTTTCCCCTGATCTCTTCCCATCCGTCATCCTTCCGCTTTCCCCTGATCTCTTCCCATCCTTCATCCTCCCACTTTCCCCTGATCTCTTCCCATCCGTCATCCTTCCGCTTTCCCCTGATCTCTTCCCATCCTTCATCCTTCCACTTTCCCCTGATCTCTTCCCATCCGTCATCCTTCCACTTTCCCCTGATCTCTTCCCATCCGTCATCCTTCCACTTTCCCCTGATCTCTTCCCATCCGTCATCCTTCCACTTTCCCCTGATCTCTTCCCATCCGTCATCCTTCCACCTTCCCCTGATCTCTTCCCATCCGTCATCCTTCCACTTTCCCCTTTTCTCTTCCCATCCGTCATCCTTCCACTTTCCCCTGATCTCTTCCCATCCGTCATCCTTCCGCTTTCCCCTGATCTCTTCCCATCCGTCATCCTTCCACTTTCCCCTGATCTCTTCCCATCCGTCATCCTTCCACTTTCCCCTGATCTCTTCCCATCCGTCATCCTTCCACTTTCCCCTGATCTCTTCCCATCCTTCATCCTTCCGCTTTCCCCTGATCTCTTCCCATCCTTCATCCTTCCACTTTCCCCTGATCTCTTCCCATCCGTCATCCTTCCACTTTCCCCTGATCTCTTCCCATCCGTCATCCTTCCACTTTCCCCTGATCTCTTCCCATCCGTCATCCTTCCACTTTCCCCTGATCTCTTCCCATCCGTCATCCTTCCGCTTTCCCCTGATCTCTTCCCATCCGTCATCCTTCCACTTTCCCCTGATCTCTTCCCATCCATCATCCTTCCGCTTTCCCCTGATCTCTTCCCATCCATCATCCTTCCGCTTTCCCCTGATCTCTTCCCATCCGTCATCCTCCCACTTTCCCCTGATCTCTTCCCATCCATCATCCTTCCATTTCCCCTGATCTCTTCCCATCCATCATCCTTCCACTTTCCCCTGATCTCTTCCCATCCGTCATCCTTCCACTTTCCCCTGATCTCTTCCCATCCGTCATCCTTCCACTTTCCCCTGATCTCTTCCCATCCGTCATCCTTCCGCTTTCCCCTGATCTCTTCCCATCCGTCATCCTTCCACTTTCCCCTGATCTCTTCCCATCCGTCATCCTTCCACTTTCCCCTGATCTCTTCCCATCCGTCATCCTTCCACTTTCCCCTGATCTCTTCCCATCCGTCATCCTTCCACTTTCCCCTGATCTCTTCCCATCTGTCATCCTTCCACTTTCCCCTGATCTCTTCCCATCCGTCATCCTTCCACTTTCCCCTGATCTCTTCCCATCCTTCATCCTTCCGCTTTCCCCTGATCTCTTCCCATCCGTCATCCTTCCACTTTCCCCTGATCTCTTCCCATCCTTCATCCTTCCCTTTTCCCCTGATCTCTTCCCATCCGTCATCCTTCCACTTTCCCCTGATCTCTTCCCATCCTTCATCCTTCCCTTTTCCCCTGATCTCTTCCCATCCTTCATCCTTCCACTTTCCCCTGATCTCTTCCCATCCGTCATCCTTCCACTTTCCCCTGATCTCTTCCCATCCGTCATCCTTCCACTTTCCCCTGATCTCTTCCCATCCGTCATCCTTCCGCTTTCCCCTGATCTCTTCCCATCCTTCATCCTTCCACTTTCCCCTGATCTCTTCCCATCCGTCATCCTTCCACTTTCCCCTGATCTCTTCCCATCCTTCCGCTTTCCCCTGATCTCTTCCCATCCGTCATCCTTCCACTTTCCCCTGATCTCTTCCCATCCGTCATCCTTCTACTTTCCCCTGATCTCTTCCCATCCGTCATCCTTCCACTTTCCCCTGATCTCTTCCCATCCGTCATCCTTCTACTTTCCCCTGATCTCTTCCCATCCGTCATCCTTCCACTTTTCCCTGATCTCTTCCCATCCTTCATCCTTCCGCTTTCACCTGATCTCTTCCCATCCGTCATCCTTCCGCTTTCCCCTGATCTCTTCCCATCCGTCATCCTTCCGCTTTCCCCTGATCTCTTCCCATCCGTCATCCTTCCACTTTCCCCTGATCTCTTCCCATCCTTCATCCTTCCGCTTTCCCCTGATCTCTTCCCATCCGTCATCCTTCCGCTTTCACCTGATCTCTTCCCATCCATCATCCTTCCGCTTTCCCCTGATCTCTTCCCATCCTTCATCCTTCCACTTTCCCCTGATCTCTTCCCATCCATCATCCTTCCACTTTCCCCTGATCTCTTCCCATCCTTCATCCTTCCACTTTCCCCTGATCTCTTCCCATCCGTCATCCTTCCACCTTCCCCTTATCTCTTCCCATCCGTCATCCTTCCACTTTCCCCTGATCTCTTCCCATCCATCATCCTTCCACTTTCCCCTGATCTCTTCCCATCCATCATCCTTCCACTTTCCCCTGATCTCTTCCCATCCATCATCCTTCCACTTTCCCCTGATCTCTTCCCATCCTTCATCCTTCCACTTTCCCCTGATCTCTTCCCATCCGTCAT